>JBBGZY010001965.1:0-92500 GCA_037952925.1 Lithobates clamitans
TCTCCCCAGGATCCTCCAGTCACTATATCTGGTCTCCCCACGATCCTCCAGTCACTATATCTGGTCTCCCCAGAATCCTGCAGTCACTATATCTGGTCTCCCCACGATCCTCCAGTCACTATATCTGGTCTCCCCACGATCCTCCAGTCACTATATCTGGTCTCCCCAGAATCCTGCAGTCACTATATCTGGTCTCTCCAGGATCCTGCAGTCACTATATCTCCCTAGGATCCGGCATTCACTATATCTGGTCTCCTCAGGATCCTCCAGTCACTATATATGGTCTCCCTAGGATCCTGCATTCACTATATCTGGTCTCCGCAGGAGCCTGCATTCACTATATCTGGTCTCCTCAGGATCCTCCAATCACTATATCTGGTCTCCCTAGGATCCTGCATTCACTATATCTGGTCTCCCCAGGAGCCTGCAGTCACTAAATCTGGTCTCCCCAGGAGCCTGCAGTCACTATATCTGGTCTCCCTAGGAGCCTTCATTCACTATATCTGGTCTCCCTAGGATCCTGCATTCACTATATCTGCTCTCCCCAGGAGCCTCCAGTCACTATATCTGGTCTCCCCAGGATCCTGAAGTCATTAAATCTGGTCTCCCCAGAATCCTGCAGTCATTAAATCTGGTCTCCGTAGGATCCTGCATTCACTATATCTGGTCTCCCCAGGAGCCTGCAGTCACTATATCTGGTCTTCCAAGGTTCCTGCAGTCACTATATCTGATCTCCCCAGGATCCTGCAGTCACTATATCTGGTCTCCCCAGGACTCTGCATTCACTATATCTGGTCTCCCCAGGAGCCTGCAGTCACTATATCTGGTCTCCCTAGGACCCTGCATTCACTATATCTGGTCTCCCCAGGACTCTGCAGTCACTATATCTGGTCTCCCCAGGACTCTGCAGTCACTATATCTGATCTCCCTCAGTACACAGAACATGGAAATGCAATTATTTTAGTAAATATAAACTGCTAAATACTTTTTTTCATCAGCAGTATATAGCAGTCTTGTGACTTCTATCAGTGTCTGGTTAAAGCTTGTAGGAGGAGTTTTCATTCTCCCCTGACTGTCCTAAAATGCTGCCTGACCCTCTGTCCGGACAGTGCTGATTGGCCCTGTGCTAATCACATGCACCCTCCCAAGAAAAAAAAAACAAAAAAACTCTAGCAATACACACCAAACTGAGCATGTGCAGAGTGACTCCAAGGCTCTGTTCTATCAGGAGATGGATTGTGGACAGTGGAAGAAGGGGAGGATCAGAGAAGACAGGATCAATCAGCCTTTTTTTACACAGCGAGCAGGATTTTAACCCCTTGGGTTCCACAGTGAGTATAACAAGCATGCTTTACTACATATACAGACTGATATTACCGTTGTGGGTTTAGTAATACTTTAACTGGAGTGCAACCAGCCAAATTCCATCTTTTTCAAATCGATCCTTTTTAATCACCGATCTACTTTTGTTAATGACTTATACTTGATTGTATTTCAGTCAATCAGATTATAAGATTGCATATTGCAAGCCGAGATGATTACTGATCGTAAAAGTTGCGTTCGTATCTTGACTATTGATTTGAAGTCCGTGTCACCGCCGTGTGTGGCATATCGGTCAAATGGGTTTGTCCACTATAGATTTGATGGGAGAGATCGATTGGAAAAGAAATCGATTGGTTTATTGAAGCGTGTACGGCCAATGTTTTTGATGGGTTTGTAGAATACAAGGATTTCTGTGAATATGGGGGGGATGGGGGGGGGGGCGCGACAGACCAAAGGTATCCGGCGTGAAGGAACGGGCGTCCATCCTGGACCTGTCAATAATTTTACTTCTCCGGAGTTTTCTGCTTTTATTCATGTAAACCCCCCCCCCCCCCATGGTTGTCCGGTGTAAATAGAGATGCTTGAGTGTGTGTTTTTGGATGGGGGTGGGGTGGTGAGGGGGGGGGGGTTGCTTTTGTTTTATTTTTTTACTGCTTGGCAGTGTAATGCTCAGGATTTTGGTGCACTGATGACCCTCTCAGACAAACTTCCCCTTTTTTTTATTATTTGCTTTTTTTTTTTTTGTTCCTTTTTACCGCGTTTATTTAGATCTGTTATTAGCTAGAAGGACCACTTGAGGAAAGGTGAGAGACCCCGGGCCACTCGTAGACAAGGAACGTCGAGCCGTTGTTGTCGGACCACCTACGTGGTGCGTTCTGAATTGGGGGGGGGGGCGGGCGATACGCCGGACACATCTCCGTACACAACAAAAAAAAGGATCTGTAAACCAAACATTTACTTGTAGGATCCGGTTGCATGTATATGTCAAAGCAGCCATGGTTGTAGTACAAATGTACGGGTATGACGTTATATTAAATAGTTGGCCGTTGTCTCGTCAGGTTCGGCGAACCCGTCAGAATGTGTAACTGAAAGTGACGTTCTGTCGCCGCCATCTTGCTACACCCCGCACTCCTCCATAGTAAGGATACAGTGGGGGGGGGGGGGGGAGCGGACATCTTGTTACACCCACCGGAGTTTTACATTTACGCTTATTTTTAACTGAGTTTATATAGTGAAATTGCAGTAGTTAGAACTCCGTCTGACTGGTCAGATGTTGAATTTTAAAAGCAGCGGCAAGCCCGCTGATTTCGCAGGTTTGCTAATCTGACAGACGTTCGCTGCTTTTAAATTTTAAACATCTATTTCACTATATGTACTCACTTTACTGTTAAAAATGAGTGCAAAATGCAAAACTCCGGTGGGTGTAGCAAGATGTCCGCTTTCCCCCTTCTCTGTGTATCCTTACTGTGCAGGGTTGCGGGGTGTAACAAGATGTCCACTTTCCCCCTTCTCTGTGTATCCTTACTGTGGAGGGGTGTGGGGTGCAGCAAGATGTCCGCTTTCCCCCTTCTCTGTGTATCCCTACTGTGGAGGGGTGTGGGGTGCAGCAAGATGTCTGCTTTCCCCCTTCTCTGTGTATCCTTACTGTGGAGGGTTGCGCGGTGTAGCAAGATGTCCGCTTTCCCCCTTCTCTGTGTATCCATACTGTGGAGGGTTGCGGGGTGTAGCAAGATGTCCGCTTTCCCCCTTCTCTGTGTATCCTTACTGTGGAGGGGTGCGGGGTGTAGCAAGATGTCCGCTTTCCCCCTTCTCTGTGTATCCTTACTGTGGAGGGTTGCGGGGTGTAGCAAGATGTCCGCTTTCCCCCTTCTCTGTGTATCCATACTGTGGAGGGGTGCGGGGTGTAGCAAGATGTCCGCTTTCCCCCTTCTCTGTGTATCCCTACTGTGGCAGGGTGTAACAAGATGTCCGCTTTCCCCCTTCTCTGTGTATCCTTACTGTGGAGGGTTGCGGGGTGTAGCAAGATGTCCGCTTTCCCCCTTCTCTGTGTATCCTTACTGTGGAGGGTTGCGGGGTGTAGCAAGATGTCCGCTTTCCCCCTTCTCTGTGTATCCCTACTGTGGCAGGGTGTAACAAGATGTCCGCTTTCCCCCTTCTCTGTGTATCCTTACTGTGGAGGGGTGTAGCAAGATGTCCGCTTTCCCCCTTCTCTGTGTATCCTTACTGTGGAGGGGTGCGGGGTGTAACAAGATGTCCGCTTTCCCCCTTCTCTGTGTATCCTTAATGTGGAGGTTGCGGGGTGTAACAAGATGTCCGCTTTCCCCCTTCTCTGTGTATCCTTAATGTGGAGGGTTGCGGGGTGTAACAAGATGTCCGCTTTCCCCCTTCTCTGTGTATCCTTAATGTGGAGGGTTGCGGGGTGTAACAAGATGTCCGCTTTCCCCCTTCTCTGTGTATCCTTACTTTGGAGGGGTGCGGGGTGTAGCAAGATGGCGGTGACGAAACGTCACTTCCGTTACACATTCTGATGGGTCGCCTAATCTGATGAAACCACGTTTGTAGACTGAGGTCACCCCACCGGTAGTGGCTGCAAATGTTTTCTATGGGATTTCTAGACCATCTTCTAAGGAGCTCCCAAATTATTTGTTTGAGAATGTTATTCAAATAAAAAAAAAAAAAACAAACAAAAAAATGTATGTGTACAGAACCTTTGACCTTTTTATTTCTAATGGTTTGATTGGGCGCCGTTTCCTTGCTAATCATTTTAAATGGATTCTCTGGTCGAGCTGAGAATCTGAAGCCGCTGTCACCCGTATGTATAATATAGAATCAAAGGTGTTGTAAACCCTCGTGTTTTTTCACCTTAATGCATCCTATGCATTAAGGTGAAAAAAACACATGGCAGTCACGGATCCCCCCCCCCCGTTTTACTTACCTGAGCCCCTTCATCTCTTCGGCGCTGTCCCTCTCTCCACGGGGCCCCGACTCTTGATTGGATAGATTGATAGCAGCGCAGCCATTGGCTCCCCCTGCTGTCAACCAAATCCAATGAAGCGGGGGGCGGGGCCAAGTCCGGCATTGTCGGGACTGCGACATTGCAGCGGACAGAGCGGACACTTTTTTTTGGGGGACCATTGGCATTTATACAGCGATCAGAGCTAAAAAATAGCCACTGATTACTGTGCAAATGTCACTGGCAGGGAAGGGGTTAACACTAGGAGGGGAGGATCAAGGGGTTAAATGTGTTTCTAACTGTAGGGGGGATGAACTTACTGGGACAATACAGAGATCGCTGGGAACAGTAGATCCCTGTCATGTCACCTGTCAGAACGAGGAAATGCCTTGTTTACATAGTTATGGTTATGACTAAGGCCTTATAGGCCGAAACACGTCAACTGATTTAGTCAGCGTTTGCTCACTGTGGCTATTCAATAAAATGAAGAAATTTTAAGAGCAACAAACCGGAGTGCGGATCGTTTTTTCAACATTTTCCCCGTTCTGCCTGTGTACAAGGCAATCGAGCCCTCCCGACCCTGCGGGCACGCTCGTGCAGCGCCCGCCCGCCCGCAACTGAGCCTGCGTGACCCGCCGTACATCTACGGCGATTCGCGCAGGAGAGTCATTGTGCCGCTGTCACGGTGGCCGGTCTTAAAGCTGTTAAAACCCCCCCCCCAAAAAAATGACCTTTACATATCCTTTAAAGTCGCAAGCCGCAATGAAAATCGCACTGATAATAGTGCTAAAGTAGCGTGATTTCAAAGCCGGTGTGAATGGGGGGGGGCTTAGACCTCACCAGTACCGATACAAAACCGCCTTTTTCCTTGGCTCTTGCACCCTACGGGCATCCCTTGTGATGGTGCGCAGGCCTAGCTATCGGACACATAGGGCACCGATCACTATATGAAATCTAGGCGTGGATAGGTCCCAGTTATGTATTCATCAAAAAAAAAACAAATTCTCGTTGTAGATAGAAGAAGAAGAAGAAGGATCTGTCTTTATATTGGCCTCCTGCGTCTCTCTGCACAGCGGGACTCGCAGTAAGAGGTCTCAACCTGCCGAGTCTTAAACAGGAACTGAAACACCCCCCCCCATCTTTTTTTTTTTTTTTTTTTTTCAGTTCCTTTTTTTCTGCGGCACCCACAATAAAATTTAAAAAAAAAAGAAAAAACATCCAAAAGTCAGCAGAAATTTTACAAATTTCGGAAAAAGAAACACAACACCTTCATTGCGAGAGCCGACTGCTAGAGAGCACGAGCTTCCCCTGCCAGCCTCCCTGCCGCGTGTCGTCCTCATCGGGGGGAAATCCAAGTAGCGATCGGCAAAAGGTCCTGACGTTCTATATCAAGACCCTGCACAGAGCAACAGATGGCAGATTCTCAGGGGAGGATTCCCTACCGGAATACTATCATTAGGATGAGGGAGGGGGGGGGGTGGAGGGGGAGATGACTTCTAAAAGAGAATGCCGCTCTCATTTGATGGGCAGGTTAATCCCATATGGAGAGGAATTCTGCGGATCAGAAATGTAGAGCCGAGGTTCCATCGCTGCTTATAATCTCATTCCTGTCTCTCTGTAGTGTGGCCAGGAGAATGATCTTCTACTATTCGGCAAGGGTTCAATTCATTACAAAGGCGTTGAGGTTCATGATATATACCATACCTATTTTATTAAATTTTTTTATTATTAAAATAGTTGCCTTTAAAACTATTTTAATTACCGTATATACTCGAGTATAAGCCGAGTTTTTTAGCACTTTTTTCTTGTGCTGAAAATGCCCCCCTCCTCGGCTTATACTTGAGTCGAGCACTTTTCTGCAGCAGAGAATGACATTTTCCGAACCGATTTTGGGGCCCTGTATCTCAGGGCCACTTGGTGCTAGGAACCCCAAGTTCTGAGTGCAAACCCAGTGGGACTAGCACTACAATATATCCAAAGCTGGGGTTCCTAGCACCAAGTGGCCCCGAGATACGGGGCCCCAAAGTTGGTTTGGAAAACGTCATTCTCTGCTGCAGAAAAGTGCTTGACATTTTCCGAACCGACTTTGGGGCCTGGTATCTCAGGGCCACTTGGTGCTAGGAACCCCAAGTTTGGTGTGCAATCCCAGTGGGACTAGCACTACAATATTTCTAAAGCTGAGGTTCCTAGCACCAAGTGGCCCCGAGATACGGGGCCCCAAATTTGGTTCGGAAAACGTCATGCTCTGCTACACAAAAGTGCTTGACATTTTCTGAACCGACTTTGGGGCCCCGTATCTCGGGGCCACTTGGTGCTAGGTACCCCAGCTTTGAATATGTTGTAGTGCTGGGTTTGCACACCAAATTTGGGGTTCCTAGCACCAAGTGGCCCTGAGATACGGGGCCCCAAATTCGGTCAACTTATGATTACTTTCCGCATCAGTCAGGGGTGTTGCTAGCTCTACACAAGATCTGGGGCTAGAGCCCATAGCAGAGTAGTAAAGAAAGTCATATGGTGGGCATACACATGTATATACAGTAATATACGTGTGTGTATATATACCCCCAGAGAGCCCCCCCTTACATCAGGGTCCCCAGAGAGCCCCCCACTTACATTAGGGTCCCCAGAGAGCCCCCCCCATTAAAATCAGGGTCCCAGAGAGCCTCCCCTTGCATCAGGGTCCCCAGAGAGCCCCCCCTCCCCTCCCCTTGGGGACCCCTGCAGAGACTCGGGGCTATGGGCCCCAGATTCGGGGCTATAGCCCCAAAAGCCACCCCCTAGCAACGCCACTGGCCTCAGTCAGAGAAAGCTTTGCATTCATTCATAGAATACAAAGCTTCCTGTGAATGACTGAGCAATGCTTAGCCTGACTCTATTTTTCCCTGGGAGTGGAATAGGAAGTCCCTGTCCCACTGCCGGAACACAGTGCTGTATACCGTATGTAGCTGAGGCTATATATATACAGGTAGTACAGCGCACTCAGCAATTGCTAAGTGAATGTTTTCATATGTGCAAAAAAAAAGATATAACATTCTCAAATATATACTTTAGGAGCGCCTTTAATCTTGCAGCAATCCTGCCGTGGCGGGGAATGTCTAAAGTTGTAGCTGCTGTAAAAATCTCATGCCTGCAACCTGCCTCTACTTTACTGCACCCCACTGTGCCTCCCAAGACCCCCCAAAACCAAGTCATTCTACAGCAGTGCTGACTGCTTTCTGGTTATTGGCTTGGCACCCATCCGTTTATGGGCAGCACGTCGTAGGGATAGGCTAATAGTAAAGCACTTGGGGGGGGGGGGGGGGGGGTCATGGACTACAAAAAAAACCTGAAACATCATATAGAGTTACAGGACTGCCCCAGTTTTGTGGATTCCGGGGGAACACAACCAGTAACAGAGGTGGGGTGCAGGCACTTTGGAATGCTATATTACTATAACTGAACATTTAGGAAACCCCGCCCCTGAGGATCCTGTGTCCATGTAAAACTACAGCCTCCGGAAGGGGGGGGGGTAGGTTGTAATATTGACACCTACAGACCATATTTATTTTACTGCAATGTAGAGTCTTCCAACTCCGTACCCTTTATTGTAAACAAATACTGGAACTTCTTTCCTAAAAATGGCCGTTGCCACTCATGTACATTGCAGTTTTTAAGAAATAAGTGCACTTTTAAAAGCACAGCATGTGAGCTGCTGTATGTTAGTGTTCAGGGTGGCAATGAGGAAAACCACGGCTCAACCACCTAGTTTTAATGCCCTCCCCCCCAGTCGAACGTGTGAACACAGCCTTTTTCAGATGGGTGATCGGGGGGGGGGCAGTAAAAATGGGTGGTTGAGTTAGTTTTACTGGCCATGCACCTGGACTGGGCTGTGCACACACGCCGCAGCTGCAGCATTTTTAACTCGGGTGCAGAGTTTGACAAGCAGCACCACTTGTCACACTCTCCTATCGAGTTCTGGAGCATTTCGGGGTCAAATCAGGCAGTGAGGAGGTGATATAACACCTCCTCGCCACCTGTCAAATGCCCTCTAAAAAGTGATATGAACGAAGGCACCACACCCCACCACCGCGAGTGTGAAAGTAACCCTTAGTGCTTAATTAAAGCTGAATTCTAGGGGGGAAAAAGTGAAGCCACACTATGAGTTAGGTCCAAGGAGGTGCATGACCCCTCCTGAACTTATCTCTATTATTTATATCTGACAGGTTTATGGCTCTGCCGGAGAGACACTCCAAGGAGCTGAGAGGAAGAAAAACACACAGAGCAGCTATGACTGCCCATTCACAGAAGCCTTTGTATTTTGTTTAATGAGTTCACATATTACAAAGCCTTCTGTGATTGGGCAGGAGGAGGGGAGGGCCAAACCTTGCAGCTGCCACCACTCTAATGTCGAAGATGCTTAGACCTGAAGCACCAGCCATAGGCTCCTGGAAATACAGAGATTAAGCCATCTCTTGGGAGGGCAATAAATCTGTCAGATGTAAATAAATAGAGATAAGCCCAGGAGATGCCATGCACCCCCTTAGACTTCACCTTCCCTTTTTACAAAGCAGCTGAATTCCTCTAATTCAGCTTTAAATGCTGCAGTCTTAATGACTTTTACATAGATTTTCAAAAAAAGAGGGGGGGGGGGTTAAGAGATTTTACCAGTTTGGGGCGAGAGGTCCTCTTTTTTGATCATTATAAGAATTAGGACAATTTTTCTTTATTTTTACAGCAACAAACTTTTATTTCTTTTTTTTTTTTCCCTCAGCTGTGCACTTATTCTTTAAAACAAGTGGCCTCTTTACATAACGATTGCATCATGAGTGGCCTCTTTACATAACGATTGCATCATGAGTGGCCCCTTTACATAATAACTGCATTATAATTCTTCCGTGTCCTCTTATCGTGGTTTCCGAGTGGCTGCAGATTTAGCAGCCTCTACTTCTTGCCGATCTTCCACTTCCAGAACTATTTCTAGTTTGCTTATTTAGAGGGTGTGTATGTTGTATACCGGGGCCACAACCGGCCCCTCCCAGTAACGCGTGTGGTTTATTTCTTTTATTATATAGACCCTATACTATGTTGTATAATGTAGCCATATGGTGTTTTAAATGCTTATTCCTTGCCTCCTTAATCCAATACTATTTGCAGTTTTTTTTTTTTTTTTTTCCTTTTTATTTTCCAAATAAGAAAAAAAAAAAAGTTTCTCCCATAAGGGAGGTTGTTTAATTTTTAATAAAAGACAAAAGTACTTCCTTGATCGCGTGTCTGTGCTCTTTCATCGTATTATCCACAGCTTTCAACAGTCTAGTGTAGAGGGATATTATTAATGTGGTAACCTATTTAGCATTAAAGCAGAGCTTCATCCAAAAAGGGGAAGCTCTGCTTTTTTACAACCAAGGTATGCAGGATACCCTCTCTGAACGCACAGCACATCCAACCTTGAAGCAGATGGGCTACAGCAGCAGAAGACCACACCGGGTGCCCCTCCTGTCAGCTAAGAACAGGAACCTGAGGCTACAGTTCACACAGGCTCACCAAAATTGGACAATAGCAGTTTGGAAAAACATCTGGTCTGATGAGTCTCGTTTTCAGCTGCGACATTCAGATGGTGGGGTCAGAATTTGGCGCATGGATACATCCTGCCTTGTATCACCTGTTCAGGCTGGTGATGGTGTGGGGGATATTTTTTTTGGCACACTTTGGGCCCCCTAGTACCAATTGAGCATGGTTTAAACGCCACAGTCTACCTGAGTATTGTATCTTTGGTGTCAGTGGGAGGAATAGTGTCCCATCATTGGTATCAGTGGGAGGAATAGTGTCCCATCATTGGTATCAGTGGGAGGAATAGTGCCCCATCATTGGTATCAGTGGGAGGAATAGTGCACCATCATTGGTATCAGTGGGAGGAATAGTGTCCCATCATTGGTGTCAGTGGGAGGAATAGTGCCCCATCATTGGTGTCAGTGGGAGGAATAGTGCCCCATCATTGGTATCAGTGGGAGGAATAGTGTCCCATCATTGGTATCAGTGGGAGGAATAGTGCCCCATCATTGGTATCAGTGGGAGGAATAGTGTCCCATCATTGGTATCAGTGGGAGAAATAGTGCCCCATCATTGTTATCAGTGGGAGAAATAGTGCCCCATCATTGGTGTCAGTGGGAGGAATAGTGTCCCATCATTGGTATCAGTGGGAGGAATAGTGTCCCATCATTGGTATCAGTGGGAGGAATAGTGTCCCATCATTGGTATCAGTGGGAGAAATAGTGCCCCATCATTGTTATCAGTGGGAGAAATAGTGCCCCATCATTGGTGTCAGTGGGAGGAATAGTGCCCCATCATTGGTGTCAGTGGGAGGAATAGTGTCCCATCATTGGTATCAGTGGGAGGAATAGTGCCCCATCATTGTTATCAGTGGGAGAAATAGTGCCCCATCATTGGTGTCAGTGGGAGGAATAGTGCCCCATCATTGGTATCAGTGGGAGGAATAGTGTCCCATTATTGGTATCAGTGGGAGGAATAGTGTCCCATCAGTGGGAGGAATAGTGCCCCATCATTGGAATCAGTGGGAGGAATAGTGCCCCATCATTGGTATCGGTGGGAGGAATAGTGTCCCATCATTGGTGTCATTGGGAGGGATAGTGTCCCATCATTGGTGTCAGTGGGAGGAATAGTGTCCCATCATTGGTGTCAGTGGGAGGAATAGTGCCCCATCATTGGTATCTTTGGGAGGAATAGTGCCCCAATGTTGGTTTTGGTGGGAGGAATTATACCTCACTATTGGTGTCAGTGGGAAGATTGGGGCCTTATTGTGGTGTCAGTGAGAGCAATACTGTCCAAAGGGCAGGATAAAGGCAAGCAAAGGGCGGCAGTTTGGAGACCACTGAACTACAGTATAACATCCTGGGAAGATTATCAGCTGGTTGCTGTGAGTTTTTCGGGGAATACAAACATGCATGGTTTTAATACACATTGTCACTATGTGGCCTCCACAATAAATTAGTAAACTGGATATTTCTTGGTGACTTCTCATTTCTTCTGCTCCTGGCAGCGGCAGCTTAACCCACTTGTATATTGTTAGTCTTCAATCAACAGTTGTTGTGTCTCTCGGTGAACATGGAGAAAAGAATTCTAAAGTAAGTACACCATATTACTTGTAAATGTCTTTTTTTTTTTCTAAAGTAAACCTGAATTAAAAACCCCTTTACTGCTCCTTTTTACATGATGTTGATTCTCAAAAATTGATATCTCAGTACCCCCTGGCCACTGCAATGGTTAGATCTCCACATATTTGTCATCTTAATGACTTATGCCTAATGATGAAGGTGAGAGCTGTGCATCGTGGCTGTAATATATGGACAGACCTCTGTGTTCTAATGGGGATTTTTTTTTGTCAGATTTCTCAGTGGGGTTTAAGAGTAGGTGCTTTTGCCCAGGAGGCCCCTTTTCAGAATTATTTGGACCAGGGGTGTCAAACTCCTTTTCATTGTGGGCCACATCAGCATTATGGTTTTCCTCAAAAGAACCGGGTATATCTGTAAGAGTAGATGTCCATAGCACCCCCCCCCCCCAACATTGGATGTCAAGAGCCCCCCACCACCAGAAGTTAGGTCCCCCACCTTCCCTTACACAGTGCACCCCCTCTTATAGTGGTTGTAAACCCTTACACACCACTTTTCCCTACAGGTAAGCCTATATAATGAGGCTTACCTGTAGGTACTGTAAAAATCTCCTAAACCCGCAGGGTTTAGGAGATATTTAACATATACGATTTGCAGAAAGGGCACGATCGTGCTGTTTCTAAAAGGGCCAGTGCAGTGAACGTTGGCTCTCGCGACTCCGACCAGTCACAGAGCTGGAGTCCACGGCCCTAGAAAGAAAGAGGGATGAAGATGGACGCAGCCACCAGCGGGGGGGCCTCGGGGACATCGCAGGCTTTGTTTGCAGTTTAACGCCACATAATGGGCTAGTATGCGATGCATACTAGCTCACTATTCCTTTAAATCAAGGTAATTACCGCTCCAGGTGGTATCACTTTTGTGTTCACACCGTCCTAGTGTGTAGGAGATGAAGGGTGCCGGCCCGGCAATGGCAAAAAAAATAGGAAAAGGACGGCCGCACCCCAATATAATGCCTTTATTCAATAAAGCTTAGTCCATGCATCAATCAAAGACACAGGACCGGATGAAATCTGACGTGGTGCTGACGCGTTTCGCACCATTAACAATGTGAAACGTGTCAGCTATCATCTAGACCTGTGTCTCTGATTGCTGTATGAACTAAGCTTTATTGAATAAAGGCATTATATTGGGGTGCGGCCGTCCTTTTCCTATTTTTTTTTGCCATTATGCCTTTATTTTGCAGGGGAAAAAAAGAGGAAGTAAAACCCATCAGGGTCTACTTCCTCTTTAAGCCTCAAACACACAGGCCGAATATCGGGTGGCGTTGGCCGGTTTAATAGAAACCGGCCGACATTTGGCCTGTGGGTACGACGGACATCGGCCGGCTTCTGTCAAAGAGGCATGATTGGAAAAGGTCTGCCAGTCAGCACCCGATCAGCGCTCTCAGCCAATGACTGAGAGCGCTGACCCATGTGTTCTGGGGGGGCGGGGCCATCCCCCTGTCAGAACACAATAGGTCAGGGGGGGGGGGGGGGGATCGCTGTATTAACATTGGACAGCGGCTCCTCCTGAGCTCTTCAGTTATTTTTCGTTCAGCCCACTGGGTTGAACGGAACAAAAAAAAAAAAACTAGTGTGTACCAGGCTTTACCTTGTGCTGCAGGAAAGAAGCTAGGGCTGAGCTGGGAAGCTGAAAGTGCAGAGTCTGGAGGAGGGCTGGAGCCTGCTGAATGCCGAGACCACGGGAGGCGGAGATGAGGGGGTGCTGCAGCGCACAGAGAGGAGCAGGATCTGTAGGGGGGAGTTCTGTCGTCCTCCTCCTCTGCTGTTGAGACTGAGGAGCAGAGACGATCCTCTGTAGCTGCACAGAGAAGCACGGGTATCTGGCAGAGGAGTTCTGTCCTTTTTCTCTGCTGACTGCTGAGTCAAGGTGGGGGGGGGGGGGGGGCGGAGATTAGGGCGGTGCTGCACCTGCAAGAGAGGTGCAAGAGCTACGTGAAATGGCTTGGTGGGCCTGATTCGGCCCACGGGCCTTGCGTTTGACACGTGTGATTTAGACTGATAATTGTGTACTGAACAAACGTTTTTTTTTTTAATGATCAATCTGTAGTTACCATCTCAGCAGTAGTACGGTCTGTCCCATTTTCCTTCAGGTCATTAGCAGTAACCTGGCATTATGTGTTAGTTTTCCATTAAGTTTGCGTGGTCAGTTTGGAATGCAGCAACAGGAAAGTTGGCCATACCTTTTAATCCTCTGGTAAAGCGATCGTACACTAAGATTCCAAAATTCAACAAGCCCACTTGTTTGGAAAGATTAGGAAAAACTCTGCCTAACATTGTCATAAAGTCATGGACACTTGAAGAAAAGAAAATTGCAGTACCGTATATACTCGAGTATAAGCCGAGGCACCTAATTTTACCACAAAAAACTGGGAAAACGTATTGACTCGAGTATAAGCCTAGGGTGAGAAATGCACAACTACTGTAAGTGGAAAAGAGGGTCAACAATGCCCATTTGCAGCCTCACTGTGCCCATTTGCAGCCATAGGTCCCCTGGACTTCAAACTCAGTAGTTAAGGGTCCCTAGCTGCAGCCAAAATTTGGGGTCTCTTGACCCAAAGGGTCCCGAAATGACATTGTTGCAGATGGACCCAGTTGACCGACTTTGGGGCCCTGTATCTCGGGGCCACTGGGTGCAAACCCAGTGGAACTAGCACTACAACATATCCAAAGCTGGGGTTCCTAGCACCAAGTGGCCCCGAGATACGGGGGCCCCAAATTCGGTTTGGAAAATGTCTAGCACTTTTCTGCAGCAGAGAATGACATTTTCCAAACCAACTTTGGGGCCCCATATCTCGGGGCCACTTGGTGCTAGGAACCCCAGCTTTGGATATGTTGTAGTGCTAGTTCCACTGGGTTTGCACATCAAATTTGGGGTTCCTAGCACCAAGTGGTCCTAAGATATGGGGCCCCAAATTCGGTTCGGAAAATGTCATTCTTTGCACCAGAAAAGTGCTTGACTCGAGTATAAGCCGAGGGGGGGGGGGGGGGGGGGCATTTTCAGCACAAAAAAATGTGCTGAAAAACTCGGCTTATACTCGAGTATATACGGTACTTACAAAATTAAGTTTGAATACAGTGTGTTTGTGTGTGTATATATATATATATATATATATATATATATATATATATATATATATATATATATATATATATATATATATATATATATATATATACACAAACCTCTTTGGTGTCCATTCTGAGATAAGGATCTCCCGAAATAATGCCTGGAGCACGATTTGAAGTCTATGTGGTTTACAGGAACCAAGTCATATTCACAAATAAGAAGGAGCCGGAAGCAATGAGCTGATTGGTACCACTGTGCTTCGGACACAGTTTTAGGATGACAGCATGGTGGTAGATTTAATTAACAGATTATACTTTGCCTCCTGCAACTCTTTCCAAAGATTTTCCCATCAAGGGTTGAGAGTCGTGAATGCAAATGTCTGGAGGCAGTTTTTTTTTTTTTTTTTTAAACTTCCATCTTTTTTTTTCCCATTGCTCTAGTGCCGATAAAACATGTCGGTGTGTTTTGAGGGTCTTAAAGCTCCTTTTCCTTCAGAACTAGGTTTGAAAATTTGAGCTGAAACCCAATTGACATGAACAGAACTGTTACTGAGATCTGAGCTGAGATTTTGATGCCCTATGGCTGCAGAGTATTGATGACATAGATTACTTCAACCCTAATCAGATCTGTCTTCACAGCATAAGTAAGAAGAATGAAAAGAAGCCTAAAGTGGGGATGCTTCTCATGACAAATACTAGTTTGGGCCAATAGTCTCTGCTCTTCTCTGCTTATCAGCTGCTGTTCTTTGGCCATGAACCACTACTTTCCTTTCCCATACCTCTCTGCTGGCTTGTGGCCATCAAGGCTCTCTCTTGCGTTCTTGATGTTTCCTCTACCCATAAGTTCCCACTCTTCAGTGATTATTAGATCTTGCTCTTCTCTTGTCTTTGTTTTCCACTCTCCTGCTCATCAGCCAGTATTTCCTCCACCCCATCAGTCCCTGCTGTTTCCTGATAATCAGATACTGCTTTTCCCTTTTCCCCAGTCCCTGCTCTCCTCCTCATGATCCAGTTGTTTCCTCTACACATCAGTTCCACACTCTTCTCTGGCATTTAGATCCTGATCTTCTCTTGTCCCCAGTGTCTTTTCTAGACAGTCTTCTCTATTCTCTAGTCCCCACTCTTCTATGGTAATCAGATCTTGCTCGCCTCTTGTCTTTTCTAATTATTAGTCTCCACACTCCTACTCGTCATCCAGATTTTTCCCCTACCCATTGGTTCCCCTCTCTTCTCTGACAATCCGATCCTGCTCTTCTCTTGTTCCAAGTCTCAATTCTCCAGCTCATCAGCCAATGTGTCCTCTACCTATCAATCCTCACTCTCCTCATATATCTAGATCTTGCTCTTCTCTTGTTCCAAGTCTCCACTCTCCTGCTCATCAGTGTTTCCTCTACTCATCAGTTGCCCACTTTTCTCTGATAACCAGATGTTGCTTTTCTCTTGTCCAAAATCTCCACTCTCCTGCTCATCATCCAGTTGTTTCCTTTACCCATCAGTTCCCCACTGTTCTCTGGCAATCAGATCTTGCTCTTTAGTCCTCAGTGTCTTTTCAAGCCAGCGTCTATTCATTAGTCCCCACTCTTCTCTCATAATCAGATCTTGCTCTTCTCTTGTCCCATGTCTCCATTCTCCAGCTCATCATCCGGTATTTTCTTTACCCATCAGTTCCCCTCTCTTCACTGACAATTAGTCCCTGCTTTGTCTCCTCCTTAGTGTCTTTTCTAGCCAGTTTCTTCTCTATTTATTAGTCCCCTTCCTTCTCTGACAATCATATCTTGTGCTTCTCTTGTCCCAGGTCTCCATTCTCCAGCTCATCAACCAATGCTTCCTCTGCCCATCAGTTGATCACTCTTCTCTTCACTCTTCTCTGATAAGCAGATCTTGCTCTTCTCTTTTTCCACGTCTCCCTTCTCCTGCTCATCAGCCAGTGTTTCCTCTACTCATCAGTTGCCCAGTCTTCTCTGGTAATCAGATCTTGCTCTTCTCTTGTCAAAGGTGTCTCCATTCTCCAGCTCATCAAGCAATGCTTCCTCTGCCCATCAGTTGATCTCGCTTCTCTGATAATCAGATCTTGCTCTTCTCTTTTTCCATGTCCACCTTCTCCTGCTCATCAGCCAGTGTTTCCTCTAGTCATCAGTTGCCCAGTCTTCTCTGGTAATCAGATCTTGCTCTTCTCTTGTCAAAGGTGTCTCCATTCTCCAGCACATCAACCAATGCTTCCTCCACCCATCAGTTGATCACTCTTCTCTGATAATCAGATTTTGCTCTTCTCTTGTCCCAAATCTCCATTCTCCAGCTCATCAACCAATGCTTCCTCCACCCATCAGTTGATCACTCTTCTCTGATAATCATATCTTGCTCTTCTCTTTTTCCACGTCTCCCTTCTCCTGCTCATCAGCCAGTGTTTCCTCTAGTCATCAGTTGACCAGTCTTCTCTGGTAATCAGATCTTGCTCTTCTCTTGTCAAAGGTGTCTCCATTCTCCAGCGCATCAGCCAATGCTTCCTCCACCCATCAGTTGATCACTCTTCTCTGATAATTAGATCTTGCTTTCTCTTTTTCCACATCTCCCTTCTGCTCATCAGCCAATGCTTCCTCCACCCATCAATTGCCCACTCTTCTCTGATTATCAGACCTTGCTTTCCTCTAGTCAGCAGTGTCTTCTCTAGCCATAGCCAAGGTCTTCTCTATTCGTTAGTCCCCACTCTTCTCTGATAATCAGTTGTTGCTCTTCTCTTGTCCCTAGTCCCCGCTCTCCTCATCAGCCAGTGTTTTCTCTGTCCATCAGATCTCATTTCTTCTCTGGTAATCGAAGCCCACTGTTCTGTTGTCCCTAGTCTCTACACATGCTCATCAGCCAGGGTTTCCAGCGTTTAATGCTGTCTGTACCGCGTTCAAGAGATTTTCCCATCACTGTTACTGGGACAGAAAGAGGGGGGCAAAATCACCCCAATAGGGATGCACACAGCAGTAAACACCTGACAGTGATCCATATCCTTTATTTCTCCAAAACAAAAGAAAAAAACATTTCTACTGGATTTCTGCCTCCCAAGTCCTACTTTATGGCATTTGTTGAGGATCTTCTTTACTTAGCCTCCATCCAGCATCCATAATTTGCTATTGAACAGTGTCTTTTTCCAGCCAGTCTTCTCTATTCATTAGTCCCCATTCCTCTATGGTAATCGGATCTTGCGCTCCTCTTGTCTTTTCTATTTATTAGTCTCCACACTCCTACTTGTCATCCAGATTTTTCCCCTACCCATTGGTTTCCCTCTCCTCTCTGACAATCAGATCCTGCTCTTCTCTTGTTCCAAGTCTCAATTCTCCAGCTCATTGGCCAATGTGTCCTCTACCTATCAATCCCCACTCTCCTTTGATATTCAGATCTTGCTCTACTTTTGTTCCAAGTCTCCACTCTCCTACTCATCTGTGTTTCTTCTGCTCATCAGTTGCCCACTCTTCTCTGATAACCAGATGTTGCTTTTCTCTTGCTTCAAATCTCCACTCTCCTGCTCATCATCCAGTTGTTTCCTTTACCCATCAGTTCCCCACTGTTCTCTGGCAATCAGATCTTGCTCTTCTCTAGTCCTCAGTGTCTTTTTCAAGACAGCGTCTACTCTATTCATTAGTCCCCACTCTTCTCTGATAATCAGATCTTGCTCTTCTCTTGTCCCATGTCTCAATTCTTAAGCTCATTATCCAGTGTTTTCTTTACCCATTGGTTCCCCTCTCTTCCCTCACAATTAGTTCCTGCTTTTCTCTTCTCAGTGTCTTTTCAAGCCAGTTTCTTCTCTGTTCATTAGTCCCCATCCTTCTCTGACAATCAGATATTGTGCTTCTCTTGTCCCAAGTCTTCATTCTCCAGCTCATCAACCAATGCTTCCTCCACCCATCAGTTGATCACTCTTCTCTGATAATAGATCTTGTTCTTCTCTTTTTCCACGTCTTCCCACTCCTGCTCGTCAGCCAGTGTTTCCTCTACTCATCAGTTGCCCAGTCTTCTCTGGTAATCAGATCTTGCTTTTCTCCTGTCAAAGGTGTCTCCATTCTCCAGTACATCAGCCTATGCTTCCTCCACCCATCAGTTGATCACTCTTCTCTGATAATCAGATCTTGCTCTTCTCTTTTTCCACATCTCCCTTCTCCTGCTCATCAGCCAATACTTCCTCCACCCATCAATTGCCCTCTCTTCTCTGATAATCAGACCTTGCTTTCCTCTAGTCAGCAGTGTCCTCTCTAGCCATAGCCAAGGTCTTCTCTATTCATTAGTCCCCACTCTTCTCTGACTATCAGATCTTGTGCTTCTCTTGTCCCAAGTTTCCATTCTCCAGCTCATCAACCAATGCTCCCTCCTTTCCATGAGTTGATAACTCTTCTCTGATAATCATATCTTGCTCTTCTCTTTTTCTACGTCTCCCTTCTCCTGTTCATCAGCCAGTGTTTCCTCTAGTCATCAGTTGCCCAGTCTTCTCTGATAATCAGACCTTGCTTTCCTCTAGTCAGCAGTGTCTTCTCTAGCCATAGCCAAGGTCTTCTCTATTCGTTAGTCCTCACTCTTCCCTGATAATCAGTTCTTGTTTTTCTTTTCTCTTGTCTCTAGTCCCTGCTCTCCTGCTCATCAGCCAGTGTTCTCTCTGTCCATCAAATCTTCTTTCTTCTCTGATAATCAGAGCTCACTGTTATATTGTCCCTAGTCTCTACACATGCTCATCAGCCAGGGTTTCCAGCTTTGAATGCTGTCTGTACCGCGTTCAAGAGATTTTCCCATCGCTGTTACTGGGACAGAAAGAGGGGAAATCACCCCAATAGGGATGCACACAGCAGTAAACACTTAACAGTGATCCATATCCTTACTCTCTCCAAAACTAAAGAAAAAAAAACCTTTCTATAGGATTTCCGCCTCCCAAGTCCTACTTTATGGCATTTGTCGAGGATCTGCTTTACTTGGCCTCCATCCAGCATCCATAATTTGCTATTGAACCAAACCTTGTTAACACGTCATTTTACTATGCATGTGGTCTTCAGTTTTGAGATTTAAGGGTTTCCTGCATCAGTGCAATCATTTGAGTACATAAGAAGCAATGGCGGCTTCTCGCGCTACTGGAATTGGGCATGTTTTGCTGCCCATTGTTTATGGGGTGATATCTGCTTATCTACATCTAGCCTGATTTAAAATATAAGTAGCACGCAGTAGCCCTCCCTTTCCACTATGCTGTGTGTTCCCTTGTGGTAAACTGTGTATGTAAACTATGAAAAGTCACATGGATGTGCAATGGTCTTTCTCGCCAGCAAACCCTTTTGAAAATTTCTAACAGATCTGGAGTTGTAAAAAGGCTGAACAAAGCTTTATACTTGAGGAAAAGTAAAGCAAATCCTAGCCAAAGCCTTTGCTGGAAGGGGAAATAAACTGTCCATGTTCTGGTATATGGAGGGAAGCATTGATGAAGACCTATAATAATATAAAACATATTTGGAGGCCCAGGCAACATCTTTTATGAGATTCTAGACAAGAGCCGCGCTGTGTGTGTGTCTGTGAACGCATGTGCATGCCCACACATGAGCCCCCATAGGAAGCAGCTTCCTTTGGTGGCATGCAGAGAAAAGGAGGAGCCAAAAGCGCCAGCAGAGGACCTCAGAGAAGGGGGTTCAGGGCCGCTGTGTGCAAATACCCTTGTATAACATCTGCTGTATTTTAGTTGTTAAAGAATACCCAATCGTTGAAAAACTTTGACAAATTAATAAGGTTGTAAAGTCAAATATGGGAGAGTTCCCCCATAGGGGTTTTTTAGCAGCAGGGTAAATAATTAGTAAATGCATTTAGAAAAATGCGTTCTTAAAAAATTGGCATGCAATATTTCAATAATGATTAAAATATGAGCTCTGGTGGGGGCATGCCCATTCACAATACAGAGGATGCAAACACAGGATTATACACAACATTACATGAAAGAATGTCTAATATATAACCAAGACTGACGCGTTTCGACCCATACGATTGGGGTCTTCGGAGGATGGGTTTGCTGCAAAGTAATTGCATTTAGCACATCAAATTGAAAAATGCATGAACAATTTTATACACCGTGTCGCCATCTCACAGCTTTTAAGGAAATTCTGGATGGGAGGTCCCCTTCCATATACATTGGTAACTATGTGAGATGGCGACACTGTGTATACAATTGTTCATGCATTTTTCAATTTGATATGCTAAATGCAATTTCTTTGCAGCAAACCTATACCCTGAAGAAGACCCTAATCGCATGGGTTGGAACGCGTCAGTCTTGGTTATACATTGGACATTCTGTCATGTAATGTTGTGTATAATTCTGTTTGCATTCTCTGTATTTTGAATGGGCATGCCCCCACCGGAGCTCATATTTTAACCATTATGGAAATATTGCATGCCAATTTTTTAATGGAGAACGCATTCTTCTAAATCCATGTAGTATTTATTTACCCTGATGCTGAAAAACCCCTATGGGGGAACTTTCCCCATATTCTACTACTCGGGGTGTGCAGCACCATTACCTCTCCATATAATGTGTGTTTCCCTTTTTTTTTTTTTAAGTGCAAGAGTCTTATTCTTTTTACGTGCCTCTCTTTCACTTCAGTGCCTTCTGCAAAAATTGCCACCTCCACTTCACACATTAGGGATCATAGTATTTACAATGTTCTAACTGCCCACTGGAGGGAGAAAGGACTGTTCAAACTTGACGTTTTATATCTCTGCACTCTGCCTGTGCTACCCTATATAGGACCACTGCGCTCCAAACACCTCTTCTATCCAGGTCCCTGGTACGATTCTCCATCGGCACCTCTACTTTGGACCTGTTCTTAATATTTTATTCAGCTCTTTATGTCCTTTCCCCGGTTCTTTGTCCTTCTCCAACTCTTGTCTGCTTACCTCACTTCACCTTTCAGTCCACATCCTTCTCTGGCCATCCACCAACACACTCTTCTGGTCATCAGGTTCTACTATAATCTGGACACCCGTCCCCACTGGCCATGAACTGCCACCATTCTCTGTCCATCGGGGACTGCTGTGCTATGCTCATCAGCCCCTATTTCCTCTACCGTCAGGCCTCATTGTTCATCTGGCCAATGACTATCACTCTACCCTGATAATCTGTCCCTGTCCTCTTATCATAATGTTTCTTCTGCCTGTTAGTCGCCACTCTTCGCTGGTCTCCTCTTGCTAGAACCCATCTTTTTTTTTTTTACCCTATTAGTCCCTGCTCTTCTGTTGTCCACAGGCTCTGTTCTCCTCTGCTCATCAGTCCTCACTGTTCATTGCCTTCCAATGCCCATTAACTATTATGCCCCCGTACACACGTACGGGTTTTCCGACAACAAATGTTTGATGTGAGCTTGTTGGTGGAAAGTCCGACCGTGTGTATGCTCCATCGAACATTTGTCGGACTTTCCGCCAACAAATGTTGGCTAGCAGGTTCTCACATTTTCCGCCAACAAATGTTTGTTGTTGGACTTTCCGATCGTGTGTACACAAGTCCATGCATGCTCGGAATCGAGTACGAGCTGGAAGCGTTCGGTCTTGTAAGACTAGCGTTCGTAATGGAGATATCGCGCACGTCTTGTACGTCACTACGTTCGTAATTGTTTGCAAAATTTGTGTGACCGTGTGTATGCAAGACAAGTTGGAGCCAACATCCTTCTAACAAAAATCCACGGTTTTGTTGTCGGAAAGTCCCATCGTGTGGGCGGGGCATTACTGTACCCTGGAAATCAGTCTCTGCTATTCACTTGTTTGCAGTCTTCAGTCTCCTCCACTCATCAGCCACTGTTATCTCTGACCATCAGCCCCCCATTCTTCATTTCCTCTGTCTATTAGTCCCCACTCTTTGCTTCTCTCTGTTACTTAGTAACCTTTGTTTTACCCCAATAATCTGCCCCTATTCTTCTCTTGTATGAAGTCTCTGCTCTCTAACGCTCATTAACCACTGTTTCGTTTCATCAGTCCCCATTCTTCATTCCCTCTGCCCATCAGTCACCATTCTTCATTCCCTCTGCCCATCAGTCCCCATTCTTCATTCCCTCTGCCCATCAGTCCCTTCTCTTCACTGCTGTCCCTTGCTCATTAACTATTTACCACCTTGATAATCACCCGCTGTCCTTCTCTTGTCTGCATTCCCCACTCTCATCCACTCATTAGCCAATGTTCCCTCAGCCCATCAGTCCCCATACTACACTGCTATCCCATGTCCATTAACCAGGGCCGCCGATAAATGGGTACCACCAGTCCCCATGTACAGGGCCCAGGCCCTATGATTTTAACAGGAGGCCCATTTAGCTGACAAGCAGAAGGAAGGGAACCTCGACAGGAGGGGATGATCAGTGTGAACTTATCCCCTGTAGTTCCCCCCCTGCAGCAGCTGAAAGCCGTCTCCTCCTCCTTTCCCTCCGGCTGACTTTCAGCTGCTGCAGTTCATGGTTCATGTAAATGCCCCCCCCACCTCAATCGCCTACCTCGTGTCCAGGTTTCCCTTCCTTCTGCTGCCCAGGCCCCTCTGTGTGCCCACCGATCCCCATCCCCCGCTTTCCTCACAGCACTGTCAGCTTTCCTCCTCTCCCTTTGAATTTTGCAATTTGCGTTTGTGTCTGCTGATAACTTTAGTGTATTTTTAGCATTAACCATGACCGCCGATAAATGGGTACCACCAGTCCTCCTGTACAGGGCCCGGGCCCTATGATTTTAACAGGGGGCCCAGGTAGCTGACAAGCAGAAGGAAGGGCAACCTTGACAGGAGGGGATGATCAGTGCGAACTTATTCCCTGTGGTTCCCCCCTGCGGCAGCTGAAAGCCGTCTTCTCCTCCTCCTTTCCCTCCCGCTGGCTTTCAGCTGCTGCAGAAGGGAACTACAGGGGATTGGTTCATGTAAATGCCCCCCCGCGCCTCAATCGCCTCCCTCGTGCCCAGGTTTCTCTTCCTTCTGCTGCCCAGGCCCCTCTGTGTGCCCACCGATCCCCATCCCCCGCTTTCCTCGCAGCACTGTCAGCTTCCCTCCTCTCCCTTTCAATTTTGCAAGTTGCGTTTGTGTCTGCTGATAACTTTAGTGTATTTTTAGCAAAAATATAATTTCGATATTTTCAGGGGGGGGGCCCTGTCAGGTAGGATCTATGGGGGACCCATGATTTCTAACAGTGGCCCTGCCATTAACCATTGCTCCACCCTGGTAATCAGCCGCTGTCCTTTTCTTGTCTGCATTCCCCACTCTCATCCACTCATCAGCCAATGTTCCCTCAGCACATCAGTCCCCATACTTCATTGCTATCCCATGCCCATTAACCAGGGCTGCCGATAAATGGGTACCACAAGTCCTCCTGTACAGGGCCCGGGCCCTATGATTTTAACAGGGGGCCCAGGTAGCTGACAAGCAGAAGGAAGGGGAACCTCGACAGGAGGGGATGATCAATGCAAACTTATCCCCTGTAGTTCCCTCCCCCTGCAGCAGCTGAAAGCCGTCTTCTCCTCCTTTCCCAACCCGCTGGCTTTCAGCTGCTGCAGAAGGGAGCTACAGGGGATTTGTTCATGTAAATGCTCATTTACATGTCGGCTTCCTACCTCTCCCTTTGAATTTTGCAAGTTGCGTTTGTGTCTGCTGATAACTTTAGTGTATTTTTAGCAAAAATATTATTTCGATATTTTCGGGGGGGGGGGGGGGGGGGGTGCCTGTCAGGTAGGATCTACGGGGCCCCATGATTTCTAACAGCGGCCCTGCCAATTAACCATTGCTCCACCCTGGTAATCAGCCTCTGTCCTTCTCTTGTCTTCATTCTTTACCCTCATCTGTTCCTCAGCCAATTTTCCCTCTGCCCATCGGCTCCCATTGTTCATTCCCACTGCCAGCAGTCCCCATTGTTTCATTCTCTCTGCCAGTCCCCATTCTTCTCTGCTTTCCGGTGCCCATTCCTGCTCTCTTCTCTTCTCTTGTCCGCTCTCCTCTACTCATCAGCCGCTGTTCCCTCAGCCCATCAGTCCCTATACACATGACCACTTTCAGAGAACTTCAACCACTTTTAATCAACCGGGAATTAAACTCGGCGTTCGAAAGTGGTTGCCTGAAACCCAGCAATCTACCACCCACCAGTTCAACCGATCACCTGAATTCCATCTAGCAAACTGAGCAATAAAATGGAAGCTTCACTTTTAGGTTACTGAACAATCTTAATATTTTAAAACAAAAGAAAATTACAGCAATTTTGTTGCAAGCGGGCCGTGTTCAATCAAGGCAATTTCCATGTGGTCGTGAAAGGCTTGTAGTGCCGCTCCAAGCTGGAGGCTTCAGGATCTCCGTGTCGGTACCCAAAACATGGGAGCAGGCGCCTGAATGCACCAATTCAGAAGTGTGGGTGAACTGAGGAAAAGACGCCACTCAAACCATCCCCACATACACTATATTGTCGAAAGTATTGGGACGCCTGCCTTTACATGAACTTTAACGGCATCCCAGTCTTAGTCTGTAGGGTTCAATATTGAATTGGCCCACCCTTTGCAGCTACAACAGCTTCAACTCTTCTGGGAAGGCCGTCCACAAGGTTTAATAGTGTGTCTATGGCAGGGATCCTCAAACTACAGCCCTCCAGCTGTTACGGAACTACACGTCCCATGAGGCATTGTAAAATACTGACATTCACAGACATGACTAGGCATGATGGGAATTGTAGTTCCTGAACAACTGGAGGGCCGTATTTTGAAGACCTCTGGTCTATGGGAATGTTTGACCGTTCTTCCAGAAGCGCATTTGTGAGGTCAGGCACTGATGATGGGCGAGAAGGGCTGGCTCGCACTCTCGGCTCTAATTCACCCCAAAGGTGTTCGGGTTGAGGTCAGGACTCTGTGCAGGCCAGTCAAGTTCCTCCACCCCAAAGTCGCAGATCCACGTCTTTATGCGCTTCTGGAAGAATGGTCAAACATTCTCATAGACACACTCCTAAACCTTGTGGACGGCCTTCCCAGAAGAGTTTAAGCTGTTGTAGCTGCAAAGGGCGGGGCCAACTCGATATTGAACCCTTCGGACTAAGACGCCGTTTAAGTTCATGTGCGTGTAAAGGCGGGCGTCCCAATACTTTTGACTATATAGTTTCGTCACAGTGTATGGCCTCAGCTGGCACAGCTCTGGCCATGCCTTTTGACACGTTTTGCCCTGACCACCAGCAGCTTGGTCACAAAGGTCCCCTGTGATAAAGCCCCCCGATGGGCAGGGGGGGGGGGCGAAATTCTTCAGGGGGCGTGGCTAGAGAGCAGTGCCAGCTGAGGCCATTGACTATATCGGGTCGGTTTGAGCGATGTCTTTTCCTCGGTTCAAGGCAATTTCCATCCCGTCTTTTTGCGGTCAACGCTAATTTCCGCTTTCGGTTTCTCAGGATTTTGATTCTAGCCCAGTGATCGGAATATTGCAACCTGTATGGCCGGCATAAAAGGACTGTGTAGAGATTCCAAGATGTCTGTTCTTTGAAATTTTACACATTTGTTTATGTATTGTGTACATTTTTTTAAATTTTTTTTTTACATAACCACATTTATAAAAAAAAAATGATGGGATTTAAGTGGAGTTTCCATTTTCATGTAAATGGGGTTTCTGGTGTCCACATAAGGGGAGTGAATGGTGTTGAGGGACACAAAGGGAATTGTAGGTATTTAAATTTCAAACCAGGGTCTGTGCTAAAGAAACACAAAGAGAATTGTAGATACGTTTTAAATTTAAAACCCAAGGTCTGTCTCTCCAGCGGGGGAGAAATATAAGATTTCATCCATTAGCCCAACGCTTTGTCCTCTCTGAAACCTATCAAGTGAACCGAAAGGTCGAAACTGCAATTTAAACCTTCCCAGCCACCCCCTCAGGCTTCAGCATTCAGAATCTGCAGATCGCAATCACAACTGTGCTCTGGAAACATCGGCACGGTAGCAAACCACATTTGTTGGAAGAAGCAACGCAATATTATTTCTATTTGGGAACAAACTGATAAAACGCAGATGTCGGTGGCATTAGCAATTCTGTCACTGGCTGGATCAATATAGAGGGTAAAAAAACCAAAAAACAGTTGTCTGTTTTCTACAGTGTCACCCCCTTGCTGGCCAGAGTAGCAAGGCAATACCTTCTGTTACGGTGCACCTGGTAGGTGACATGGGTTCACCCAAGGCACAGAATCTAAGTGGCAGTTGGTCTTTACAGAGCTCCTGATGGTGTAGATGTTGGCTGGGAACCTTAGTGGTCCCTGGTTTCTTTACTGCAAAATGACACCGGGTTTTGGCTTTTAGGACCACCCACCAAGGGGGTAGCTGGAACAAAGGAACTATTTGTTCACAGGGCTGCAGGCGAGAGAGTAGTCAGGTGCAGGAAGGGGTCAAAGCAGGCAAGAGAGTAATCAGGTCTAATGCCGCGTACACACGAGCGGACTTTACAGCAGACTTTGCCCGGCGGACGGGATTTCGTCGGACAATTCGATCGTGTGCGGGCTCCAGCCGACTTTGTTTTCTCAAAAGTTGGACGGACTTAGATTTGAAACATGTTTCAAATCTATCCGACGGACTCGAGTCCGGTCGAAAAGTCCGCTCGTCTGTATGCTAGTTCGACGGACAAAAAGCCACGCTAGGGCAGCTATTGGCTACTGGCTATTAACTTCCTTGTTTTAGTCCGGTCGTACGTCATCACGTACGAATTCGACGGACTTTGGATTGTGTGTAGGCAAGTCCGTTCATTCAGAAAGTCCGTCGTAAAGTCCGAAAAGTCCGCCGAGCAAAGTCTGCCGTAAAGTCCGACCGTGTGTATGTGGCATAAGTGACACCTAAGTGGCAGTTGGTCTTTACAAAGCTCCTGATGTTGTAGATGGGCTGGGAACCCTAGTGGTCCCTGGTTACTTTACTGCAAACTGACAGCAGGTTTTGGCTCTCAGGACCACCCACCAAGGGGGTGGCTGGAACAAAGGAACTATTTGTTCACAGGGCTGCAGGTCAAGGCAGGCAAGAGAGTAGTCAGGTCTAAGCAGGCACCAAGCAAGGACCTAGTCAGATCTGAACAGGGTCTAGGTAGACCGCAAGCAAGAGAGTAGTCCAGTCAGTCCAGGTAGTGGCATCTCAGGACCACCCACCAAGAGGGTGGCTGGAACAAAGGAGCTTTTTTGTCCATAGGGCTGCAGGCAAAAGAGTAATCGGGTGCAGGAAGGGGTCAAGGCAGGCAAGAGAGTAGTCAGGTAGGAGTAGAGGTCTAAGCAGGCACCAAGCAAGAACGTTGTGAGATCTGAGCAGGCTCTAGGTAGACAGCAAGCAAGAGAGTAGTCCAGTCAGTCCAGGTCAGCAATGGACAGGCAAGTACTGTTACTCTTTAGTTCCCATGTATCTGGGAATAAGACTAAGCAGCTGACACTTCAAAGGCTGAGTTCTAGATAGATAGTAAACAAGAGAAAAATCAGGTCCAAGCAGGGTCTAGGTAGACAGCAAGCAAGGGAGTAGTCAGATCTGAGCAGAGTCTAGGTAGACCGCAAGCAAGAGAGTAGTCTAGTCAGTCCAGGTAGTGGCATCTCAGGACCACCCAACAAGGGGGTGGCTGGAACAAAGGAACTATTTGTTCACAGGGCTGCAGGCGAGAGAATAGTCAGGTGCAGGAAGGGGTCAAAGCAGGCAAGAGAGTAGTCAGGTCTAAGCAGGCACCAAGCAAGAACGTAGTCCGATCTGAGCAGGGTCTAGGTAGACCGCAAGCAAGAGAGTAGTCCAGTCAGTCCAGGTCGTGGCATCTCAGGACCACCTACCAAGAGGGTGGCTGGAACAAAAGAGCTTTTTTTTGTTCACAGGGCTGCAGGCAAAAGAGTAATTGGGTGCAGGCAGGGGTTAAGGCAGGCGAAAGAGTAGTCAGGTATGAGTAGAGGTCTAAGCAGGCACCAGCAAGAAAGTTGTGAGATCTGAGCAGGGTCTAGGTAGATAGCAAGCAAGAGAATAGTCCAGGTCGACAACGGACAGACAAGTACTGTTACTCTTTAGCTCCCATGTATCTGGGATTAAAACCAAGCACCTGACACTTCAAAGGCTGAATTCTAGATAGATAGTAAGCAAGAGAAAAATCAGGTCCAAGCAGGGTGTAGGTAGACAGCAAGCAAGGGAGTAGTCCAGTCAGTCCAGGTCGGCAATGGACAAGCAAGTACTGTTACTCTTTAGCTCTCATGTATCTGGTAATAAGACACAGCACCAACCACTTCAAAGGCTGAAGCTTAAATACCCTTCTGGTTAGACGACATACCAGCGTAATTGCTCGGAATTCTGGATGTCCTGGTAGGGATTCTGCAAGTATCAGCTATGGACAAGTAACTAGCTATGGAACCTGACCCCCTCCAGGAAGCATCAGTTCTCTATCATATCTCTGCCCTCCTTGCACGTCACAGCCCTCTCTCTTTCTGGGAGTGTCTAATTACACTCTGTGCTGGCCCAGCTCCTCCATCCCTCCCATTACCTTCCTAACCATTTATGTAGCTGTAGGAAAGATGTGAAGGACAATTCTATAGAGCAGTCATTCTCAACCAGGGTTCCTCCAGAGGCTGCTAGGGGTTCCTTGAGCTGTGACTAACTGACCTCCCATTTAATGGCGTCTTCATAGTTCCAGGGCCAACACCATTTGGCAAAGTCAACGGAATGACGTCAATGATCTTTTTAGCTATCTGTAGGGGAGCAGTCTTCTGACTGACCGCCAGTGTAAGAGACATTTTTGCTTGTGACCCCCAATGACTTGATTTTAGCAGGGGTTCATCAAGACCTGAAAATTATTTCAAGGGTTTCTGTGAGGCAGGGGTCTCCAAACTGTCTAAATAAAACCAATTTACTGTCCTTCAGACTTTAGAGGGGCTGGACTGGGCCCAGTGGGAATAAACAATGCCCAATCTTTGGTATTAGGGGGAGAAATAGTTGGTATCAGTGGGAGGAATAGTGCCCCATCATTGTTGTCAGTGGTAGGAATAGTGCCCCATCATTGGTGTCAGTGGGAGGAATAGTGCCCCATCATTGGTGTCATTGGGAGGAATAGTGCCCCATCATTGGTGTCAGTGGGAGGAATAGTTTTCCATCATTGGTATCAGTGGGAGGAATGGTGCCCCATCATTGGTATCAGTGGGAGGAATAGTGCCCCATAATTGGTGTCAGTGGGAGGAATAGTGTCCCATTAGTGGGAGGAATAGTGCCCCATCATTGGTGTCAGTGGGAGGAATAGTGCCCCATCATTGGTGTAAGTGGGAGGAATAGTGCCCCATCATTGGTAGCAGTGGGAGAAATTATGCCTTAAGCGCTGAATAAAGGTAAAGAAATGGGCTGCATCTGCCCACCACTGCTCTAAGGTAAAAAGTTATGGCTGATATAGCGTGTCGCTTGAGACAGTTCTGAGTCTGCTATGACCACTGACATCACATCCAAGATGGCGGCACCCAGCAGCAGTTTCGGGCCTTTTTGTTGACACAAGGGAGGCTTTAACAGGTAAATAACAGGTGTGGATATATATTTTTTATATCATGGCGACAGTCAAATCAGTTATGTTGTCCAGAAAAGTGTATGATCGTTTCAAAACCTGTACTGGTTCTGACTTCGCATGAGCAGAGTGGGGTGGATTCCCGAGCCTCGTGGACCATGTTTTGAGTTTTCCCCTGACAGGCTGCTGATTGGGCTCAGCTGTGGTGGTCGGTCGGTGTGTGTGTCAGCTCAGAGAAAGCTGTGCTAGGACTTGCCACTGCTAGAGGAACCTTCTTCTGGACTGCTGTCATTTACAAGGAGAGACATTACCTGGAGAGAAGAACATTGGTCAGGAGGACCTTCACCAGGAGGACCTTCATCAGGAGGACCTTCACCAAGTAAGACTGCATTGAGCAGAAGCTTGTCTTGTCATTTATGCTGTTACTGTATTCATTGTGCTGGAACAAAAAGCCTGTTTGAAATCTACCTCAGTCTGACACACTGTATATATATATATATATATATATGTGTGTGTGTGTGTGTGTGTGTATATATATATATATATATATATATATATATATATACCCCAAAATGCTTTAAATGCACAAAAATGTTATGGGAAGATAAAATGATTGGTCTGGTGATTCTTTAACCACTTGCCAACCGGGTCAGTTCTGACATTCTACTACATGAAAAATTCTGTTTTTTTTTTTTGTTTGTTTTTTGTTAGAAAATTACTTGACACCCCCAAATATATATATATATATATAATATAAAAACAATTTTTAACAGAGACCCTAGGGAATAAAATGGCAGCTGTTGCAATTTTTTTTTATGTCACACTGTATTTGCACAGCAATTTTTCTTAAATTATTTTTGTTTTTTTTTGGAAAAAAAACTCATGAATTAGAAAAAAAACAAAAAAAACAAAAGTTAGCCCTTTTTTTTTTCTTTTTTTGTATAATGTGAAAGATGATGTTACGCCGAGTAAATAGATCCCTAACATGTCACGCTTTAAAATTGCGCACGGTCATGAAATGGCGACAAACTACGGCAGTACTTAAAAAATCTCCATAGGCGATGCTTTCACATTTTTTTTTAACAGTTTAGAGTTAAAGCCCTGGTTCACACTGAGCTGCGGGAACTCGTACGATTTCACTCCCGCATGTCGGGCCCGATTTTCGGTCGCGATTTCAGAGACATCTGTGCAGGTTTCTGCACAGATGTCAATGTAAATCGCAGCCCGAAATCGCAAAAAGTAGTACAGAAACTACTCTTTTGAAAGTGGTGCGGCGCCGCAAATTCAGCGGTGCACCGATCAGGACGGTGCAATTGCGAGCGATTTGACATGTCAAATCGTACCAATGTGAACCAGAGCACAGAGGAGGTCTTTGGCTAGAATTATTGCTCTCACTTTAACGATCGTGGCAATACCTCACATGTGTGGTTTGAACACTGTTTAAATTTGCGGGAGCGACTTACATATGCGTTCGCTTCTGCGTATAGGGACAGAGGGATGGGGGCGCTTTCAATTTTTTTTTATTTATTATTATTTATTTTTGATTTATTTTATTTTTACGCTGTCGCTTAGTTTTTTTTCTTTTGATCGCTTTTATTGCTGTCACAAGGAATGTAAATATCCTTTGTGACAGTAATAGACGGTGACAGGTCCTCTTTATGGAGACTATAATTAATGTAAGCATCCCATGTGACAGTAATAGGAGGTGACAGGTCCTCTTTATGGAGACTATAATTAATGTAAGCATCCCATGTGACAGTAATAGGAGGTGACAGGTCCTCTTTATGGAGACTATAATTAATGTAAGCATCCCATGTGACAGTAATAGGAGGTGACAGGTCCTCTTTATGGAGAGATCTGGGGTCTATAATGAATGTAAACATCCCATGTGACAGTAATAGGTGGTGACAGGTCCTCTTTATGGAGAGATCTGGGGTCTATAATGAATGTAAACATCCCATGTGACAGTAATAGGTGGTGACAGGTCCTCTTTATGGAGAGATCTGGGGTCTATAATTAATGTAAGCATCCCATGTGACAGTAATAGGAGGTGACAGGTCCTCTTTATGGAGATCTGGGGTCTATAATGAATGTAAACATCCCATGTGACAGTAATAGGAGGTGACAGGTCCTCTTTATGGAGAGATCTGGGGTCTATAATGAATGTAAACATCCCATGTGACAGTAATAGGTGGTGACAGGTCCTCTTTATGGAGAGATCTGGAGTCTATAATGAATGTAAACATCCTATGTGACAATAATAGGTGGTGACAGGTCCTCTTTATGGAGAGATCTGGGGTCTATAATGAATGTAAACATCCCATGTGACAGTAATAGATGGTGACAGGTCCTCTTTATGGAGACTATAATTAATGTAAGCATCCCATGTGACAGTAATAGGAGGTGACAGGTCCTCTTTATGGAGACTATAATTAATGTAAGCATCCCATGTGACAGTAATAGGAGGTGACAGGTCCTCTTTATGGAGACTATAATTAATGTAAGCATCCCATGTGACAGTAATAGGAGGTGACAGGTCCTCTTTATGGAGAGATCTGGGGTCTATAATGAATGTAAACATCCCATGTGACAGTAATAGGTGGTGACAGGTCCTCTTTATGGAGAGATCTGGGGTCTATAATGAATGTAAACATCCCATGTGACAGTAATAGGTGGTGACAGGTCCTCTTTATGGAGAGATCTGGGGTCTATAATTAATGTAAGCATCCCATGTGACAGTAATAGGAGGTGACAGGTCCTCTTTATGGAGATCTGGGGTCTATAATGAATGTAAACATCCCATGTGACAGTAATAGGAGGTGACAGGTCCTCTTTATGGAGAGATCTGGGGTCTATAATGAATGTAAACATTCCATGTGACAGTAATAGGCGGTGACAGGTCCTCTTTATGGAGAGATCTGGGGTCTATAATGAATGTAAACATCCCATGTGACAGTAATAGGAGGTGACAGGTCCTCTTTATGGAGAGATCTGGGGTCTATAATGAATGTAAACATCCCATGTGACAGTAATAGGAGGTGACAGGTCCTCTTTATGGAGAGATCTGGGGTCTATAATGAATGTAAACATCCCATGTGACAGTAATAGGAGGTGACAGGTCCTCTTTATGGAGAGATCTGGGGTCTATAATGAATGTAAACATCCTATGTGACAATAATAGGTGGTGACAGGTCCTCTTTATGGAGAGATCTGGGGTCTATAATGAATGTAAACATCCCATGTGACAGTAATAGGAGGTGACAGGTCCTCTTTATGGAGAGATCTGGGGTCTATAATGAATGTAAACATCCCATGTGACAGTAATAGGAGGTGACAGGTCCTCTTTATGGAGAGATCTGGGGTCTATAATGAATGTAAACATCCTATGTGACAATAATAGGTGGTGACAGGTCCTCTTTATGGAGAGATCTGGGGTCTATAATGAATGTAAACATCCTATGTGACAATAATAGGTGGTGACAGGTCCTCTTTATGGAGAGATCTGGGGTCTATCTGAGAGATAAAGAGTAATTTCCTGCTTGTGTGGTTGGCTCACGTTTTCTTTTCCCCAGAAGTCTGCACTACACTAGGATACAAGTCAGATTTTGGGCATCCCCTGCAACAAAAATGTCATTTTTTTTGGTGAGATACTCCCAAAGGGAAATCCCGTCTTAAGAGATGCAGGCCCAGCCAATGTACAGAGATCTACCAGAGGGGGAGCGTTTTTTTTTTTTCTAAACAAAAGTGGAGTTGCTCTTTAACCACTTCAGCCCCGGAAGGTTTTACCTCCCACCCCCCCACCCCCCTTCCTGACCAGAGCACTTTTTGCGATACGGCACTGACAACTGACAATTGCGCGGTCGTGCGACGTTGCACCCAAACAATCCTTTTTTTTTTTTTTCCCCCCACAAGTAGAGCTTTCTTTTGGTGGTATTTGATTACCTCTGCGGTTTTTATTTTTTTGCCCTATAAACAAAAAAAGAGCAACAATTTTGAAAAAAAAAAAAAAGCGATACATTTTACTTTTTGCTATAATAAATATCCCTCCTGAAAAATATATTAAAAAACAAATTTCTTTCTCAGTTTAGGCCGATACGTATTCTTCTACATATTTTTGGTTAAAAAAAAAAAAAAAAAAAAATCGCAATAAGCGTATATTGATTGGTTTGCCCAAAAGTTATAGTGTCTACAAAACAGGGGATAGATTTATGGCATTTTTATTAGTAATGGCGGCGATCTGCGATTTTTTTTATCGTGACTGCGACATTGCAGCGGACAGATTAGACACTTTTGACACAATTTTGGGACCATTGACATTTATACAGCGATCAGTGCTATAAAAATGCACTGATTACTGTGTAAATGACACTGGCAGGGAAGGGGGTTAAACACTAGGGGGGGGCGATCAAGGGGGGGGGATGGGCTACCTACAACATGACAGCGATCACTGCTCCCGATGACAGAGAGCAGTAGATCCCCGTCATGTTGCTAGGCAGAACAGGGAAATGCCTTGTTTACATAGACATCTCCCTGTTCTGCCGATCCGTGTCACGATCGCGGGGCCCCCGGCGGACATCGAGTCCGCGAGGCTTCATAGGCTGACTCATTTCGAGAGCTTACCCTCTTCCTTCTGCAGCCAAGTAGCGGCTCTGTCAGTACTCTGGGATACAGATAACCTAGTAGCAGGGGCGTACCTACAGGGGTCACATGGGGTTGCAAGGGCAACCCGGCCAAATGCTGCGTCTCTGCCGCTCCTCTTATGCATTTTCTATCTGCTGCCCCCCCCCCCACATGTGCTCTCCAGCCCGCCTGTGCTCTTTCCTGCCCCCCCCCCCCCACCAATCCCACACAGCTCTGCCGGCTTTCCCCCCCCTCCCTTCTCCCGCCGGCTGCTGCAAGGGATGTGTCAGGATCGAGAGCAAGGAAGGGAGCTGGTAAATGATTCATTTACCTCCCCCCCCCCCTTCCTTTTCTGAATGGAGAGTCAGTGATCCCTACCGATCCATTCATAACTGAGGCATAGTAAATTGAGTTTACTATGCTTATGCTTGTGAATGAATGGGAAGCCTCTGTACAGAGCTGTTCCTGTTCCTATTCATTCTGTGCAGCTCAGACTGCAGAGAAGGAAATTTTAAAGGCCTCAATCTCCTTTCTCTGTCTCAAAGGTGGAATGTTATAGGTCCGTTTAGAGCTATGAGCTATGATTAAGCACTGACTGCAGTGTGAAACGCGTCAGCTTCCTTCTTCTTGCTGTGGCACATATGTACCTTTTTATTGTTTTTACTGAATAAAGGCGATTTCTATTTGAGTGCGGCTGTCCGGAACTTTACTCATGTTTATCTGTTTAGACCCCTGATATTTAACCAAAGCCCCCCCCACAATGGGGCTCCTAATAATATTGTAAAAAATTATTTAAAAAATATTGCAAAAAAAAGTGAAAAAAAAACAAAATTACAAAAAAAAAGCTAGTGGCGGTACTACCAGGGTCACAAAGGTCTCACTTGGGGCGACCGGGCCCTGGCATTCAACCACCAGGCCTGGAAAGAAGGGCCCCCTGGCTGGGGGTCAGTGGGGGGGCCCTTCATGATTTCTTGCACTGGGGGGCCCTGAAGGTTCGAGTTACACCTCTGTGACCTAGTACAGGATCCATTCAGCAACCCCCATAGTTGCTGCCTCAACTGTGCGTAGTTTTGACACATTTCAGGAGCTAAACCCTCTTTCTTCCGCATCCAAGTAGAGGCTCCCTCAATACTCTGGGTGCAGGTTACATAGTACAGGACTTGTTCACCAGCCCCTAATCGCCGCTTCAGTTTGTTCATAGGCTGACGCGTTTTGAGGGCTCTCTTCCTGTTTTTTTTTTTTTTTAACAGATCATCGATATCCAGAATTTTAAGGGGGCTTCTACTTGGGTGGATGTCATGTTTTCTTTTTTCCAAGTACTTTTTAAGGTTAAATATAATTTTTATTAAGATTTTTGAAGGTACAAAAATAACACAGTAGCAGCATTGATAGAAAATGGGGGGGGGTACCAAATATCAATCAATATATATGACATCATAAGTTTCAGTTATATGAATATTTGAAACAGTTCTTTACCATGTTTAACTCAACCATGCGGTGCCATCTGTCTTAGGACCCCGCCTGGATTATACCGGTTATGTCCGAACTGTAGGGTGGGGGGGTGGGGAAGGAAGGAGTAAGAAGGGAGAGGGATGATCTGGGGGGGAGGCTCAGCAGAAAGGGAGTTACATCTTTGTAATTACTCGTAAATTAAGCCATATAACAGTGCCAGATTATATTCATTAGTAATCAAGAGCTCTGTTATGTCACCATATTAAATAAAGGTGAGGCCTAATCCTCAAGTGGACACTCTATTGAGGAGGAGGTCCAAGGAGGAGTGTTGAATCCATGGGTACCATATTAGTTTATGTTTTGTCCCAAGTGTCTCCTATTTTTGCTTGCATCTCTTCCATAAGCATAGTATCGTTAAGGGTATCTATCAATCTTGTGATAGGGGGGGGTGGTTTTTTAGTTTTCCAAAATTGGGAGATGGTGTGGCGTGCTACGAACAAGAAGAACCTAAGGAGGCTCCTCTTGTGAGAGTTGGTGGAGCCTGGTAAATAGGGATAGAAGGGCCATCTTGGGTGAGGGTACCAAAGATACAAGAAGAACCTAAGGAGGCTCCTCTTGTGAGAGCTGATGGAGCCTGGTATATATAGATAGAAGGGCCATCTTGGGTGAGGGTGCCAAAGATACAAGAAGAACCTAAGGAGGCTCCTCTTGTGAGAGCTGGTGGAGCCTGGTAAATAGGGATAGAAGGGCCATCTTGGGTGAGGGTACCAAAGATACAAGAAGAACCTAAAGAGGCTCCTCTTGTGAGAGCTGGTGGAGCCTGGTAAATATGGATAGAAGGGCCATCTTGGGTGAGGGTACCAAAGATACATCATGTATGTCATTATAGATACCAAATGTCTTGTCCCAAAAAAGGGCGAACTTGAGCGAGCTCCCACCAGATGTGGATATAGGTGCCCTTTCCTCCGTGACAGCGCCAGCACCTATCGGACGTCTGTGGGTACATCTTATTCACCGTGACTGGTTCTCTATACCATCTTGATGATAATTTATAGTTTTTCTCTTGTGTGAACCCGGATATGGACGACTTGTGTGTGTGAGTGTGAACGAAGTGAACCATTGTTCCGAAGTTATCTCTAGATCCAAGTCTCTGGACCATTTTTTGAGTAATTGGGATTGTATGTCCTTGTAAATTAGAGATAGGGAGTGTTTAGGGGTATGTGAGAGACTACACGTAACTTCAAATGTTGTAAGTGGTTTCCAAGTAATTTTTTAATTGTGAGAGATACATTTTGAAGAGTTTCCCTGAAGATAATACCTGAGACCAGTGCACTTTTGTTCAGTTCTTTTTAGTGTCAAATATTTCCCAGTCCGCAGAGAGCTGCAAGACTGTGGATATCACCTTTTTGTTCTACAGTGCTATGGGATTAATTGGATGACTTTTGGATATTAACCCTTTACCATTTGGCTTGTATCCTTTTAACACGTAGCAGTTTGTATTATGCATGTAGAACATGAATGGATGCCAAATTTCCAGACCCTTCAGGTCACCGTACCGATGCAGTAGGGGGCCACTGAATCAATAAACCTGTTACAAATCCATTCTTCACCAGTCGCATTCTTCAGTAAATCACTTCATTAGAGGACATAATAGGGGAAAAAGAAACGGGGCCAGTGTAGATCCTGTCTTTTAGGGACACAGGAAAAGGAAAGACGAGGTTGAGGGAATGAAAGAAGAATCCTTCTCTTCCTTTTGTCCTTCATTAATTATATTGTCCTGGAACAACAGCTTGTGTTCTGAACAGCACCTGTAGCTTGTAGGAATGGCCATTAGGATCCTTGCCCAGTCATCCATGAAGAGAGTCTTTTCAATCGTCCAGCTGGTTTCGGATGTCCTATATCCCGATGTGTGATTTAGGAGAAATAAATTCTTTGTTGAGATTGTATGGAAACCTTGAACCCCACATATAGACTGGAGAAAAGGGATGTGATTGCATTTACCATAAAGGCTTGTTCACACCAGTGGATTCAAAAATTGGCAACAAATGTTAGAGAAGAGCATTGTCAATCCATCTATCCTGACGTCAGGTCTCTAGCTTACCCTATGTGACGTCATGTCTCTGGCTTCCTCTATCTGACGCCAGGTCTCTAGCTTTCCTTAAGTGACGTCATTTCTTGAGCTTTCCCTATGTGACGTCATTTCTTGAGCTTTCCCTATGTGACATCAGGTCTCGAGCTTTCCCTACGTGACGTCAGGTCTCTAGCTTTCCCTACGTGACGTCAGGTCTCTAGCTTTCCCTATGTGACATCAGGTCTCTAGCTTTCCCTATGTGACGTCATTTCTTAAACTTTCCCTATGTGACGTTAGTTCTCGAGCTTTCCCTATGTCACGTTAGTTCTCAAGCTTTCCCTACGTAACGTCAGTTCTCGAGCTTTCCCTACGTGACGTCAGTTCTCGAGCTCTCCGTACGTGACGTCGGGTCTCGAGCTTTCCCTATGTGACGTCAGGTCTCGAGCTTTCTCTACGTGACGTCAGGTCTCAAGCTTTCCCTACGTGACGTCAGGTCTCGAGCTTTCCCTACGTGACGTCAGGTCTCGAGCTTTCCATATGTGACGTCAGGTCTCGAGCTTTCCCTATGTGATGTCAGGTCTCGAGCTTTCCCTACGTGACGTCAGGTCTCGAGCTTTCCCTACGTGACGTCGGGTCTCGAGCTTTCCCTACGTGACGTCGGGTCTCGAGCTTTCCCTACGTGACGTCGGGTCTCGAGCTTTCCCTACGTGACGTCGGGTCTCGAGCTTTCCCTACGTGACGTCAGGTCTCGAGCTTTCCCTACGTGACGTCAGGTCTCGAGCTTTCCTTATGTGCCGTCAGGGCTCGAGCTTTCCCTATGTGACGTCGGTTCTCGAGCTTTCCCTATGTGACGTCGGTTCTCGAGCTTTCCCTATGTGCCGTCAGGGCTCGAGCTTTCCCTATGTGATGTCAGGTCTTGAGCTTTCCTTACCTGACGTTCGTTCATTAGCTTTCCCTACTTATTTCATCCTATGCGACTTCCTCAGGACATGGGCTGAATGACAATGGACGTCATTCAGTCTGGAAGAGGGCCAGTGCTGAACCTGGAGAATGGTTTGCTAGCTGGAAATCACTGAAGTAGACACTACTACACCACTAACCCAGTGATCTCCTTTTGTTTCTGGGTCCAGCCAGCCTGATGCGCTGTGGACACAGGAGGTCGGCCACTTAGTATGGGCGCCATTTTTGAGAATGCCTCCTTTTTTCTGAATGAATGCAAATCATTCTCTAAGTTCCAGGAAACCAACAAAGCCCCCTCTGTGGAATTTTTTTCCGCTACATCCGATTGCGACACTGGATAACCTCACTCGGGCACCACGATTCCTTCCCGTACCAGAAAACGACCTTTGAGGATATCTGCTTGCACTATCTCCAGGTGCCCCTGACACCATCTCCATGATATATTCGCGCCTTAATTCAAGCGGAGCTCCAGGCTCACCTTCCCTCGTGCCCAAATGGGTGCGATACTTACCCCATATTGAACTGGGAAATTGGAACAAAGCCTGGTCGAGCATAGCAAACTGGTCCTTCAATATGACCGCTCTGGCTGTATGTTTAGGGTCGTTGTCCTGTTGGAAGGTGAACCTCCGCCCCAGTCTCAAGTCTTTTGCAGACTCTTATGCCCCGTACAAACGATCGGACTTTCCGACAACAAAACCGTGGAATCTTGTTCGAAGGTTGTTGGCTCTAACTTGTCTTGCATACACACGGTCACACAAATGTTGGCCAACAATTACGAACGTAGTGACGTACAAGACGTACGGTGAGCCGATAAAAAGAAAGTTCAATAGTCATGTGATATCTCTATTACGAACGCTAGTTTTACAAGACCGAGCGCTTCCGGAAAGTACTTGATTCCGATCATGCGTGAACGTTTGTGCGATGAACTTGTGTACACACGATCGGAAAGTCCGACAACAACGTTTTGTTGGCAGATAATGTGAGAACCTGCTAGCCAACATTTGTTGGCGGAAAGTCCGACCACAAATGTTTGATGGAGCATACACACGGTCGGACTTTCAGCCAACAAGCTCACATCCTTCATTTCCCGTTGGAAAGTCGGATCGTGTGTACGCGGCATAACAGGTTTTCTTCTAAGATTGCCCTGTATTTGGCTCCATCCATCTTCCCATCAACTCTGACCAGCTTCCCTGTCCCTGCTGAAGAAAAGCATCACCACAACATGATGCTGCCACCACCATGTTTCACGGTGGGGATGGTGTGTTCAGGGTGATGTGCAGTGTTAGTTTTCCCCCACACATAGCGATTTGCTTTTGGACCAAAAAGTTGAATTTTGGTCTCATGTGACCAGACCACCTTCTTCCACATGTTTGCTGTGTCCTCCACATGGCTTCTCACAAACTTCAAACAGGACTTCTTATGGCTTTCTTTCACCAATGTCTTTCTTCTTGTCACTCTTCCATAAAGGGCAGATTTGTGGAGAACACGACTAATAGTTGTCCTGTGGACAGATTCTCCCACCTGAGCTGTGGATCTCTGCAGCTCCTCCAGAGTTACCATGGACCTCTTGGCTCTTCTCTGATGAATGCTCTCTTTGCCCGGCCGGTCAGTTTAGGTGGACGGCCATGTCTTGGTAGGTTTGCAGTTGTGCCATACTCTTTCCATTTTCCGATGATGGATTGAACAGAGCTCCGTGAGATGTTCAAAGCTTGGGAGATTTTATTTAGAACCTAACCCTGCTTTATGCTTCTCCACAACTTTATCCCTGACCTGTCTGGTGTGTCCCTTGGCCTTCATGATGCTTGTTTGTTCACTAAGGTCCTCTGCCAAACCTCTGAGGGCTTCACAGAACAGCTGTATTTATACTGAGATTAGGTGACTTCTGAAGGCAATTGGTTCTACTAGATTTTAGTTGCATCAGAGTAAAGGGGGCTGAAAACCATTTATCATTTTCACCTCCACTTCACAATTATGTGCCACTTTGTGTTGGTCTATCACATAAAACCCCAATAAAATATATTTACGTTTTTGGTTGTAACATGACAAAATGTGGGAAATTTCAAGGGGTATGAATATTTTTTCCAGGCACTGTATATATGTTTGGGGGTTCTAATTTTCTAGCAAACCCCCCCCCCCCCCCCTAGATTTTCACATGTAAACAAAGTGCCAGAAAATGTCTTCTAGTGGTTAATGTGTCCGGTTCACTAATTATTTAGTCATGTTCTGGTTTTTTTGTGTTTTTTGTTTTCTTTCTTATTCTTGAGAAGACGTATGTTAATATCCGAAAACAAAATCGTCCATATTCAGTACTCATTCCTGGACACCTCTACTTATATTGGAGGGCATCGTCTGACAACTTTCCAGCCAAAACATCCGTGACAAAGAGGAGGACCGCCGTAAACCAACATCTGTGTCCTCCAAAATACCGGTTGTAGCTCATTGCCTTACAACGCACTGTAACGACGTCATCCCACAAACTTGGTATTCCAATGTAGTCATTTGACCGAAAATAAATAAACACCTCCCCGGTATTATGAAAAAGACAAATTTGCTCCATCGGTAGACAAAGCATCCAAGATCCGGAGCGCTTCTATTCCGAGATAACCGTGGAAAGCCTCATTGCTTATACAAACGCAGCATGGCATGCCAGCAGTGGAAATTGTCACCCTTATCCATATGTTATCCAGGGATAAGGAAAGAAGCAATATGCAGGCAGGCGCCCACATATTGCCTGTCAATGTCACCATCTGCTTGGAAGACGGTGGGATGCTGCCTTTTGAGATAAGACTGTTTTTGAACTGGTTACTGTGTCGTTGTCTTCTTTTTTTTTTTTTTTTGTACTCTTGCACCATTCCACCCCTCCCCATATCCATTGCCTGCTGCCAGCTTTCGTTCGCCTGTTTGTCTGATTCTTATCGCAGCCTCTCAATGCAGGATTAAACACGCCAACTGGAATGTTATCGTAGGGCCAGCAACACCCTGAAAATTTCTTAAAAATGTTTCATCGTTGATGACGTCCTATCCTGGATTCCCCTCGTACTGTGATTCAGACTCTGCTCGTGTTAGGCTCTGCTTTTCACTTTTGACCCAAGTGTCACTTGGGTATAAGTGCTCCGCTCTTCATTACTTATGTTACCTTAAGTGCTTCCCGGCTCATATGTCTATGATCACCGTGACCTCCCCACACTTCTTAGCCCTGGCATCTGCACTGATCAGCCATCCAATATTAAGTAGGTCTCCCTTTCCTGACCCGTCGAGGCATGGATTTCACTAGACCGCTGAAGGTCGGCTGTGTCATCTACCACGAAGCCGTCAGTAGCAGATCCTTTAAGCCTCCGCCGGGTTGCCTTCTTCCCATTCTGCATCCTTATGCCATTTCTTCCCCCAAATAAGTGACGGACACGCACCTGGCCATCCACGATGTAAAAGAAAAAGTGATTCATCAAACCAGGCCACCTTCTTCCATTGTTCCGTGGTCGAGGTCTGATGTTCACATGCCAATTGTAGGCACTTTTTTCCAGCACATCCCTGTTGTATCACGGTCACGTGATTCTTTGCACATATCGAATAAAAACCCTAAAAGAACTTAAACTGTCACGTGACCGTGATACAACAGTCCCACAGATGTTCAATTAGATTAAGATCTGGTGAATTTACAAGCCAAGTCAACGCCTCAAACCAGTCTTTCATTCAGACGAGGCCACCCTTCCATTACTCCGTGGTCCAGTTCTGATGCTCACATACCTATTGTAGGCACTTTTGGCTGTGGACACAGGTCGAAACAAAAAAGAAGCGAGGGCGCACCGACCTAGCGCATTACCACTGATAGCGTTTATTAAAACTGTAAAATAGCAAGTATATACTCACAAACGAGCTTAGAATACAGGCATGGACATAGACTGCAGGAGTACAGTAACAGACATCAGGATACAAATGGGACCGGACATCGGGTTAATACGGCGATGGCTAACGCGTTTCGGGGACGAGCCCCTTTCCTCAGAGCCTAAGTCCACCCGCTTAGGCTCTGAGAAGAGGGGCTCGCCCCCGAAACACGTTAGCCATCGCCGTATCAACACGATGTCCGGTCCCATTTGTATCCTGATGTCTGTTACTGCACACCTGCAGTCTATGTCCATGCCTGTATTCTAAGCTCGTTTGTGAGTATATACTTGCTATTTTACAGTTTTAATAAACGCTATCAGTGGTAATGCGCTAGGTCGGTGCGCCCTCTCTTCTTTTTTGTTTCTTTTTGTAGCTTTTTGAATGCCCAACATTCTGAAGAGGGCTGCAAGACGGCAGATACCATTGAAGCCTTTTGGCCTTATCACACACTGAGCATCTAGACACTTGAGCGCAGGAGAGAGTTGTTCTCTTTTGGTTATATGTAGACACAGGTCAACATGGTCACCCTGACCGGTCTGCAGCTACACAACCCTATACACATCAAATGGAACCTCTGTGTGTTCGACACCTTTCTATCAGAACCAGCATTCACTTTTTTTGCAATTTGAGTTCAGGTAGCTCTTCTATTGGATCGGACTGCACAGCCCAGCTATCCCTGCCTACCTCCATCAATGAGCCTTCCCTGCCCACTTCCATTATGGGCCCACCCCACTACCTCCACCAATGAGCCTTCTCTCCCTACCTCCATCATTGAGCCTTCCCTCCCCACCTTCATCAATGAGCCTTACCCCCCACCTTCATCAATGAGCCTTACCCCCCACCTTCATCAATGAGCCTTCCCTCCCCACCTCCATCAATGAGCCTTCCACTCCCCACCGCCATCAATGAGCCTCCCCTCTCCCCACCTCCGTCAATGAGCCTTCCCCCTCCCCACCACCATCAATGAGCCTTCCCCCTCCCCACCACCATCAATGAGCCTTCCCCCTCCCCACCACCATCAATGAGCCTTCCCCCTCCCCAACTCCTTCAATGAGCCTTCCCCCTCCCCACCTCCATCAATGAGCCTTCCCCCTCCCCACCTCCATCAATGAACCTTCCCTCCCCTACCTTCCTCAATGAGCCTTCCCTCCCCACCTCCATCAATGAGCCTCCCCCCTCCCCACCTCAATCAATGAGCCTCCCCTCTCCCCACCTCCATCAATGAGCCTCCCCTCTCCCCACCTCCATCAATGAGCCTTCCTTCCCCACCTCCATCAATGAACCTTCCCTCCCCCACCTTCATCAATAAATCTTCCCTCCCCACCTTCATCAATGAGCCTCCCCCCTCCCCACCTCCATCAATGAGCCTTCCCTCCCCACCTCCATCAATGAGCCTTCCCCTCCCCACCTCCATCAATGAGCCTTCCCTCCCCACCTCCATCAATGAGCCTTCCCTCCCCACCTCCATCAATGAGCCTTCCCCCTCCCCACCTCCATTAATGAGCCTCCCCCTCCCCACCTCCATCAATGAGCCTCCCCTCTCCCCACCTCCATCAATGAGCCCCCCCTCTCCCCACCTCCATCAATGAGCCTTCTCCCTCCCCACCTCCATCAATAAACCCTCCCCCCTCCTCCATCAATGAGCCTTCCCCTCCCCACCTCCATCAATGAGCCTTCCCTCCCCACCTCCATCAATGAGCCTTCCCTCCCCACCTCCATCAATGAGCCTTCCCCCTCCCCACCTCCATTAATGAGCCTCCCCCTCCCCACCTCCATCAATGAGCCTCCCCTCTCCCCACCTCCATCAATGAGCCCCCCCTCTCCCCACCTCCATCAATGAGCCTTCTCCCTCCCCACCTCCATCAATAAACCCTCCCCCCTCCTCCATCAATGAGCTTTGGCTGCCCATGACCTGTCGCCAATTGGCCAGTTTTCCTTCCTTGGACCACTTTTGGTCGGTCCTGACCACTGCAGACCGGGAACATCCCACAAGAGCTGCAGTTTTGGAGTTGCTCAGACCCAGTCGTCTACCCATTACAATTTGGCTGTTGTCAAAGTCTCTCAAATCCTTACGCTTGCCCATTTTTTTCTGCTTTCAACAGATCAACTTCAGGGACAACATGTGGACACGGGTCAGCATGGGCACCCTGATCAGTCTGCGGCTATCCAGCCCCATACACAACCAAACTGTGATCATCTGCTTTTAACATATCAACTTCAGGGACAACATGTTCACTTGCTGCCTAATAAATCCCACCCACTTTCAGATGCCATTGTATCAAGATAATCCGTGGTATTCTCTTTACTTATCGGTGGTCAGAATGTTATGACTGATCGGTGTACACTCACCGGGCACTTTATTAGGTACACCTATTTAATTGCTTGGTAACACAAATTGCTAATCAGCCAATCACATGGCAGCAACTCATTCCATTTAGGCATCTGGACGTGGTGAAGACGACTTGCTCAAGTTTAAACTGAGCATCAGAATGGGGAAGAAAGGGGATTTAAGTGACTTTTGAACGTGGCATGGTGGTTGGTGGCGGGCTGGTCTGAGTATTTCTGGGATTTTCACACACAACCATCTCTCGGAGTTTACAGAGAATGGTGGGAAAAAAGAAAATATCCAGTGAGCGGCAGTTGTGTAAAGGAAAAATGCCTGGTTGAGGTCAGAGGAGAATGGGCAGACTGGTTCCAGATGATAGAAAGACAACAGTAACTCAAATACCCACTTGTTACATCCAAGGTATGTAGAATACCATCTCCAAATGCGCAACACGTCGAACCTTGAAGCAGATGGGCTACAGCAGCAGAAGACCACACCGGGTGCCACTCCTGTCAGCTAAGAACAGGAAACTGAGGCTACAATTGGCACAGGATCACCAAAACTGGACAATAGAAGATTGGAAAAACGTTGCCTGGTCTGATGAGTCTGGATTTCAGCTCCGACCTTCAGATGGTGGGGTCAGAATTTGGTGCATGGATCCATCCTGCCTTGTTTCACCGGTTCAGGCTGTGGTGGGGGTGTAATGGTGTGGGGGATGGGGTATCACCGGTTCAGGCTGGTGGTGGGGGTGTAATGGTGTGGGGGGATATTTTCTTGGCACACTTTAGGCCCCTTAGTACCAACTGGGCATTATTTAAATGCCACAACCTACCTGAGTATTATTGCTGACCATGTCCATCCCTTTATGACTACAGTGTCCCCATCTTCTAATGGCTCCTTCCAGCAGGATAATGCGCCATGTCACAAAGCTCCAATCATCTCACCACTGGACAATGAGGTCACCGTACTCCAATGGTTCTCAACTCCTGTCCTCAGGACCCACTTGCAGGCCAGGTATTCAGTATTACCTTTGGGAGATGCAGACTAGAATACGGCAATCACTGAGCAGCAAATGATATTACCTGTGATGCCTTTCAATTATCTTGCAAACCTGGCCTTGTTAGTGGGTCATGAGGACGAGAGTTGGGAACCACTGCTGTACTCCAATGGCCTCCACACGCACCACATCTCATCCAATAGGGAAGTGGTGGAATGGAAGATTGGCATCACGGATGTGCAGCTGACAAATCTGCAGCAACTACGTGATGCTATCGTGTCACTGTGGAGCAAAATCTCTGAGGAGGGTTAGGGTTAGTGTCGGGGTTAGAGGGTCAGAGTTAGGGTTAGAGGGTCAGGGTTTGGGTTAGGGTGTGATAGGTAAGAGTCAGGTTTACGGTTTGGGTTAGGGTCAGGGTTAGGGTGTTAGGGTTAAGGTTAGAGGGTTTAGGGTCAGGGTTTGGGTTAGGGTGTTAGGGTTAGAGTTAGGGGTTAGGGTTTGGGTTAGGGTTAGATGGGTTAGGGTTAGAGGGTTAGGGCTAGATGGGTTAGGGTTTGGGTTAGGTGTTAGGGTTAGAGGGTTAGGGTCAGGGTTTGGGTTAGAGGGTCAGGGTCAGGGTTTGGGTTAGGGTGTTAGGGTTAGAGTCAGGGTTAGGGGTTAGGGTTTCGGTTAGATGTTAGGGTTTGGGTTAGGTGTTAGGGTTAGAGGGTTAGGTGTTAGGGTTAGAGGGTTAGGGTTTTGGTTAGGGGGTTTGGGTTAGAGGGTTGGGGTCAGGGTTTGGGTTAGAGGGTTAGGGTCAGGGTTTGGGTTAGGGGGTTAGGGTTAGATGGGTTAGGGTTTGTGTTAGGGTTAGAGGGTTAGGGTTTTGGTTGGGGGTTAGGGTCAGGGTTTGGGTTAGAGGGTTAGGGTCAGGGTTTGGGTTAGGGTGTTAGGGTTAGAGTCAGGGTTAGGGGTTAGGTGTTAGGGTTAAAGGGTTAGGGTTTGGGTTAGGTGTTAGGGTTAGAGGGTTAGGGTTTTGGTTAGGGGGTTTGGGTTAGAGGGTTGGGGTCAGGGTTTGGGTTAGAGGGTTAGGGTCAGGGTTTGGGTTAGGGTGTTAGGGTTAGAGTCAGGGTTTTGGGTTTGGGTTAGGGGTTAGGGTGTTAGGGTTTGGGTTAGGTGTTAGGGTTAGAGGGTTAGGGTTTTGGTTAGGGGGTTAGGGTTTTCCCTTGAATAACAAGGTTGAATCTATGCTACGAAGAATGAAGGCAAAAGGGGGGGTCCAACCCGCTATTAGCTAGGTGGACCTAATAAAGTGACCGGTGAGTGAGTATCCTCTAGCGTGCTCTAACCCTGTCATTGCACTCTTTGCTGCACTTCATCGCGGGGCGAGTCTATTATTCAGAAGTACTTTAGTGAAGTCCATTGAGGCAAAACTATTGCTGGATTCCAACGGCTTGTCCATTTTTTTTTTTTTTTTCATTCATTGTCCTTTTCGTCATTTGTTGAATCGGCGTAGGTGTCTTCTGAACAGGAGGACAACATCCCCTCCATTGAGACGGGCATAGATGTGGAGTCTTCAGCAAAGTGACTTAAGCCCTGCTCACAGTGGGGGGGGGGGAGTCTTGGTCACTTTATGAGACCCTCAGCACATTCCAGACTCTCTTGTGTCCCCCCCCCTTCCATCCAGTGTTTGCATTGTCGCAGATAAAGAAGCCCCTTTCCAAAAGAAACGGAAAGGAACGCGGCTCTTCGTGGCGTCGTCTTTTTGGCTCCCTGAGTTCTGGTCCTCGATGAACAAGGCTGAAGGTAACGGGATTGCTATTTTGCACCTATGTGTCTACGTCTAACCGTTGCTGTGTTGGGAGTCCTTTAAATAACTCGAGTTCCCGGCACTGGAGTGCATTTTACGTGGATGGAAAAAGGTTAACGGCATATGCCAGGCTTTATATTTCCTGCGTGATGTCTGTAGGATGTGCACGTGATTTGTGTCTGTACTTGTACTGTTCCCGCATTGTCTACGCGTTGCGTCCCTTAGGGCAGAATAAAGACATTTATTAGATCCGGTAATACAGGACAGTAGAGCTGTTTGTGCTCTGGAAAATAATTTTAAGATTTACTTTGCAAACGTGATAATGTAAAAAAAAAATGATAGACACTACTTGCTGTATATGCCACTTATATGTCCCTTTTTTGGGGGAAGAGTAAAGATTTTTAAATAATAAAAACTTTTACTGGATTATCAAACTTAACCACTTGCCCACCAGGGAAATTTTTTAAATATTTTGCACACAAAATCTTTTTTTGTTTTGTTAGAAAATACTGTAAACCCCCCAAAATGAAAGCTTTCTGAAAGTAGAAACCCCAGAGAATAAAATGGTGGTAGTTTGCGATTTTTTTTTTTTCATGTTGCTCTTGCCTACCAGGGCTAATTTTAAAATATTTTGCACACATCAAAATTACATTTTTTTGCTAGAAATTACTTTAGCCAGCCCCCCCCCCCCAAAAAAAAGCTTTCTGAAAGCAGAAACCCTGGAGAATAAAATAGCCGTAGTTTACAATTTGTGGATATTTGGGAATTTTAACATTTTTTTTACACACATATTAAACTGCATTTTTTTTTTTCTAGAAATGACTGCAAACCCCTCAAAAATTAAAGCAATTTTTAATATGTTGCACACAATAAAATGAGCATTTTTTGCTCCCCCCCCCCAAAAAAAACAGTGAAGATTTCTGAAAGTAGAAACCCCGGAGAATAAAATGGTGGTAGTTTGCGATTTTTTTTTTTTTTCATGTTGCTTTTGCCTACCAGGGCTAATTCAAAATATTTTGCACACATCAAAATTACGTTTTTTTTTTGGTAGAAATTACTCTAGCCAGCCCCCCCCCCCCAAAAAAAAAAAAGCTTTCTAAAAGCAGAAACCCTGGAGAATAAAATAGCGGTAGTTTTACAATTTGTTTTCATGTTGCATTTGCCTACCGGGGGAATTTTAACATTTTTTTTACACACAAATTTAAACTGCATTTTTTTTTGCTGGAAATGACTGCAAACCCGACAAAAATGAAAGCAATTTTTTAATATGTCGTACACATTAAAATGAGCATTCCCCCCCCCCCCCCCCCCTCAAAAAACAAAACAAAACAGTGAAGATTTCTGAAAGTAGAAACCCTGGAGAATAAAATGGTGGAAGTTTGCAATATTTTTTTATTTATTTATTGTTTTGGTAGAAAATACTGTAAACCCCCCAAAAATTAACGCTTTCTGAAAGTAGAACCACAGAGAATAAAATAGTGGTAGTTTGCGATTTTTTTTTTTTTCATGTTGCTCTTGCCTACCAGGGCTATTTTAAAATATTTTGCACACGTCAAAATTTAAATTTTTTTGCTAAAAATTACTCTAGCCCCGCCCCCCCCCCCCAAAAAAAAAGCTTTCTAAAAGCAGAAACCCTGGAGAATAGAATAGCGGTAGTTTACAATTTGTTTTCATGTTGCGCTTGCCTACCGGGGGAATTTTTAACATTTTTTTTACACACATATTAAACTGCATTTTTTTTTGCTAGAAATTACTGCAAACCCCTCAAAAATGAAAGCAATTTTTTAATATGTTGCACACATTAAAATGAGCATTTTTTGCCCCCCCCCCCCCCAAAAACAAAACAAAACAGTAAAGCTTTTTGAAAGTAGAAGCCCCGGAGAATAAAATGGTGGTAGTTTGCGATTTTTTTTGCTAGAAAATACTGTAAACCCCCCAAAAATTAAAGCTTTCTGAAAGTAGAAACCCCCGGAGAATAAAATGGTGGTAGTTTGCGATTTTGATCTGCAGATGAAGAAACAGAAAGATTCAAAAAGAAACAATGTTTCTTTTTATTTTATTTTATTCTCTGCAGTTATTACCTTTTGTACCACCACCCCCTCCATTTAGAATGTAAGCTCTACGAGCCGGGCCCTCCTGTACCTTTTTGTGTTGTACTGTAATTGTGTTGTCCCCCTTATACATTGTAAAGCGCTGCGTAAACTGTTGGCGCTATATAAATAATAATAATAATATAATAATAATAATAATTTTAGTGTTTCAGCGGCTGAGCAATGTTGTTGTTAAACATTGCCGGCTGCTTTTTTTTTTTTTTTGACAGCTCCAATTACCAGACTTCTTTAACATTTCAGCTGTCAACAGGGGAGACCCCACTGACCGCTCAAAGAACCGAGCCTGAAAGTATCGGTTTGAGGTATCGGTGCATTTGCTCGAGTACCGATACTTGTGCCAATACTCGGTATCGGTGCAGCCCTAATACAAACACTCGATAAAACCCAGAACGACACGCTCCGGTGTGAATAAAGCCTCGTAGCTCCTTTTTAATGAATCCACCTGCACATTGCCAGCCTTACGTCCTAAATCTTGACTGGCCGTGCCATGTCTGTAGGACAGGTGTTTGGGGGTCTTCATATCAGCAGCTATAGTTAGAGACCAGCCATGGTGGAGTGGTTGGGTTGTCCTCCTCCCAGAGATGGCTCTCTCTATTTCCTAAGTCTTTGTTATGTTATCACTCTGGTTTCTGTGTTCTGGTCTCCATCCCACAGAGACTTCTGATAAGCTGTGAGTTTAGAATTCCTTTGGGGGGGGGGGGGGGGACGGATCTGTTAGGAGTCGTCTCTATGTAATGTGTTGTGCTGTTGACCTCCTCGCCTGCTGTCCAGGGACCTGCTCTCCCCCAGCCTGTCCCATTGTCACTCCATCTTTTGTCTCCTCGTGATCTGCACCGTGGAGGATAAGCAAAATGAACTTGGTTTTGTCGGCGAAGGGCGTTTTTTTTTTTTTTTTTTTGCTCATCTGTATTAACCTTTTGGGCGCCTTGGGGGGTGGGTTGAAACCCTTCCTAATTAAAGAGGTTACCCTTGCCCTAATGGCTTTTAGCAACTGTATGGAGTCTCGTAGCGTTAAGTACATCGCTATCGGTGCCGGTTGCTACGCTCTGCGTCCAGTTATTTAACACGTCGTAGCGTCCCGCTGAGGGGGAGAATAGCCCACAGCTTCCAGCACAGAGCATTCTCTTGTCTAAGCCGGGGGTAAAGGGTAGCAGAGGGCTCTGCGTTGCTTATTGCCCTTGATACGTCTAGATTATGGATGAAGCTATGGTATAGAAATCTTCTGCGCTCAGTGGGGAGCATAGATGAAGAGGGTTGGAGTAAAGGGTGGGGGGGGGGGGGGAGGTTAGCGCTGCCAGCTATGTACCTGCTCTGTATATAAATGGAGTAGTTGACAGAGCGGAGGATTGGCAAAACAAAGCAGAAAGGGCACGCCAAGGTCACGAGAACATGCGAAGAACAGAATATGTAATGAGCCTTTTCATGGGCGCACAGGGAGGCTGTTGAAAAAGTTGCAGTGTTGCGGGGCACGGGGCCGCACGCCAGAAAAATAATACCATAAAATTGAACAACTTCCTTCTCCGTGACTTCTTTGTATGTCATAGAGTGGGATCCCCGAAGGCTTTCCGACCTTTGCTGACCGGTCTCGATGACCTAGTCGTACACCTGATGCGTCCCCATTCTCTGGTGGAGCTCTGAGGCACAGCTGGAGGGGTTTGATGTAGCCTTCAAGAGTTGGTGACTCAAGTCGAAGAGCCAGAAGGCACTTTTGGGGAGACGAGGGAGAATTAACAAAGCAAAATACAACGTCATTATTTTTTTCTAGTGTAAAGATTGGCAATTTTCCGACACAAAGGATGTTCTACAAATGTATGTTGTTGCACCAGATCGCTTTAAAGTGGTTCTAAAGGCAGAAGGGTTTTTTACCTTACTGCACATATCTCCAGCACAAGGCCAGCGGGCCGAATCTGGCCCCCCAGGCCTTGTCATGTAACTCTGTACGTAGGGCACTTTTGAACTCTGCACTCTGTACAAAGCGCACTTCTCAACCCTTCACTCTGTACGTAGCATAATCCTGAGCTCTGCACTCTGTACCTAACACACTCCTGGACCCTGCACTCTGTACACAGCGCACTTCTGAACTCTGCACTCTGTAGCATAATCCTGAGCTCTGTATGTAACACACTTCTGAACTCTGCACAAAGCGCACTTCTCAACCCTTCACTTTGTATGTAGCATAATCCTGAGCTCTGCACTCTGTACCGAACACACTCCTGAACCCCTCCACTCTGTACACAGCGCACTTCTGAACTCTGCACTCTGTATGTAGCATATTCCTGAGCTCTGTATGTAGCACACTTCTGAACTCTGCACTCTGTATGTAGCATATTCCTGAGCTCTGCATTCTGTACGTAACGCACTCCTGGACCCTGCACTCCTGAACTCTGCACTCTGTATGTAGCATAATCCTGAGCTCTGTGTGTAATACACTCCTGAAACCTGCACTCTGTATGTAGTGCACTTCTGAACCCTGCACTCTGTATGTAGCGCACTTGTGGACTCTGCACTCTGTATGTAACACACTTCTGAACGCTACACTCTGTATGTAGCCTAATCCTGAGCTCTGCACTGTGTATGTAACACACTCCTGAACCCTGCACTCTGTACACAGCGCACTTCTGAACTCTGCACTCTGTATGTAACACACTCCTGAAGCCTGAACTCTGTATGTAGCGCACTTCTGAACCCTTCACTCTGTATGTAGCGTAATCCTGAGCTCTGCACTCTGTATGTAGCGTAATCCTGAGCTCTGCACTCTGTATGTAGCCTAATCCTGAACTCTGTACATAACACACTCCTGAAAGTGGTTGTAAAGGCCAAAAGTGCATTTTATGCATTAAGATAAAAAACCTTCTGTGTGCAGCAGCCCCCGATACTTACCTGAGGTCCATCTAGATCCAGCGATGTTGCACGAGAGACTCGGCTGTCTGGGACTCCCCTCTCATTGGCTGGGACAGCAGTGCGGCGCCATTGGATTCCACTGCTGTCAATCAAAGTCAGTGGCCCAATGAGGAGAGAAAGGGGGGGGCGGGGGGTGGGCCGCAGCTCTGTGTCTGAATGGACATAAGGGAGCTGTGACTTGGCTTGGGTGCCCCATAGCAGCGGCTTACTGTGGGGGAACTTAACAGGAAGGAGGGGCCAGCATCACAGAAGAGGAAAAAAAGAGACTTTAGTATCACTTGAACTCTGCATTCTGTATGTAATACACTCCTGAACTCTGCACTCTGTACGTAGCATAATCCTGAGCTCTGCACTCTGTACGTAACACACTCCTGAACCCTGCACTCTGTACACAGCGCACTTCTGAACTCTGCACTCTGTACGTAACACAATCCTGAGCTCTGTATCTAACACACTCCTGAACCCTGTACTCTGTATGTAGCTCACTTCTGAGCTCTGCACTCTGTAGGTAGCGTTATCCTGAGCTCTGCACTCTGTACATAACACACTCCTGAAAGTGGTTGTAAAGGCAGAAGGTTTTTTTATCTTAATGCATTCTATGTATTAAGATAAAAAACCTACTGTGTCCAGCAGCCCCCCGGTGATACTTACCCGAGGTCCATCTAGATCCAGCGATGTTGCACGAGAGACTCGGCTGTCTGGGACTCCCCTCCTCATTGGCTGAGACAGCAGTGCGGTACCATTGACTCCTACTGCTGTCAGTCAAAGTCAGTGAGCCAATGAGGAGAGAAGGGGTGGGTGGCGGCTCCGTGCCTGAATGGACACAGAGAACTGCGACTCGGGTGCCCACAATAGCAAGCTGCTTGCTGCGGGGGGCACGCAACAGGCGGGAGGGGCTAGGAGAGCTGAAGAGGGACCCGAGAAGAGGAGGATCCGGGCTGCTGTGTGCAAAACCAACTGCACAGAGCAGATAAGTATAACATGTTTATTATTTTTAACAGAAAAAAAACAAGACTTTAGTATCACTTAAACACTGCACTCCCTGTATGTAACACACTCCTGAGCCCTGTACTCTGTACATAACACACTCCTGAGCTCTGTACGTAACACACTCCTGAGCCCTGTACTCTGTATGTAACACACTCCTGAGCCCTGTACTCTGTACGTAACACACTCCTGAGCCCTGTACTCTGTACGTAACACACTCCTGAGCCCTGTACTCTGTATGTAACACACTCCTGAGCCCTGTACTCTATACGTAACACACTCCTGAGCCCTGAACTCTGTATGTAACACACTCCTGAGCCCTGTACGTAACACACTCCTGAGCTCTGTACTCTGTATGTAACACACTCCTGAGCCCTGTACTCTGTATGTAACACACTCCTGAGCCCTGTACTCTGTATGTAACACACTCCTGAGCACTGTACTCTGTATGTAACACACTCCTGAGCCCTGTACTATGTACGTAACACACTCCTGCACTCTGTACGTATGCGGACTTCTGAACTCTGCACCCTGTATGTAACACACTCCTGAACCCTGTACTCTGTACATAACACACTCCTGAGCCCTGTACTCTGTACGTAACACACTCCTGCACTCTGTACCTATGCGGACTTCTGAACTCTGCACCCTGTATGTAACACACTCCTGAGCCCTGTACTCGGCCCATAAGTACCTCTAGGACCCCAGTGATGCCCATTACAATTATTATTATACGGGATTTATATAACGCCAAAAGTTTGCGCAGCATTTTACAATCTAAGGAGAGACAGTACAGTTACATTACAATAAAATACAACAAGGAGCACCCTGCTCATAAGAGCTTACAACCTAAATGGGTGGGGCAGTACCGTGGCCAATGGCAGAGGGCCTGGGTAGAAATTGGCATAGTGAACATTGATCAGAAACTTCAAAAGCACAAGATACCACGCAAAAAACAACAACAACAAAAAAAAACAGGAAGCAGATGCAATGAACATGACAACATATAGGGGTTGATTTACTAAACCCGGGGAGAGTGCCATATCTGGTGCAGCTGTTCGTAGAAGGCAGTCGGCTTCCAGGTTTTATTTATTTTTATTTTAAAAGGTTAACCACATCCCCCCCGACCCATAGCAAAATGACTTCCGGGCGGTGGCTCTCCCGTTCTGACTGGACGCCATAGAAGTCCTTCAGAACGAGTCGATTGTGCGCGCCCCTTGGAACACACCACATCTCTGATCATGGTAAAGAGCCTATGATGTATGATCTTTACCATGTGATCAGCTGTGATTGGACAGCCACTGTGCCCATCATATGCAGCCACTGTGCCCACCAAATACAGCCACTGTGCCCATCATATGCAGCCACTGTGCCCATCATATGCAGCCACTGTGCCCATCATATGCAGCCACTGTGCCCATCATATGCAGCCACTGTGCCCATCATATGCAGCCACTGTGCCCATCATATGCAGCCACTGTGCCCATCTAATGCAGCCACTGTGCCCACCAAATGCAGCCACTGTGCCCACCAAATGCAGCCACTGTGCCCACCAAATGCAGCCACTGTGCCCGTCATGTTCAGCCACTGTGCCCAATCACAGCTGATCACAGTGTAACTAGGACATGTCGGTTATCGGCATTCCTCTATTCACGCTGATATTGCGAGAGTAGAGGAGAAGCCGATGAGCAGCTCTCCTGACAGGGGGGATCTGCACTGATAATCAGAGCAGCCCCATCAGTGATGCCTTTCAGTGCCCATAAGTGATGCCTGTCAGTGCCACTTATCAGTGCCCATAAAGGCTGGCTATCAGTGCTGCATATCATTGCCCATAAAGGCTGCATATCAGTGCTGCCTATCAGTGCCCATAAAGGCTGCATATCAGTGCCTGCCGACCCCTTAAGGGGTTTAGAATGCAGGGAGGCGGGGCTTACGGACATGTGACCGGCGTGATTCACGTGATCGGAAAGCTCCCGATCGCTGCTTGCAGCAATTCGGGAGTTTTCAGTTAGCTGCCGGTAACCGTGTCGGGAGCGCGCAGGGCGCGTGCTCTCGGCGCAGCTCTATTTGCACACAAAATATGCGGCCATTCGGCCCCAAGGCTGTTCGCCGAGGGGCCGAATATTTGCGTGTGCGCGGCGCCAAGGACCTTCTGCCTTTAGAACTACTTTAACCACTTCAGCCCTGGAAGGATTTGCCCCCTTAATGACCAGGCTGATTTTTGCGATACTGCACTACTTCGCTTTAACTGACGATTGGGCGGTCCTGCAGCGCTGTACCCAAACATAATTGAGGGCCTTTTTTTTTTCCCACAAATAGAGCTTTCTTTTGGTGGGATTTGATCACCTCGGCGGTTTTTCTTTTTTTGCACTATAAATGAAAAAAGTCAGACAGTTTTGAAAAAAAAAAAAAAAAAAACAGTATTTTTACTTTTTGCTCTAATGAATATCCCCCAAAAATGTTACAAAAACCCATCAGTTTAGACCAATATGTATTCTACATATTTTTGAAAAAAACAAATTACAATAAGCGTAAATTAATTTTTTTTTTTTGCAAAAGTTATAGCGTCTACAAAATAGAGGATAGATTTATGGCATTTTTATTATAATTTTTTTTTTTTTTTTTTTACTAGTAATGGCGGTGATCAGTGATTTTTAGCGGGATTGCAGCGACCAGATGGGACACTTTTGACACTTTTTTTGGGACCAGTGACATTGTTACAGTGATCAGAGCTAAAAATAGCCACTGATCACTGTATAAATGACACTGGCAGGGAAGTGGTTAACACTAGGGGGGCGATCAAGGGGTTAAATGTGTTCCTTAGGGAGGTGTTTTTAACTGTGGGGGGGAGGGGACTGACTGCAGGAGGAGACAGATCGTTGTTCCTGATCACTAGGAACAGACGATCTCTCTCTACTCCCCTGACAGAACGGGGGATCTGTTTGTTTACATCGACAGATCCCCCGTTCTGGTTCTCTAAGAAGCGATCGCAGGTGGCCGGCGGACACGCTTTTAGCTATTAAAGGGACCGCCGTACCGGCACGGCGATTTGCTCAGCCTAGACAACCTGCCGCAGTGTAGCTGCGGCGGCTGGTCGGCAAGCGGTTAATTGCTGAAGTTAGAAGCTGATTGGCTCCCATGCACAACTGCACCAGATTTTGCGCGCTCCAGTTTTAGTAAATCGACCCCCATGATGTCACAGATGCTGCTGCTTTCCATTGGCCAAAACAAAAACTCCCGAAACTCAAAACAAAATTCAAAAACGTGCATTTGCATATGGGGAGAAAAATGCGCAAAAGAAAAAAAAAAGCCTGAAATCGATGACTGGAGTTGATAAACTCAATAGCCACCCAACAGACGAAGGTGTTAATCGTTGAAAGAGCGGGCTATATTGACCGGTTACGTTTTTTTTTTTTTTTTTTATCTGCCCGGAATAGTCTACGAATTTAGCGGAAGCGTTGGCACGACACACGGGAGGTTTCGAATGACGTTGGCTTTTGTGCCAAGTTATTCCTGTGTGGTGGTTGGCTTGTCAGAGGTTAATTGCATTGTAGCGACACTTGGGAGTCTTTCTCCGTGTTGAGGCACAGTTGTCCACATTCTGTCTTCAGCTCTCGGTTCAGGTATTGCTGGGTCCTCCTTTCCCTCTTCTGCCCCTCTCTCCACCCTCATACCTCATGCTTTCTCCATTACCCCTCCTTAACTCTCCTCCTCCTGGTTTGGCTTTTATTGTGTTCTCTCTTCAGGTGTTGGGTTTTAGTTTTTTTTTTAGGTTTTTTTGGTGGTTGCTCCTCACCAAACAGAAGATCCTTGTCTTCTTCTGGTTCTCCTTGAGCTCTCTCTCTCCCTCTCGTGTGAATTAAAGGATCAGGTAGTTTTGTTCTGTCCTTTTCCCTTTTCCTTCAATGTTCTCTCCTCCCTCATACCTCTAGCTGTGTTGGCCCTCCCTCTGTGCTTACTCTTATTCGCTCTTTTTCGTCTCCCCCCCCCCCCCCTCCTCCTTCCCATTTCTGTCTTCTCTTGTCCCTCTTTCTTCCTCCCTGCTCCAGTCTCCAGTGTGTCTCTTCCCCTTCTCCTTCACACTTCAACAGAATTGAAAGTGGAGCTGTCAGGTTCTGTCACAGTGGAGCCTCCCTCGTACTGTCTCACTTTGCTCTGCGTGGTGGTGGTGGCACTTTGTTAGACTTGCCGTCTGTCACTTTCCCACCCCACCTCACCGTTTGTCCCTTTTTTGCTCCGAGAACTGTACAGAAAGCCATTGGCTGGCCGGAATTCTGGGACTGCCAGCACCTGCGACACAGTCACCATTGTTTTGGTGCGATTGTCCTCCCACACCTACCTGTCAGACCTGTGATTTCCTCACCCAACTCGTCTTCCCAACTCATCGGCGGACCGCCGTCTCTTTCGCTCGCCTTTATTTACCTGCCAACAACCTGTACCTTTTTTTTTTTTTACCTGTGCAAGGGTTCATCTGCCGGTTCGGATGTCGCCTTTGCTGGCTATGCTTCCTTCTCGTAATGTATGGATCCAGGTGGTGCAAAGTCATATCAGCTGATTGGGGTTGCCTTCATCCTCTTACCTTTTCACGCCTTCATTTGCAAGCCCAGAAAGGTAAGTACCGGGGGTTGCATGTTATGCATGGACTCTGATCAAGTTAGTTAAAGTTTCATTAGGATTTACTAAAACTGGAGCGTGCAAAATCTGGTGCAACTGCATAAAACCCCTTTTTTTTTTTTTTGTCAAAGCTTATCGAAATTCAGAAATTTCATGAGTTTTGTAATGGTGCCACCATAGATTTCGAATACCGGGTTGTATGTTATGCATGGACTCTCATCAAGTTAGTTAAAGTTCCATTAGGATTTACTAAAACTGGAGCATGCAAAATCTGGTGCAGCTGTGCATAAAAACCTATTTTTTTTTGCCAAAGCTTATCGAAATTCAGAAATTTCATGAATTTTGTAATGGTGCCACCATTGATTTCGAATACCGGGGTTGCATGTTATGCATGGACTCTGATCAAGTTAGTTAAAGTTTCATTAGGATTTAATAAAACTGGAGTGTGCAAAATCTGGTGCAGCTGTGCATGGTAGCCAATCAGCTTCCAGGTTTTTTTGGGGGTTTTTTTTGCCAAAGCTTATCGAAATTCAGAAATTTCATGAATTTTGTAATGGTGCCACCATTGATTTCAAAATTCAACCAACCAAGCTTTCAAAGTCGCCTAATGTTGGTACAGAAAATAAAATTTTGGGGGCAGGAACCCTCCTTTTCTTTCCAGGTCACGGCTCAAGTGCATTTCGTTTTTCGATTATAGTTCTCGCACGATTCTCCCATCATCGATTAGAAATTTGTTGGTTTTTCGAAAAAAAAATTCCAACATACCTAATCACTCAAACTCGATGGCCGCAGGAGAATGGTCCGGTGGTGCGGCCCCGCTAATGGTGCGAAATTTTTTTGTAAACAAAAATTCATAATCGCGATTTGTTTGGAATTTGACCCACGTATGGCCGGTTTTAGTTTAGAACAAGCTGAAGTAGGAAGCTGATTGGCTACCATGGAAAGCTGCACCAGATCAGCTTCCTACTTCAGCATGTTCAACGAAAGCCGGCCACACATGGGTCAAATTCCAAACAAATTTTCTTCCTAAAATCGTGATTATGAATTTTTGTTTAAAAAATATTCACACCGCCGCAGCAACGGCCCGAAATCTCACGCGGCCATCGAGTTTGAGTGATTGGGTATGTTGGAATTTTTTTATTTTTGGAAAAACCAACAAATTTCTAATCAGTGATGGGAGAATTTCTCATGCCGCCATCGAGTTTGAGTGATTGGGTATGTTGGAATTTTTTTTTTTTTGGAAAAACCAACAAATTTCTAATCCGTGATGGGAGAATCGTGCGAGAACTATAATCGAAAAAAAGAAATGCACATGAGCTTGTGACCTGGAAAGAAAAAGGAGGATTCCCGGCCACAAAATTTTATTTTCTGTTAGCAACATGAGGTGAAATTTGAAAGCTCGGTTGGTCGAATTTTCCAAATCAATGGTGGCGCCATTACAACATTTCTAAATTTCGATAAGCTTTGGCAAAACAAAAACCCATGGAAGCTGATTGGTTTTTATGCACAGCTGCACCAGATTTTGCACTCTCCAGTTTTTAATTTTATGGGGTTACAACTTTTTGTTGTTTTTTTTGCTTTCTTTATGTATGCACTCAATATTAACAGGCAAATAAAGAGTAATTCTTCAAATTTGGTCAGTTTCCCTACTTATCTACAACATTTACTCAGGACAATGAAATAATGATTATTTAATGCAAATGGTACAGGATGCCTGTCTTCTTCCATTATGCCTCTGCAGGCTTTTGAAGTATCCATAGGGGTTGATTTACTAAAACTGGAGAGCGCAAAATCTGGTGCAGCTGTACTTGGTAGACTTCAGCTTGTTCAGCTTTGCCAACAAAACCTGGGTTCTATGCAGAACTGCACCAGATTTTACACTCTCCAGTTTTAAGTAAACCCCCCCCCCAAGTGTATTTCTTTTTTTTGGGGTTACAACTTTTTGTTAGTGTTTTTTTTTTTAATGTATGCACTGAGCATTAACCGCAAATAAAGAATAATTTACTCAGTTTCCCTTCTAACCTCCAGCATTGATTTAATATCCTTACTAAGGAGAATGAAACCATGATTGTTGCAAATGGTACCGGGATGCCTCTCTTCTTCCATTATGCCTCTGCAGGCTTTTGAAGTATCCATAGGGGGGTTTATTTTAGTAAAGCTGGAGCACTCAGAATCTGATGCAGCTGTGCATTGTAGCCAATCAGCTTCTTCAATTAAACTTTGGCAAAAACATAAACCTGGAAGCTGATTGGTTTCTGTGCAGCACCAGATTTTGCACTCTCCAGTAAATAGCCCCCCCCCCCCCCCCCCCATAGTGTCCATTTAGAAATGGTCTTTTTATTTTTATTTTTTAGTGAAGGTTCCACAAATAAGGTAGTGGTGTATAAATTCCTACAGTAGAAATAATACATTTTTGGTCATGAAAAGCTGTTAGGGGGCAAATGGAGTGCGAATGGGAAACACCTTCCCCTTTTGCACACCGACATCTTTTTATTACTGAGCTATAACCCCATCGTTTTCTTATTTTTTAATACGGGATTAGTGAATAAATGGAACCGGGTGGCTGAGGGCAAATTGTGTAGGCTTCCAGAAATCCAAAGACATACCCATTTGGCACCATGCGAAATTTGAACATGGCTCAGTGGAAAGGCTTTTCGGGCCTAATCCAGCAAGACAGGTCACAAATGCTGTCGTGACAAAAGTTTATTATCTCGCCGTCCTGCCTTTTAAAATACTGTGGGGTTGATTTACTAAAACTGGAGAGCACAAAATCTGGTGCATGGTAGCCAATCGGCTTCTAGCTTCAGCTTGTTCAACTAAGATTTCACGATAAAACCCATGGAAGCTGATTGGTTTTCTAGGCAGAGCTGCACCAGATTTTGCACTCTCCCAGTTTTAGTAAATCAACCCCGCAAATGTGTTTGTAAGTTTGAGTAGGACTTTATGTTGGCTTTATATTGGCTGTGTGGACATCATCTGTTGTGCACCATCCAGCCCCCCCAAAGCTCTAGTTTTTGCATAGACCTGTTGGTTCATAGCTTAGATGGGTATGTGTTTATTCCCATGCACCATGGTGACACTTTTATGTTTGGGAATTATTGCCCACCTCCTAGGAAAAGCCTATCCTAGCTGAGATCTGTTCAGCAATGGTGAGGGTTGTAGGAACCCAAAGCCATCAAATCTAGTTAATCATCTACGTCCATGGTTACCTCTTGGTTTAAGCTTTATGGCTTTCTTTTATTCTTTGGGTTGCTTTCGTTTTCAGATTTCTTCTGAGGTATTTGCCCACATTTGACCCTTCAAGGTGAATTCCCAAGGCTAGGGTGAAGATATATCATTTATTGGCTAACTTAGTAAAAAGAAAGACTTTTTTAGAACCCAATTCGCTATTAAGATAGCCCCATGGAGCTTAAGTGTAAATCAGGGTTACTCAACCAGGGTTCGATGGACCCCTAGAGGTTGCTAGGGCTTTCTTGAGCAATTTGTGCCTCTCAGTTCCCATCAACACCACTGATCTTTTTAGCTATGTGTAAGGGGGTAATTCTTCCCAATGTCCACAAGTGTAGGGAGCATTCTTCCCACCGATCACCAATGTAAGGAGCATTCTTCCCACTGACCACCAATGTAAGGGACATTCTTCCCACTGATCACCAATGTAAGGAACATTCTTCCCACTGATCACCAATGTAAGGAACATTCTTCTCACTGATCACCAATGTAAGGAACATTCTTCCCCCTGACCACCAATGTAAGGAACATTCTTCCCACTGACCACCAATGTAAGGAGCATGCTTCCCACTGACCACCAAGGTAAGAGACAGTGTTCCCACTGACCACCAATGTAAGGAACATTCTTCCCACTGACCACCAATGTAAGAAACATTCTTCCCACTGACCACCAATGTAAGGAACATTCTTCCCACTGATCACCAATGTAAGGAACATTCTTTCCACTGACCACCAAAGTAAGAGACGTTCTTCCCACTGACCATCAATGTAAGAGACATTCGTTCCACTGACCACCAATGTAAGGAACATTCTTCTCACTGATCACCAATGTAAGGAACATTCTTCTCACTGATCACCAATGTAAGGGACATTCTTCCCACTGATCACCAATGTAAGGGACATTCTTCTCACTGATCACCAATGTAAGGAACATTCTTCTCACTGATCACCAATGTAAGGAGCATTCTTCTCACTGATCACCAATGTAAGGAGCATTCTTCTCACTGATCACCAATGTAAGGAACATTCTTCTACTGATCACCAATGTAAGGAACATTCTTCTCACTGATCACCAATGTAAGGAACATTCTTCCCACTGATCACCAATGTAAGGAACATTCTTCTCACTGATCACCAATGTAAGGAACATTCTTCTCACTGATCACCAATGTAAGGAACATTCTTCTCACTGATCACCAATGTAAGGAACATTCTTCCCACTGATCACCAATGTAAGGAACATTCTTCCCACTGATCACCAATGTAAGGAACATTCTTCCCACTGATTACCAATGTAAGGGACATTCTTCTCACTGATCACCAATGTAGGGAACATTCTTCTCACTGATCACCAATGTAAGGAACATTCTTCCCACTGATCACCAATGTAAGGAGCATTCTTCTCACTGACTACCAATGTAAGGAACATTCTTCCCACTGATCACCAATGTAAGGAACATTCTTCCCACTGATCACCAATGTAAGGAACATTCTTCTCACTGATCACCAATGTAAGGAACATTCTTCCCACTGATCACCAATGTAAGGAACATTCTTCCCACTGATTACCAATGTAAGGGACATTCTTCTCACTGATCACCAATGTAGGGAACATTCTTCTCACTGATCACCAATGTAAGGAACATTCTTCCCACTGATCACCAATGTAAGGAGCATTCTTCTCACTGACTACCAATGTAAGGAACATTCTTCTCACTGATCACCAATGTAAGGAGCATTCTTCTCACTGATCACCAATGTAAGGTACATTCTTCTCACTGACCACCAATGTAAGGGACATTCTTCCCACTGACCATCACACAAATGTATCATGGGTTGTAAATCTAGTAATTTTTTACAGGGGTTCCCTGAGACTGAAAAGTTATTTCAAGGGTTCCTCTGTGTTGAAAAGGTTGAGAAAGGCTGGTGTAAATCATTATTTTTGAATACGAAAGTCCTGCTACGTAAATTTTTTTTTTTTCAATTTTTCCATCCACTAATATTAAGTGCTTTGTTCCTTGTTTACTGTTGCTGTGCTGGCATTTCTCGTATTCGTGTGTTCTGTCGTAGAATGCAGTACGGTAGCTATTCAACCGCTGGCTGTGTCTCTATTCACACCCTATCACTGTGTCATACTCTTGACTTGTCCTTCTCTCACCTTTTGTAGTTGACAAGTACATCTCCCTCTACAAGTCTCCACCCTGTCTAGTCATCCCGAAGCTTTGCTCTTTAACCTCGTCCCTCCATCCTTCTCTGCACAGCTCTCACTTTCTCTCTCCTTCACTCTATCCCCTTTTTTTTTTTTTTTTTTGCCTTGCCCATTCTGATCTGCCTTCCAGCACGTTCTTCTGCTCACCCTCCCATACCAACCTTAAGTTAGATGGAGGGGTGTGGGGTGAAACAACACAAGCCATTCGGTATCTAGTGCCTGGTACGAGGTGTCCCAGGTTTGAGAGGTGGTGGTTGCTCTCTTGTACACACGAAGCTGAGAAAAGCCAAACTGACAGATCGGCATTCTTCCTTTCTCTAAAGCCTGAAATGGTACCTCTGCCAAAAAAAGAGAGCAATTAGACTCTTAACCCTTTGGGGGAAATCATCTGGGCAGACGTTAACCCGAGACGCTTCTTGAGTGATTTCCAGTTTTCAGCTTTTAAAACCCATAAAACAATGGGCATCAAGTACCGGTAATCCCCCCCTCCCAAACAATAGTTCTTGTACTTCAAAGACCGAACATGTTTCTGCGTTGGACTGTTATAAACACTATGAGTAGTATGCTGTCTTACTCATAGTAAAAGAAAAACGGTTGCAAAATTTGTACTTTTAAAGTGGTTGTAAACCCTTACAACACATTTTTTGCTACAGGTAAGCCTATAATAAGGCTAACATGTAGCTACCCTGGGTATCTCCTAAACCTGAATGGTTTAGGAGATATCCCCTGTATTTGCTTGTGCCGACGTCATCGGCACATGCAAACTGAAGCAGCGGCATGTACGTGCCGTTGCTCCAGTGAGTGTGACGTTACCGTTACGTCATCGCGGCTCCGGCCAATCACAGCGCCGGAGCCCGCGATACCCATCCACAACCTGGCCCCCAGCTACATCTCCAACCTAGTCTCAAAATGCCAACCTAATCGTTCTCTTCGCTCCTCCCAAGACCTCCTGCTCTCAAACCCCCTCGTCACCTCATCCCATGCTCGCCTTCAGGACTTCTCCAGAGCCTCTCCCATCCTCTGGAATGCTCTACCCCAATCCGTCCGATTTTCTCCTACTTTATCCACTTTCAGACGATCCCTGAAAACTCATCTCTTCAGAGAAGCCTTTCTGCCCCCCCACGTAACAACTGTACATTTATCTTCTCAATCAGCACATCACCCACAGTTATTATCTCTTGACCTTCCCTCTTAGATTGTAAGCTCTAAGGAGCAGGGCCCTCTTGATTCCTACTGTATTAAAGTGTATTGTATTTGTACTGTCTACCCTCAAGTTGCAAAGCGCTACTTAAACTGTTGGCGCTATATAAATCCTGTATAATAATAATACCCGCAAGTAACTCCAGGAGCGATGTCGGCCGCTGGAGCAGTGTATGAGGACGGCTGCAGGGGCTTCGACCTCAGGAAAGTAATTCTTAATGAGCTAGTATGCTATGCATACCAGCTCATTATGCCTTTGTCTTGCAGGTGCAGGTTTACTACTTTAACACTAGTAATCATTTGAAGGTTTACAAATGCCCGTCACTGGTGCGTTATTGAAATTGGCCATGATTGCCAGCTTTCCTGGTTATTTCAGCTTTTTTGATGATTGCCAGCTTTCCTGGTTATTTCAGCTTTTTTGATGATTGCCAGCTTTTATTATTATTTCAGCTTTTTTCCAAGATTGCCAGCTTTTATGGTTATTTCAGCTTTTTTCCAAGATTGCCAGCTTTTATGGTTATTTCAGCTTTTTCCAAGATTGCCAGCTTTCCTGGTTATTTCAACTTTTTTCATGATTGCCAGCTTTTATGGTTATTTCAGCTTTTTTCATGATTGCCAGCTTTTATGGTTATTTCAGCTTTTTGCATAATTGCCAGCTTTCCTGGTTATTTCAGCTTTTTCCATGATCGATAGTTTTTATGGTTATTTCAGCTTTTTTCATGTTCGCCAGCTTTTCTGGTTATTTTAGCTTTTTTTTTTCATGATTGTGTGGAAAAAATACCCCTGTGGAAGACTTGTTGAAATGCGTCGGGTCAGCACCTCCCGCTTCCCACATTGCCCTTTTTAATTAATTTTTTGTGGTCACCTTTTTTATTATATGGTATTTTTTCCTTTGATAAACCTATCCTGGTTGACCTACGCCATGTGGAGCCCCTTTTTTTTTTTCTTGTTTCCTCATGCTGGAGCACTGATGACCATCTGTGGACCATCTTCATTTTTGGACCGGTTTGGCGGCCGTTTGCTTTGGAACCCTCATTTGGAACCATCACCCAACCCCCGTATGGATTGGAGTTTGCGGCCTGCAGGATACCATTCAGTTTGGCATCATCTCATCACTGGGGATCCAGTATCCCAAAGCCTTGTAGACGCACTGCCGTAGGGTACGTGCGTCCAACCGATCCGGTGAGAGTACCCACCCTAATATCTGAATGTCTTCTCCTGTTTCTTGGTGCATTTCCTACTTCGGTTGAAGATTAAGGAGAAAGTTCCCCAACTATTGGACACTTTACATGTGGACTTTTGGTCCTTTTTTTTGTTTATTGCTATTACTTCACAGCACTTTGGGGTTTATCTTGATGTTATACAGTATTTATTGTTCACCTATTCTTTGCATCCATCCCGCCTTTGTCATTGAGGTGTTCTGGAAGCATATATGTATATATTTTTTTATTCATTCACTTATACATTCATATTTAGCACTACACTTATTGTTTGCATTTTTCTTTCCATGATTGCCAGCTTTCCTGGTTATTTCTGCTTTTTCAATGATTGCCAGCTTTGCTGGTTATTTGCTTGCAAACAATCTGACCATCCTGTGACCTTTCCTTCACTCCACATACAACTGCTAATCAATTGTAGTAAATTGTACAAACATGGTTGTAGATTGCCCTGGCTTATCAACAAAGTACAATGGGTAATCGTCTGAAGTTTGCCAGCCTGTATGTTTTGACAAACTAGGTGCTACAAGCCTTATTTGTTTCGTCATGCTGGTTGATTGGTGTACGATTTGTGTGAAAATCTCCTTCATACGATGCTCTTACTTTAAATAGGAAAGCTTATTGTGGATTAAATATTGGAGCGGCGGAATGCCACGTGTTTTGTAAGGCAAAGAGCAATGTTTTTAAAGTGCAGTCATTCTTGGCAGCCAATCAAAAATCATCTGCCCGAAACTGTTTAAAAAATAAAATCCGATTGGTGGAATGCAGAAGGGCTGGCGAGAAGGGAAAGAGGGGTAAATGCCTCCCTTTGTCACTCTTTATTTTGACTAATGAGGTTTGGCACTGATGGGGCCTCCTGCAATGCGGCATGTACATAGACAAAACACCAGTGCATGGCTTTTGTGCATAGGTTCAGTATTTTCTGCAGGTCCGTGTAAACAACTTCCAAGTTTTGCTACCGTTTTTTGAGCAAAAAAAAAAGAAGAAACAGAAGCAACCATCCTTTAAGAAATTAAAGGTGAAACATCTTTACTAATATAAGTTCTTCTGTATACTTCTATGATTGTAACTACTGCAGTAGTAGGTGCTATTTTGCCACCCAACTTTAAGCGCACCTTCACGCCACTTCTGAAACCTTCTGGGATCTACATGTCACATATCCCAGGAGGCATCGGCCTCAACACAGTGGTCGGAGGAGGCTGGACCTTGTGGTGCTTCATTGGGGGGGGGGGGTCTGCTCCCTGATCAAGGAAGAGACAGCCAGCTCCCAACAACACCAGAAAGGAAGATGTCAGCATGGGACCTGGTGTGCAGCGCCGAAGCTGTAGATGGACCTGGAGGAGCCTGCACCTGGTGGCATGTCATCATTGGGCTGGCTGCAAGGACCCAGAAGATACAGCTGGCTCGCAATGATATCAAAAAGGAAGATAGCAGCATGGGATGTGGTGTGAATTACTGGAGTGGCGGGTGGACCTGGTGGTGCGTTTATCAGAGGTCTGGCTGCCTGATCCAGGAAGAGACAGCCAGCTCCCGACGACACCAAAAGAAGATGGCAGCCTGGGACCTGGTGTGCAGCGTCGGAGCTGTAGATAGACCTGGAGGAGCTTGTACCTGGTGGCATATCATCAGTGGGTTGGCTGCAAGAACCCAGAAGAGACAGCTGTGACATCAGAATGGAAGATGGCAGCATGGGACTTGGTGTCAAGTACTGGAGTAGTGGGAGGACCTAGTGGTTCGTTATCAGGGGTCTGGCTGCCTGAACCAGGAAGAGGTAGCCGGCTCTTGATGACATCAGAAAGGAAGATGGTGCAGTAGATGGACCAGGAGGAGGGTGAACATGATAGCGCTTCATCAGTGGGCCGGCTACAAGAACCCAGAAGAAACAGCTGGCTCACAATGATGTCAGAATGGAAGACAGCAGCGTAGGACTTGGTGTGAAGCACTGGAGTGGCAGGTGGACCAGGTGGTGCATCATCAGGGTTCTGGCTGCCTGAGCCAGGAAGAGACCGCTGGCTCTTGACATCGGAAAGAAAGCTGGTAAGCATGGGACCCAGTGTGCAGCATCGGAGCAGTAGATGGTCCTGGAGGAGGATAAACGTAGTGGCGCTTCATCGGTTGGCCGGCTACAAGAACCCAGAAGCAAGAGCTGCCTCACAATGATGTCTGAAAGGAAGACAGCAGCGTGGGAATTGGTGTGAAGCACTGGAGTGGCAGGTAGACCTGGTGGTGCGTCATTAAGGGTCTGGCTGCCCGAACCAGGAAGAGACCGCCAGCTCTTGATGATGTCAGAAAGGAAGATGGTGGTGCAGGGCCTGGTGGGCTATGAAGCCTTCTGAGATATGTATGTCCCATATTCTAAGGGGTTTCAGCTTCAACACAGCGGCCAGAAGAGGACAAACCTGGAGGCATATCATCAGGGGGCCGGCTGCCTGAACCAGGAAGAGACAGCCAGCTCATGATGACATCAGAAAGGAAGATGGTGGTATGAGACCCAGTATGCAGGGGCAGATGGATCTGAAGGAGGGTGAATCTGGTGGTACATCATCAGTGGGTCAGCTGGCTGAGCCAGGAAGAGACAGCCAGCTCTCGATGACATCAGAAAGGAAGGTGGTGGCACAAGACCTGGTGTGCAGCTGCCTGAGGACCTTGGGAAATGGGATCTGGTGGCACATCATCAGGAGGCTGGCTGCCTGAGCCAGGAAGAGACAGCCAGCTCTTGATGACATCAGAAAGGAAGGTGGTGGCACAAGACCCAGTGTGCAGCGGCCTGAGGATCTTGAGAAATGGGATTTTGTGGCACATCATCAGTGGGTCAGCTGAGTGAGCCAGGAAGAGACAGCCAGCTCTCGATGACCTCAGAAAGGAAGGTGGTGGCACAAGACCCGGTGTGCAGCGGCCTGTTGACCTTGAGAAATGGGATCTGGTGGCACATCATCAGGAGGCTGGCTGCCTGAGCCAGGAAGAGACAGCCAGCTCTTGATGACATCAGAAAGGAAGATGGTGGCATGAGACCCACTATGCAGGGGCAGATGGATCTGAAGGAGGGTGAATCTGGTGGTACATCATCAGCGGGTCAGCTGACTGAGCCAGGAAGAGACAGCCAGCTACTGATGACATCAGAAAGGAAGATGGTGGCATGAGACCCAGTGTGCAGCGGCAGATGGGCCTAAAGGAGGGTGGATTTGGTGGCACATCATCAATTAAAATTTAAGATAACCCCAGCAACAAAGTAAGACTGGAGCTAAAAAAAACAAAAAAAATGGGGGGGTGATGAAGTTCACTTTTATCTACTCCTAAATTGCCTTCAGTTTTGACTGGAGCCATCTAGATGTAGTCAGCTGCATTCACACCTGAGCAAAGCGATTTTCAGGCGTTTGTATTTGAGCATTTTTGTGAGCATGTATGAGCGTTTTAGAAGTGCATTTTAAGCGTTTTCCATGTGCATGCAAGCTTCAGGCGATTTTGGTTTAGCCAAGACAAAGCACCAACCAAGGGGAGGAGGCCAGTTCTTATAGGCTGAAATACGCCTAAAAAAAAAAAAAAAGATTTGAGCATTTTCAGGAATTTCTATTGAAGTGTGTGGGGCCAAAAATGCATAAATCTGCCTCAAAAGTTCATGTAACTTTTTTTTTTCTTTTTTTTTTTTTTTCTTTTCTTTTTCTTTTCTTTATCCTTTTACTTTTTTGTTTTTCATGTCTTATCTTTTTCTTTTCTCATCTTTTCTTCTTCTCTTTGTTCCTTTTTTTTTTCTTTTTCTTATCTTTTCAAGTAGAAAAGATAAGAAAAATCTCTTTCTTTCTTTTTTTTTTTTTTTTGTTCCTGTTCTTTTCTTTTCCTGATAATCAAGGTAATTGGAATGGTTGACTTGAAATGACCATCTCCACAGCAAAGAGATCATTTTTACAAGAAGGCGTTATTTTTAAGGAAGTACAAAAATGAACTTTGGCACCGACTCTAAAATCCGGCTCTGAATTGGTCTGACTATAAATGAGTCGGTGTTGCAATCCCAGCAATCTGCTTCCACACGTCACAAATGTCCACCGACAATTATGTCAGGATAGGAAAACCTCACATCCCTTAGAAGAAAAAAAAAAAAAAATTCCAAAAAGGGACCACACCGCTACTAAAAATATACGTTCACGGCCCCGTGCTTCCTTCTGAAGGCCAGCCTGTTATAATGAACTTCCTTTATCCTGCTCTATATTCTCACGCTCCTTTCCTTACACCCAAATCCCATGAAAGCCCCGGGCCGAAGGTACAATTGTCTTTTTCACAAAGTACATTTGCATCCCAATCTGACCCTGAAATGCAATGCCTGAACCACTTCCTGAACATTGTCGGCCTGAGGGAATTTTTTCTTTCTTCTTCTCCTTCTTTTTTTTTTTTTTTTTTTTTTTTATAGAATAATTCCTGGCTTCCATTTTTGGAACTTTTTTTTTTTTTCCATTTTTAGAGATGCACAAAAATATCCAGTGTGCAAATAATTTTAGGTAACCTTAATTGCTGTTCAATGGAGGAACCATGGCTGCCGTCCTGGCACACTTCACATAGGAGAGGATTTGGTCTCGACAGGAAGATGAGCACTTGCACTTTTCTGTATAGCAGTAAACACAGCTTACTATATATATATATATATATATATATATATATATATATATATATATATATATATATATATATAATACTATGAAGAACTCCACACTGCTTCCAATGACTGATTGTTTAATGGTTTATCTGGCAAACAATGACGACACCACTCATTGTAAAATAAGGCATGTACTGAAAATAGAACTGTAGGGTCACCAAGACCAGATAAGTATTTTTCTTATCTACATAATTGTTTTGGGACGGTGGCTCAGATTGTGCTGGAGGGTCATCATGGCGGCCAGGCAGCTTGCATTTCCATGAGGTCCACATTGGCAGCCTCCATATCTCGCTCCTGGTAGATGTACTTTAAGAACTTTATGACGGGGAGAGGATATTAAAGGAGGGGCCATTAAAGAGGAAAACAGACAGAGGGTCAATTTGTATCAGTGGCCATACCTATTAAGCTTATGTCTCTATGCGTGGAGGTGCGATCGTGCTCTCACTGTAGCAATTACGTTTTGTGTACTGCCCTTACTATAGAAATGGATATAAGGACACTGTCCAAAAAGAGCACACCACCACTAGAAATGCATTTGAAAACAGATGCAAGCAGGAGATGAGATGGAGGTGGCGCCAGTTGCTCTCCACCATGTCAAACAAACTTTCACACAGATCGGCTTGGCCGCCTAAATTGGGCTTGAGTGAAGGACTGGACTACATGAACCACAAGCATACACAAAGGGGTATCTAATATAACCCTCGTTGAAGCTAACTACACAGTCCTCTCCTGTTGGTTTCTGCTACCCACCGGGCTTTCAAAAAATTTCCTTGTAGCTTCTTTGACCTGTTTTAGGAGGAGTGGGTAGGTTTGAACAATGTTCCACGCCTGGTGGACTTGTCCTCAAATGAAACGCTACTGGACAAGAGTATATACTTTGAAATATTGTTGTAGCCAACTGTATTTCCCAAGAATCCCAGTACTGCCCTAATAAATCAATTGAGGAGATTCTCAGACACTCTCAAGCACTTATCTTTTACATGTTTCTGGTTGAAAAATATCCATAGCAAGGATATGGAAATTGCCCGTGGTCAATATATAGGTGGGGTGCAGCACGGTGTGGCGGCAATAACACAGTCCCAGGGTGAGGAAATAACTTGCATTGAAATAATGCAAAGGCAGTTCACAGAAAACCCAGTGGGAAGGCAGCCCAATCGGGAACACTCACAGGCCCGAAAGTGTGTAGAGAGCAGGTTTCAGCCGAACTGACAGCGCCTGTTGAGAGGCACAGAATGCGGCCAGGCCGTCTCATGCCCAAGCAGGTAGATGTCCAGAGGGGTTGCAAGCCCTACCCTTTCCCACCTTGCCAGGGACCTTTCCCAGCTAAATCATCTTACCGATTTCCTAGATCATGCTTCATGGAAAAAGGGTCAGGATCCTAAAGGATTAACAGAAGATCTGGTATCTATAGATATATTATATACCTTGTGGTGTATGTGGGGTGGGCTCCTGGCCGGAGGGAGAAGTATCTATTGATGTGTTGTATGCCTTGTAGTGTATGTTGGGTGAGTCATGGGGTGGGTTCCTGGTTAGAGGTATCTATTGATATATTGTATACCTTGTGGCGTATGATAAAACATTATAGACCCTTCATTTCTTTGTCAGTGGACAAACTTACACAATCTGTAGGGGATCAAATAATTTGAGTCAGTGGGGTGGGCTCCTGGCTGAAGAAGAGGTATCTATTGATATATTATATACGTTGTGGTGTATGTGGGGTGAGTTAGTGGGGTGGGCCCCTGGCTGAAGAAGAGGTTTCTATTGATATATTATATAAGTTGTGGTGTATGTGGGGTGGACTCCTGGCTGAGGGAGAGGTACAGCGGGGAAAATAATTATATGATCCCCTGCAGATTTTGTAAGTTTGCCCTCTTACAAAGAAATGAAGGGTCTATCATTTTTATCATAGGTGTATTTTAATTGATAGGGACAGAGTATCAACCAAAAATCCAGAAAAAATGCATAAAACAAATGCTATAAAGTAGTTTAATGAGTAAAATAAGTACAGTTGTGCTCATAAGTTTTCATACCCTGGCAGAATTTATGATTTCTTCAGAGAATATGAATGATAACAGAAACACTTTCCTTTCACTCATGGTTAGTGTTTGGCTGAAGCCATGTATCAATCAATTATATTTACATTTTTAAAAATCATAATCACAACAAACTACCCAAATGACCCTGATCAAAAGTTTACATGCCCTGGTGATTTTGGCCTGATAACATGCACACAAGTTGACACAAAGGGGTTTGAATGGCTATTAAAGGTAACCATCCTCACCTGTGATCTGTTTGCTTGTAATTAGTGTGTGTATAAAAGGTCAATGAGTTTCTGGACTTCTGACAGACCCTTGCATCTTTCATCCAGTGCTGCACTGACGTTTCTGGATTCTGAGTCAAGGGGGAAAGCAAAAGAATTGTCAAAGGATCTGCAGGAAAAGGTAGTTGAACTGTATAAAGCAGGAAAAGGATATAAAAAGATATCCAAGCAATTGAGAATGCCAATCAGCAGTGTTCAAACTCTAATCAAGAAGTGAAAAATTAGGGGTTCTGTTGAAAGCAAACCATGGTCAGGTAGACCAACTAAGATTTCAACCACAACTGCCATGAAAATTGCTCAGGATGCAAATAGAAACCCACAAATAACTTCAGGTGAAATACAGGAGTTTCTGAAAACATGTGGTGTGGCTGTTTCAAGATGCACAATAAGGAGGCACTTGAAGAATGATGGGCTGCGTGGTTGAGTCGCCAGAAGAAATCCATTATCCCAAGTATCCCACTTACAGCACAGAGACAAGCCTCAAACCTTCTGGCACAAAGTCATTTGGAGTGATGAGACCAAAATTAAGCGTTTTGGCCACAACCATAAACACTACATTTGAAGAGGCGTCAACAAGGACTATGATGAAAGGTACACCATTCCTACTGTGAAACGCGGAGGTGCATCTCTGATGTTTTGGGGATGTGTGAGCTACAAAGGCACAGGAAATGTCAAAATTTATGGCAAGATGAATGCAGTATGTTATCAAAAAATACTGGAGGAACATTTGCATTCATCAGCCAGGAAGCTGCGCATGGAACGTACTTGGACATTCCAACATGACAATAATTCAAAACACAAGGCAAAATCGACCTGACATTGGCTACAGCAGAATAAAGTGAAGGTTCTGGAGTGGCCATCTCAGTCTTCTGACCTCAATATCATTGAGCCACTCTGGGGAGATCTCAAACGTGCCGTTCATGCAAGACAGCCCAAGATTTTACAGGAACTGGAGGCTTTTTGCCAAGAGGAATGGGCAGCTTTACCATCTGAGAAGATAAAGATCCTCATCCACAAATACCACAAAAGACTTCAAGCTGTCATTGATATTAAAGGGGGCAATACACGGTACATCTTTCTGTTGTGATTATGATTTAAAAAGAGTAAACACAGTTGATTGATAATAAATGGCTTCAGCCAAACACTAACCATGAGTGAAAGAAAAGTTTTTGTGTTATCATTCATATTCTCTTAAAAATAGCCAAGAAATCATAAATTCTGTCAGGGTATGTAAACTTATGAGCACAACTGTATTTGATCCCAAAGCAAAACATGACTTAGTAGTTGGTGGACGAACCCTTGTTGGCAAGCACAGAGGTCAGACGTTTCTTGTAGATGGTGACCAGGTTTGCACACATCTCAGAAGGGATTTTGGTCCACTCTTCTTTACAGATCTTCTCTAAACCCTTAAGGTTTCTTGGCTGTCTCTTGGCATCTCAAAGTTTCAGCTCCCTCTATAAATTTTCTATAGGATTAAGGTTTGGAGACTGACTAGGCCACTCCATGACCTCAATGTTCTTCTTCTTGACACACTCATTTGTTGCCTTGGCCGTATGTTTTGGGTTACTGTCGTAATGGAAGACCCATCTTCAGTGTTCTAGCTGAGGGAAGAAGGTTCTCATCCAAGATCTTACAATACATGACCCCGTCAATGAGGCAAAGTCGGCCTGTACCTTTAGCAGAGAAACAGCCCCAAAGAATCACGTTTCCACCTCCATACTTGAATGTAGGGATGGTGTTCTTAGGGTCATAGTCAGCAGTTTTATTCCTCCCAAACATGGTGAGTCAAGTTAAAAGAGCACAGTTTTGGTCTCATCTGACCACAACACTTTCTCCCAATCCTTCTCGGAATCATTTAGATGTTCATTGGCATGACTGTACATGTGCCTTCTTGAGGAGGTGGACTTGCTGTGTTTGGAGGAAAAAAAATGCTGAATATGGCCCTAAGAACACCATCCCTACAGTCGAGCACGGAGATGGAAACATTATGCTTTGGGGCTGTTTCTCTGCTAAAGTAACAGACCAACTTTGCCTCATTGAGGGGCCAGTGGATGGGACCATGTATTGTAAAATCTTGGATGAGAACCTTCTTCCTTCAGCCAGAACACTGAAGATGGGTCATGGATGGGTCTTCCAGCATGACAATGACCCAAAACATACCACCAAGGCAACAAAGGAGTGGCTCAAGAAGAAGCACATTAAGTTCATGGAGTGGCTTAGCAAGTCTCCAGACTGTAATCCCATAGAAAATTTATGGAGGGAGCTGAAACTTCGAGTTGCCAAGTGACAGCCAAGAAACCTTAAGAATTTAGAAACGATCTGCAATGTAGAGTGGACCAAAATCCCTCCTGAGATGTGTGCAAACCTGGTCACCAACTACAAGAAACGTCTGACCTCTGTGCTTGCCAACAAGGGTTTCTCCACCAACTACTAAGTCCTGTTTTGCTTCTTGGGGATCAACTACTTATTTTACACACTGAACTGCAACTCAATTTATTGCATTTGTATCGTGTTCTTTTTTTTTCTGGATTTTTGGTTTGATATTCTGTCTCTATCATTTAAAATACACCTATGATAAAAATTATAGAACCTTCATTTCTTTGTAAGTGGACAAACTTACACAATCTGTAGAGGATCAAATAATCTGAATCAGTGGGGTGGGCTCCTGGCCAAAGGGAGAGGTAACTATTGATATATTGTATACCTTGTGGTGTATGTGGGGCGGGCTCCTGGCCGGGGGAGAGGTAACTATTGATATATTATATGCCTTGTAGTGTATGTTGGGTGAGTCAGTGGGGTGGGATCCTGGCCAAGGGAGAGACCTTCTTCCCTCTTACTCTTTTCTTCCTTCTTTTTCTCTCTTCACCTTTTTATCCTTTTATTGCCGATCCTGGGGCTACCAAAGCGCTTATGCCTTTTTTAACCCACGATTACCATAGCTGGAGCAATATCAAACAGTTTGCTTTGGATAGGGCTCCGGACCAGCTACCAGGCCAACGGGCCTCCTTACACCTGTCTTGGCATTTCTGCTCCACAAGAAAAGCCTTTGAGACTCAAGTCTTACTCTCTGAACCTTCCCTCCACTTGATGGTCTTCCATCGTCCACTGTTCGTACTCTACCTGCCTTTTTGCTATGGACCTCATACCAACGTTTGACCATAAAACAATTGTGTGTAACACTCTAATATAATAGTTATTGAAGCAGAAATGGATATAAACCTTAACAGGGGCGTTGCTAGGTCTACAAAAGATCTGGGGCTAGAGCCCATAGCAGCATAGTAAAGAAAGTCATAAGCTTGGACGGGCATACACATGTATATACAGTAATATACGTGTGTGTGTATATATATCCCCACTTACATCAGGGTCCCCAGAGAGCCCCCCCACTTACATCAGGGTCCCCAGAGAGCCCCCCCCTTACATCAGGGTCCCCAGAGAGCCCCCCCTTACATCAGGGTCCCCAGAGAGCCCCCCCTTACATCAGGGTCCCCAGAGAGCCCCCCTTACATCAGGGTCCCAGAGAGCCCCCCCTTACATCAGGGTCCCCAGAGAGCCCCCCCTTACATCAGGGTCCCCAGAGAGCCCACCTTACATCAGGGTCCCCAGAGGGCATCCTCCTTACATCAGAGTCCTCAGAGAGCCTCCCCCTTTCATCAGGGTACCCAAAGGAACCCCCATTTACATCAGGGTTCCCAGAAAGCCCCCCTTACATTAGGGTCCCCTGAGAGCCTCCCCCTTGCATCAGGGTCCCCAGAGAGCCCCCCACTTACATAAGGGTCCCCAGAGAGCCTCCCCTCCCCTTTGGGGACCCCTGCAGAGACTCTGGGCTATTGGCTCTAGATTCGGGGCTATAGCCTCAAAAGCCACCCCCCAGCAACGCCACTGAACCTTAATGGTATGTGCTAAGAACCAGTAGGCATCAGATACAACAGTGCACTTTCTTCTCTTACCCTTGCCTACGGCTAATTTTATCTTTTTTTTTTTGAAGTTCTGGGCTGTTACGCAAATGTAAATGGGAAGATTTCCTTTTCATTGTCTGTTTTTTTTTTGCTTGCTTATGTGATGCTTTTTTTATCGCTTTGACTAATAGCCGCATCATTTTCCTTTTACCGAGAAAAGGGATGCGGGAAATTTCCTGCTCCGTCCCAACGTTGACATAACTGATTAGATAAAGACCTTATTTGAGCGGAGACAAATTTGTTTCATAAACTCTCCCCTATAAAACTTTTTTTTTTCTGTTTTTTTTTTTTTATTGCTGTGAGTCAGCCGCGGTCAGTCTTTTCTCTGTACAAATCTCTGCTGTGAAAGCTGAACTTGGTGTGTAGCCTGGTAGTTGTGTCTCTATGTATGGGGATGTGTGCTTTCATTGTGAGCGGTAATGAGGTTACCGTGGGAATGCCAATGTTTGATCATTGTCTTATCCCTCCTTTCTCTGTGTCTAGGGTAGCGATACCATGCAGATATTGGCACTGCCCTCTCTACTCTTGCTGCTTCTTAATTTCCCTGTGAGATCATGGACGTCCCGGCCTGCCCGTGTTTACTTGACGTACAAAGGTAAGTCATTGTTGGTTTTTATTCAAGTTCTCTCATTTTTATATCCTTTTTATTTGTTTTTGCGGTTTGTGCAAATTTTGCTCGTTTTGAAGGTTTTTATATTTCCAGTTTACCAGTTTTAATGTGGTATGAAGCCCCCTATAACAGGGGTCTCCAAACTTTCTAAGCGAAGGGCCAGTTTAACGTTCTATAGATTTTAGTGGGGGCGGATTGTGACCAGTGGTAGCAGAAAATGCCTTGGCATCAGTGGGCATAAACAATGCCCCATCGTTGGTTTGAATGGAAGGATTAGTGCCCAATTGTTGGTATCAAAAGGAAGAATAGTGCCCCATCAATGCTGTGTGTGTGGGAGGAATAGAGCCCCATTGATGGTATCAGTGGGAGAAATAGTGTCTCATAATTGGTCTTAGTGGGAGGAAAAGTGCCCCATCGATAGTGTCATTGGGAGGAATAGTGCCCCATTGATGTGTTAAGTAGGAGGAATAGTGCTCTATTGATAATTTCAGTAGGAGGAATAGTGGCCCATCGATGGTATCAGGGATAGGAATAGTGCCCCATCATTGGTATCAGTGGGAGGAATAGTGACCCATCTTTGGTATCAGTGGGAGGAATAGTGCCCCATCATTGGTGTCAGTGGGAGGAATAGTGCCCCATCATTGGTATCAGTGGGAGGAATAGTGACCCATCTTTGGTATCAGTGGGAGGAATAGTGCCCCATCATCGCTATCAGCAGGAGGAATAGTGCCCCATCATTGGTATCAGTGGGAGGAATAGTGTCCCGTCATTGGTGTCAGTGGGAGGAATAGTGCCCCATTGATGGTGTCAGCAGGAGGAATAGTGCCCCATTGATGGTGTCAGTGGGAGGAATAGTGCCCCATTGATGGTGTCAGTGGGAGGCATAGTGCCCCATTGATGGTGTCAGTGGGAGGCATAGTGCCCCATTGATGGTGTCAGTGGGAGGCATAGTGCCCCATCGATGGTGTCAGTGGGTGGAATAGTGCCCCATCATTGGTATCAGTGGGAGGAATAGTGCCCTATCATTGGTATCAGTGGGAGGAATAGTGCCCCATCATTGGTATCAGTGGGTGGAATAGTGCCCCATCATTGGTATCAGTGGGAGGAATACTGCCCTATCGATTGTGTCAGTGGGTGAAATAGTGCCTCATCATTGGTATCAGTGGGAGGAATAGTGCTCCATCATTGGTATCAGTGGGTGGAATAGTGCCCCATCATTGGTATCAGTGGGTGGAATAGTGCCCCATCATTGGTATCAGTGGGTGGAATAGTGCCCCATCATTGGTATCAGTGGGTGGAATAGTGCCCCATCATTGGTGTCAGTGGGAGGAATAGTGCCTCATCATTGGTATCAGTGGGAGGAATAGTGCCCCATCATTGGTGTCAGTGGGAGGAATAGTGCCCTATTGATGGTATCAGTGGGAGGAATAGTGCCCCATCATTGGTGTCAGCTGGTGTAATAGTGCCCCAAATGCCAGATAAAGGCAAGCCAGACTCAGAGGCCACATCGAGCCACCGGCCCGCAGTTTGGAGACCACGGCTTTATATTCAAAGCAAACTATGTATTTAATTGCATGTTGTTATATCTTCGATATTTTCCATCTATTTTCAAGCTCTCCTTTTGTTCCTCTGAGTTACCTTTATTATATTTGTATACCCCGCTCCTCCTGGTGCCATGATGGTTATAATAAACGGTTTTATGCTACGAGAGTTTGTTTTGTGGCTTCCTCCCTTTCTGTATGTGATATGACTATGGCTTACATTGGTTCCTGGAGCAAGTCCAGTGGTTGTGTGACTCGAGCGATTTCTGACCTTCCTTGGTATATGTTTAGGAGGTCAACTGCTATTGGCGAGTTCGGTCCTAAGGGGGGGGCACGGGGGGGGAAGACACAGTTGTTCGGAGTGTATGCCCAAAGCTCAAGTCACTTTACCTGAGAAGGAGTTGTAGCACTTTTTGGATTGAACAACAAGTTGCACTTTTATATTGGATTGCACTGTATGGACTTTGACACTTTTATATTTTATTCATTCTATTTTGTTTTGTTTTATGATGTGATTATTTTTGCATTGCATGGAAAGTATTACAGGTTGGAAGTTTATTGCATATTGAACTCGTTGAGTATTCTGTACTACGGGAACGTGCGCAGTACTTTTAGGCTCCGTTCGCATATATGCAAATTGGATGCGTTTTTTTGAAGCGCATGCAGATTAAATCGGGTTTCTATGGAGCCGGTTCACATTTGTGCGGTGCAGCGGCAGTGCGAATTAACAGGAGTCCTGTGCGTTTTTTTGTGTACTGCGGTGCGGTTCAGATGCGCTCCTCTATAAGGCAATAGCCTGGAATTCGCACATCTGATCAGTTTTGAACCCGAATTTGATCCGGAAAAAAAAAAAAAATAGCGCGGGGGTCCCCGCTGACAGCTGAATGTAAAAAAAAAAAACATTGCCGGCAATAAAAAATAGTAAAAAAACTGTGTAGGCGTCCTCCCCCTTCCATCTTCCTAGTCCATACCAGGTTCTTTCGGGTCTGGTAAGGATTTTAAAGGGAACCCCACACCAAAATTTAAAAAAAAACAAAAAAAAAACGGGTTGCCCCCCCCCCAAATCCATACCAGCGCCCTATCTGAGCAAGCAGGAAAAGGGGGGTAAGCAAGCGCCCCCCTCTGAACCATACCAGGCCACATGCCCCCAACATGGAGCATGGCAGAGCCCCCCCCCCACGTTGAGGGCATGTGGCCTTGCATGGTTCAAGGGCGGGAACTCGTTCGGCCCTCGCTCACACCCTTTCCCCCCTTTCCTGGCCTGCCAGGCTGCATCCTTGGATAAGGGTCTGGTAAGGATTTTGAGGGGAACTCCCATGCCAATTTTCTTTTTTTTTTTTTTTAAAGGGGGCGTGGGGTCCCCCCCAAAATCGATGCCAGACCCTTATCTGAGCATGCAGAGAGAGAGGCCCCCCCCTTCCTGAACCATACCAGGCCACATGCCCTCAACATGGGGCATGGCAGAGCCCCCCTGCCCCAAAGCACCCCCATGTGGCCTGGTATGGTTCAGGGGGGGGGACAAGCGAGTGGCCTGCCAGGCTGCAAGCTCAGATAAGGGGCTGGCATGGATTTTGGTGGGACCCCATGCCCCTCTTTTAAAAAAAAAAAAAAAATGTAGGCATGGAAGTTCCCCTCAAAATCCTTACCCAGACCCTTTGATAAGGGTCTGGTAAGGATTTTTAGGGAAACTCCCATGACAAAATAAAAAAAATAAAAAAAGAAGTGAGGGGTCCCCGCCAAAATCCATGGCAGACCCTTATCCGAGCATGCAGCCTTTTCTGGCCTGCCAGGCTGCATGCTTGGATAAGGGTCTGGTATGGACTTTGGGGGGGGCATGCCGTTTTTAAAAAAAAATTTGGCATGGGGGCTCCCTCAAAATCCATACCAGACTTAAGGGTCTGGTATGAATTAGACGAGGGGGCCCACAACGTTTTTTTTTTTTTTAATTTTAGCGTTGGGTTCCACCATAAAATCCAAAGACCTGAAAGGGGCTGGTATGGAATGGGGGAACGGGACCCCCATGTCGTTTTTTTTTTCACAATTATTTTTAATTTGTATTTTTTTAATTTGTCCATTGTTAAGGACGTGTTGGCTGGCTTTCCGGCCCACTCCTTAACAACCAGCTAATGTTAAAGACGCGGGTGACCACCGAGTCCAAGAAATTTGCATCTGAACCACATCTAAAATCGCGGCTGAACCTGCTTAGGAAATTCCCAGTGAAAAGGAAGGGGAAATTCGCTCCGGACACCGGTATGAACCTAGCCTTAGGGCAAGCGCAGCTTGTACACACACACACACCTTTAAATACGCCCAGTGCCGCCCGAGGGCAGGTGCCCCTTGGTCTTCCTAACGGGCAAATGCCTCGGCTGTCAGCTTAGAGCAAAATTATGACATTTTTTTAAGGGATTGTTTTGAAAAAGGATACCTGCATCGTTCGTATTTTTTTCCTTTTTTGACCTGTTTCCAAGGTGCTTGGTTTCGGAAAAAGGCCCGCAGGCGGACACCAAGGTCCCATTTTACAATCCCACTTATTGCCTGTAATAAACCAGGTCCTGCTTGGTGACCTCGGCTGCTTGTGGGGTCGCCAAGGGGAAAAGAAGATTACCTTGTGTTTTTTGTGTGTATTTGACCTCTGACCTTAAAGGGTCACAGAAGGGTGAGGAATTGTCTCCTTATGTTTCCTCCTCAAGGAATGTCTAGTGGTGGGGTGGAAATATATTGGCACACAGTGCAATGTTGACACTTTTTAAGGGCCCGGGGGAATAATGGAGGCTGTTTAACACCTATCCCTTCATAAACAGCCTTGTGCAATAAAAAAAAAGCACGCCTTCATTGTCACCATATTGTACGGTTGTTGGCTGGAGAGCCAAGGACTCGTTCTACAGCCATGCCATCTTTTACGGCACTTAGCAACAAGACGTACACACCACTCAGGTTACAGGCAACAGTAAAGTCTCTGATATGGCATGTTGGTGTGAAAGAAAGCAACGATGACCAATGTTGGCCGAAGACGTGCACCGCGATTAGGGCTCCTTAAAGTGCACCGCGCCTAAACTATTCACGGTACTAACATACACTATACCTTTACACGCACATGAACTTTAATGGCATCCCAGACTTAGTCTGTAGGGTTCAATATTGAGTTGGCCCACCCTTTGCAGCTATAACAGCTTCAACTCTTCTGGGAAGGCCGTCCACAAGGTTTAGGATGGCCTCAATGGGAATGTTTGACCCATTCTTCCAGAAGAGCATTTGTGAGGTCAGGCACTGATGTTGGATGAGAAGGCCTGGCTCGCAGTCTCCGGTCTAATTCATCCCAAAGGTGTTCTATCGGGCTGAGGTCAGGACAGTCAAGTTCCTCCACCCCAAACTCGCTCATCCATGTCTTTATGGACCTTGCTTTGTGCACTGGTCCAAATCATTTGGTGGAGGGGGGGTTATGGTGTGGGGGGGTGTTTTTCAGGGTTTGGGCTTGGCCCCTTAGTTCCAGTGAAGGGAACTTTTCACTCTTCACTTCTTCGCTTGGCCCCATTCACACCTGAGCGTTTTGTAGCTTGAAGCCTAAAGCTACAAAATGCTGGAGGGGGGGGGGGGGGGGGGAATCAATTATTCTCTATGGAGATGGTTCACATCTTCACTCCAAAACGTCTGAAGCTCAAACAAGTTCTGGAACTTTTTTTTTTAGGGAGATTTGGGCGTTTTTCTATTTTTTACATTGGTAACCTTTTGACCTGTACAAAATCGCGTGACTTTCTGCCTGAAAACGCTACGCTCAGGTGTGAAGGGGGCCTTAAGGCGTCAGCATACCAAGACGTGTTGGACAATTTCATGCTCCCAACTTTGTGGGAATAGTTTGGGGACGGCCCCTTCCTGTTCCAACATAACTGCGCACCAGTGCACAAAGCAAGGTCCATAAAGACACGGATGAGCGAGTTTGGGGTGGAGGAACCTGACTAGCCTGCACAGAGTCCTGACCTGTTGGGAGCATGAAATTGTCCAAAATGTCTTGGTATGCTCACGCCTAAAGAGTTCCCTTCACTGGAACTAAGAGGTCAAGCCCAACCCCTGAAAAACAACCCCCCCACACCATAACCCCCCCTCCACCAAATGATTTTGACCAGTGCACAAAACAAGGTCCATAACCAGAGAGACAAGTATGATGAAAGTCCACCCATCATTCAGCACTGCTGGCACCTAATACATGAATGTGTAGCCTCTGCCACACACCCAGCTCTGAAGAAAGAAGTGTTGCCTACTAACACCAAAGCATTATAGGGCATTGCTGGGCACGCAGAAAAGGAAAAGGAAGGCGCGTGGCCTGATGCATGACTATTCATCATCATAATAATAATGGTAAAAAGTTTATTGTAAACAAATGGGTTTATACAAAGGTAGATACTATGTATTCATAAAAATGAAAATAATAATCATGAATGACAACAATATCGTCACTAGATGATATGAAGTGATACCCATGCAATGGGATAAAATGAATACTTGGCTAACGCGTTTCAAGGGTTTTCCCTCTTCATCAGAGCCTTGAAGAACAATTTTTGGTCTGCGTGTTATATTATGTGTTTATAAAGAGACAACTGGATGGGTGGTATAACACTAGTTGAGTCGTATAACCATATGGGTGGATTATCCTTCACTGTAGGGATTTATCTTTCCACATCGCAGTGCTCTCAACACCATGGGGGGGGGATATACATAGATGCAGTCGTCTGTAGTTTGTGACTATTGGTCATGAAGACCTAGTGGTTAGTTCAGGTGTCGCAGCCTGAAATCTGTGACTGGAAGTCCAAGTCTTTGCTGGGCTATCATGGCAGTTCACCTGTCGATGTGCTATACAGTGTCCACTACTGAGTTGCAGCCGTGCAGCACTTAGAGGCGTTAGCGCTAACGCCGCTGAGTGCTGCACGGCTGCGACGCCTGAACTAACCACTAGGACTTTATGACCAGTAATAGCAAACTACAGACGACTGAATCTGTGTATATCCCCCCCACGGTGTTGAGAGCACTGCGATGTGGAAGGATAAATCCCTACAGTGAAGGATAATCCACCCATTTGGTTACACCACTCAACTAGTGTTATATCACCCATCCAGTTGTCTCTCTCTATACAATTTCCAATATCAAGTTGCGCTATATTTCCATAAAGTGAATCCGTGCAATGAGTTTATCAAATTCAACCCTTCTAAAGTGAAAATCATAAATAAAATTGATCAATCTGCACACTGTAGTCCATTCTATTGATAGTAGATCTCCAATGTGAAATCAGCACACAGTACACCCGGGAATAGTGATGAGAAAGAAAGATCTGCCTTCCACCTCCCACACACACTGCCGCTTACCGACTCTTGTCGATGAGCATGTGCCCCAGGACGACGTCAATTGTGACGAAACGCACAGGGAGGAGCATTTCTATCAATTGAATGGATTGTTTACAGTGTGCAGGTTGATCAATTTTATTTATAATTTTCACTTTAGAATGGTTGAATTAGATTAACTCATTGCACGGATTCACTTTATGGAAATAGAGCGCGACTTGATATTGGAAATTGTTGATTGATGTGTGTATCTCGCAGGAAGTCGCAGCTGTTTTTTCTACATTTACTTTTAATTTTCAATACAATTTACTAATTTATTTCACACATTATTCAGGACAGCACAATTTTTTAAACCATCTCTATATACACATATTATAACACGCAGACCAGAAATTGTTCTCCAAGGCTCTGATGAAGACGAAACGCGCTAGCCAAGTATTCATATTTTATCCCTTGCATGGGTATCACTTCATATCGTTTTATCTAGTGACAATATTGTTGTTTTTTATTATTTTCATTTTTATGAATACATAGTATCTACCTTTTGTACAAACCCATTTGTTTACAATAAACTTTTTACCATTATTATGATTCATGCATCATCTTGCACATATGTGATAGTAGCGTTTATAGATTACCTCATAAATAGCCTCGGGATCAGACAGCCGTGGTAACGCTATTCACCCAACTACCCCACATCTTGTCAAATTGTTGTGGTATAACCCTACTTATGTAGGTAGCCTCATAAAGTGGGGCGGCCTTGTTGATAAGAACCTTCCATGCTGAAATAGTCGGAGGGGTAGACTTTTTCCATGAAAGCACTATTGGTTTCCTAGCAGAATAAAGTAAAATTGTCAACAAAGTACGGGTCACTCTTTTCGGAGCTAGGGAATCCCACTAGTCCCAGAAGACACACCTCCACCGTTGGCTGTATATGAATAGCGGTAACCTCCTCAATGCACTTAGTGACCCCCCTCCCAAAGTTCTTGAATAGCGACACAGTTCCAGAATACGTGTAAAAAAATCTGCAGGGGAAGAAGTGCACCACCAGCAACGGGGCGACTGGGTAGGGAACATTCTCGCCAATCCTGGCTGGAGTAAGATAAATGCGATGTAAAAATTTAAACTGGATCAGCTGATCCCTGGCCGACACCAGTCTGGTAAAGTTAACGTCCCAAATGTCATCCCCATCCCTCTGAGGGAACACCTCCTCCCATGCCGCTCTACATCGTGAGAGGAGCCCACTAGTCGCCGTAAACAATTGTTTGTATACAGTAGATTGGACCTTATCGAAATCTTCCTCTCTGAGTAAAGATTCCAGATCACTCATTTGCAGACCAAGACTATCGCCTAATCGGCTATTATATGCATGTCTCTGCTGCAAATAGTGGAACAAGTGCGTATTGGGGAGATAAAATTTTAGTTTTCAGAGCATCTAACTTAAGGAGTTTCACGCCAAAAGGCTGACCTTTGATGATGTATTCCATTTCAGCAGCTGTGGAATCTCAGTGCTGCTGGCTAAGGGCTGTCCATCAATCTGTCCAATGTACCTAAGGTAGCCTTTCTCAACGTTTTTCCCTCGAAACCCTAGAAATAATTTTCAGGTATCAGGGAACCCCTGATTGAAATCAGGGGTCAGTGGGAAAAAAAAGCTGCTTACATTGGCAGGTGATTGGGAAACTGCTTGTGGTGGTCAAGAATGGCTTTGGCAAGTGGTGTTGGACGCAGAGCGATCCAGACACCATCAAATAGGTGGTTGAGCAACCACGGCTCAAGGAACCCCTAGAAACTTTTGGAGGAACACCTAGGGTTCTACAGAACCCCGGTTGAGAATTGCTGACCAAGCAAATGTACTTAAGTTGTAAGCGCAAGTCTGTACAAATTACCATCTAGATTAGTGGTGGGAATGCCCAGAGAGGATGAGATCTACATTAAACCCAAAAGAAAGCCAACATCACATGGGAACGGGCACAATTTTTAAAGGGGGTGCGGACAAGCTGAAGTGGGTTTGGTCAGTGATAATAGGACATTAGGATAAGTCAATCATTGGCTGTCAGTGTGGCCCCCCAAGTAAAGCTTTCCTTACATTAGTGGTCAGTAGGGAACCTCAGTAATATCCCCTTTTACATTGGTGGTCATTGAGCCCCCCATTATAGTGCCTCCATTATACTGCTCCCTATTATAGTGTTGCTCATCATTAGAGTATTAGTAAATACCCCCTAGTGCTACCATTTTATTTCTCTCCAGTGCCACCTTGTCCGCCCAAGTGGTGCCATTATGTCCCTATAGTGCCGCCGTTATATCCCCTAGTACCTCCATGTCCCCCTAATTCTGCCAATATATCCCTTTGGTGCCACCAAAAATATCCTCCCAGTGCCACCAATATATCCTCCCAGTGCCACCATGTCCCCCAAGTGGTACCATTATATCCTCCTAGTGCCACCATGTCCCCCTAATTCCACCAATATATCCATCTAGTGCGTCCATTATATCCTCCCGGTGCCACCATGTCCCCCTAATTCCACCAATATATCCATCTAGTGCGACCATTATATCCTCCCAGTGCCACCATGTCCCCCTAATTCCAACAATATATTCCTCTAGTGCCACCATTATATCCCCCAGTGCCACCATGTTGCCCTGATTCCTCCAATATATCCCTCTAGTGCCACCATGCCTCCCTAGTGCTACCAGTATATCCCCCCAGTGCCACCATGTTCCCCTAATTCCAACATAATATTCCTCTAGTGCCACAATTATATCCCTCAGTGCCACCATGATGCCCTAACTCCACCAATATATTCCTCTAGTGCCACCATGCCTCCCTAGTGCTACCAGTATATCCTCCCAGTGCCACCATGTTCTCCTAATTTCAACATAATATTCCTCTAGTGCCACCATTATATCCCTCAGTGCCACCATGTTTCCCTAACTCCACCAATATATCCCTCTAGTGCCACCATTATATCCCCCCAGTGCCACCATGCCTCCCTAGTGCTACCAGTATATCCCCTCAGTGCCACCATGCCTCCCTAATGCTACCAGTATATCCCCCTCAGTGCCACCATTATATTCCTAGTGCTACTATTATATCCCCTCAGTGCCACCATGCCTCCCTAGTGCCACCATTATATCCCCCAGTGCCACCATGTTGCCCTGATTCCTCCAATATATCCCTCTAGTGCCACCATGCCTCCCTAGTGCTACCAGTATATCCCCCTCAGTGCCACCATTATATTCCTAGTGCTACTATTATATCCCCTCAGTGCCACCATGCCTCCCTAGTGCCATCATTATATCCTCCCAGTGGCACCATGCCTCCCTAGTGCCATCATTATATCCTCCTAGTGGCACCATGCCTCCTTAGTGCCATCATTATATCCTCCTAGTGCCATCATTATATCCTCCCAGTGGCACCATGCCTCCCTAGTGCCATCATTATATCCTCCTAGTGCCATCATTATATCCTCCCAGTGGCACCATGCCTCCCTAGTGCCATCATTATATCCTCCTAGTGCCATCATTATATCCTCCCAGTGGCACCATGCCTCCCTAGTGCCATCATTATATCCTCCTAGTGCCATCATTATATCCTCCCAGTGGCACCATGCCTCCCTAGTGCCATCATTATATCCTCCCAGTGGCACCATGGCTCCTTCCAAGTCTTATGCTGTGCCCATAGTGTGCTCTATTGTAGCTCTGTGATGCGTGGTTTATCTGACGCGCTGCAGCTTCGAATGCACATGGTGAGACGCTCACAGTGTGCTGTGGAATCAGAGGAAGCTGTTTCAGTCCAGGAGGGCAGTGGGCTGCCACATATCCATTAAAAGACAGTTTCTGATTGGTTCCTGTAGGTTTCAGGCAGATGATGATCGCTCTTTGCACTTCCTTGGTAAATAAAGCCCGAGATTTTCACGAAATCTTCAGGCAATCTGATCCGGCGGTGACATTTGGCAGTGCAGTCTTTACCGTGGTCGGGTTGTGAACTTGCAGCCCTGGCACTCATAGTGAGAACAGGTGGTTTTCACATCTCATGTTGCACCTGAATAAAGATACAGCTTTTATATGGCCGTGATTGACTTGGAGCTGGCCTAGGCCGCGCTTTTCTCGCTGCGTGATACGAGGCGACAGATTGCAGCATCCTGGGAAATAACCGGCTACGGCCTTCGTGACCCGTTCCTGTAAACTATTGGAGAAAAATAACGCTCAGCTCATGAATGGAATCTGAAGGTGACACTGTGCTCATTAATCAACACATTACATACATCACACATAAAATATAAATATATATATCATTTTTGTTTTACAATTTTTTTTTTTAATTTTTTTTTTTTTACATTTGCAAGCACATTATATGCAATAGAGCATTTGATCATCATGCATATACACAATACTGTCTGACATTTCTCCTGCTGTTATTTTTTATTATTTTCATACAGGATTTATATTATTATTCATGATTTATATTTTAGTATTATACAGAATTAGTAGTAGTATTATTTATATTATTATTATATAAATTTATATTAGTATTATTTTTAATGTTATATTTAATTTATGTTATTATTATTAGGGGTTAATATTATTATTTTACAGGATTTATATTATTATTATTATTCTGGATTATTATTCTTAATATTATTCAAGATTTGTATTATTATACAGGATTTATATTATTAGTATTATACAGGATTAGTATTATTTATATTATTTTTATATAGAAGTTATATTAGTATTAGTATTATTAGGGGTTATTATTATTATTTTACAGGATTTATATTATTATTATTCTGGATTATTATTCTTAATATTATTCAAGATTTGTATTATTATACAGGATTTATATTATTAGTATTATACAGGATTAGTATTATTTATATTATTTTTATATAGAATTTATATTAGTATTAGTATTATTAGGGGTTATTATTATTATTTTACAGGATTTATATTATTATTATTCTGGATTATTATTTTTAATATTATTTAGGATTTGTATTATTTTACAGGATTTATATTATTAGTATTATACAGGATTAGTATTATTTATATTATTTTTATATAGAATTTATATTAGTATTAGTATTATTAGGGGTTATTATTATTATTTTACAGGATTTATATTATTATTATTCTGGATTATTATTTTTAATATTATTTAGGATTTGTATTATTATACAGGATTTATATTATTAGTATTATACAGGATTAGTATTATTTATATTATTTTTATATAGAATTTATATTAGTATTAGTATTATTAGGGGTTATTATTATTATTTTACAGGATTTATATTATTATTATTCTGGATTATTATTTTTAATATTATTTAGGATTTGTATTATTATACAGGATTTATATTATTATTATTATTCATGATTTATATTTTAGTATTATACAGAATTAGTAGTAGTATTATTTATATTATTATTACATAAATTTATATTAGTATTATTTTTAATGTTATATTTAATTTATGTTATTAATATTAGTGGTTAATATTATTATTTTACAGGATTTATATTATTATTATTATTCTGGATTATTATTCTTAATATTATTCAAGATTTGTATTATTATACAGGATTTATATTATTAGTATTATACAGGATTAGTATTATTTATATTATTTTTATATAGAATTTATATTAGTATTAGTATTATTAGGGGTTATTATTATTATTTTACAGGATTTATATTATTTTTATTCTGGATTATTATTTTTAATATTATTTAGGATTTGTAATTTTATATAGGATTTATATTATTAGTATTATACAGGATTAGTATTATTTATATTATTTTTATATAGAATTTATATTAGTATTAGTATTATTAGGGGTTATTTTTATTATTTTACAGGATTTATATTATTATTATTCTGGATTATTATTTTTAATATTATTTAGGATTTGTATTATTATACAGGATTTATATTAGTATTATACAGGATTAGTACTATTATTTATATTATTAATATTATATATGCATTATTATTATTATTACTAGGGGTTATTATTATTTTACAGGATTTATTTTATTATTATTATTCTGGATTAATATTTTTATTATTATTCAGGATTTTTATTATTATTATACAGGATTTATATAGTGCCAGCAGTTTGCGCAGCGCTTTACAACATGAGGGCAGACAGTATGGTTACAATACAATTTAATACAGGAGGAATCAGAGGGACCTGCTAGATAGTATACAATCAAATTAATTTAATTTATTGGGTGAGTGGAAGCCAGTGGAGGGGATGGCAGAGAGGGGTGGAGGACACTGAATGGAGGCCAGTGGAGGGATTGGCGGAGGACACTGAATGGAGGACAGTGGAGGGATTGGCAGAGAGCGGTGGAGGATGCTGATTGGAGGCCAGTGGAGGGATTGGCAATGAGGAATAGAGGACGCTGATTGGAGGCCAGTGGAGGGATTGGCAATGAGGGATAGAGGACACTGATTGGAGGCCAGTTGAGGGATTGGCAGAGAGGGGTAGAGGATGCTGATTCGAGGCCAGTGGAGGGATTGGCAGAGAGGAGTGGAGGATGCTGATTGGAGCCCAGTAGAGGGATCAGCAGAGAGGAGTGGAGGATGCTGATTGGAGGCCAGTGGAGGATGCTGATTGGAGCCCAGTGGAGGGATCAGCAGAGAGGGGTGGAGGATGCTGATTGGAGGCCAGTGGAGGGATCAGCAGAGAGGAGTGGAGGATGCTGATTGGAGGCCAGTGGAGGGATCAGCAGAGAGGGGTGGAGGATGCTGATTGGAGGCCAGTGGAGGGATCAGCAGAGAGGGGTGGAGGATGCTGATTGGAGGCCAGTGGACAGAAGAGCAGAGAGGGGTGGAGGATGCTGACTGGAGCCCAGTGGAGGGATCAGCAGAGAGGAGTGGAGGATGCTGACTGGAGCCCAGTGGAGGGATCAGCAGAGAGGAGTGGAGGATGCTGACTGGAGCCCAGTGGAGGGATCAGCAGAGAGGAGTGGAGGATGCTGATTGGAGGCCAGTGGAGGGATCAGCAGAGAGGGGTGGAGGATGCTGATTGGTGGCCAGTGGACAGAAGAGCAGAGAGGGGTGGAAGATGCTGATATGAGATTGCTGATTATTGGCAATGAGGGATAGAGTACACTGATTGGAGGCCAGTGGAGGGATTGGCAATGAGGGATAGAGGACACTGAATGGAGGCCAGTGGAGGGATCAGCAGAGAGGGGTGGAGGATGCTGATTGGAGGCCAGTGGACAGAAGAGCAGAGAGGGGTGGAGGATGCTGATTGGAGGCCAGTGGAGGGATCAGCAGAGAGGGGTGGAGGATGCTGATTGGAGGCCAGTAGAGGGATCAGCAGAGAGGAGTGGAGGATGCTGACTGGAGGCCAGTGGAGGGATCAGCAGAGAGGAGTGGAGGATGCTGATTGGAGGCCAGTGGAGGGATCAGCAGAGAGGGGTGGAGGATGCTGATTGGTGGCCAGTGGACAGAAGAGCAGAGAGGGGTGGAAGATGCTGATATGAGATTGCTGATTATTGGCAATGAGGGATAGAGTACACTGATTGGAGGCCAGTGGAGGGATTGGCAAT
>JBBGZY010001966.1:0-192500 GCA_037952925.1 Lithobates clamitans
GGGGGCCCCGTCATTTCTAACAGCGGCCCTGCCCGTGGTACCATGAATATCTCATAAACCTGCACAGTTTAGGAGATATTCACTGTATCGGCGCATGCACACTGAAGACACGGCCCGCTCATGCTGTTTCTTCAGTAGCCGTGCCATTGTTTCATCAGATTAGGTGACCCGTCAGAATGTGTAGCGGAAGTGACGTTCCGTCACCGCCATCTTGCTACACCCTGCACTGCTCCACAGTAAGGATACACTGAGAAGGGGTTACACCCCTTGTTACACCCCCTGGATTTTTGCATTTTACACTTATTTTTAACAGTAAAGTGAGTTTATATAGTGAAATACCGTACTTAGAACTCTGTCTGACTGGTTTGATGTTGAACTTCAAAAGCAGCGGCAAGCCTGTGTAGTGTCACATATGGCGACCCATCACATTTCGCTACCTGCTGGAGTGCGCATGCGCGACGCCGCCATATGCGTTCCAACACTTTTACGACAAAACTCCACCCCTAAGTCCAGGTTCAAGCCCCACCATCCAAGTGGACATAGAGTTAGATTATAATTATGCCGAGCGAAGCAAGGCCGTGCCCGAAGCATGGCGAGCGAAGCAAGGGGTGTGGAGTTTTGTCGTAAAAGTGTGGGAACGCATATGGCATCGCGCATGCGCACTTCAGCTGGTAGCGAAATGTGATGGGTCGCCATATGTGACGCTACACCTGCCTATCTCACAGGTTTGCTAATCTGACAGAAGATCACTTTTAAAATTCAACATGTAAACATTCATACGGAGTTCTAAGTACTGTATTTCACTATATAAACTCACTTTACTGTTAAAAATAAGTGTAAAGTGCAAAACTCTGGTGGGTGTAACAAGATGTCCGCTTGCCCCCTTCTCAGTGTATCTTTACTGTGGAGGAGTTTAGGGTGTAGCAAGATGGCGGCGACGGAACGTCACTTCCGTTACACATTCTGATGGGTAGCCTAATCTGATGAAACACCGTGACCGGCGGCTCCCGTGGCTCTGGCCCATCACAGAGCAGGAGCCCACGAACCCAGAAATAACTCCGAGAGACATGGTGCTGGTCACAGCGGTGTGCGGAGACCACTGCAACAGCTTCAATCTAAGGTAAGTATTTCATAATAAGCTAGTATGTGATGCATACTAAGCTCGTTATGCCTTTGTCTTGCAGGGTTTTTTTTTTTTTTTTTTTTTTTTTCTTTTCTGAGGACAGATGCTGGGTACGAGCCATTGCAAATTAGTAAAAAATAATAAGATGAAAATTAGAGAAAAAATAAATAATATCCTTTTGAGCTGAATCCAATTGCATGCCCTGTACATAGGAGGAATATAAATAGTTCATTAGAGCTTAGATGTTATATTTAAAAGATATAATTGAAATACACAGGGTTTATATTGATTCCACATTTTGACATTACACGGCATAACAGTATTGATAAAACGATTATAATATAAAGTAATCAGACAATTTTGCATTACTATATATATTTTCCTTAGCTTATAATGAGCAAGAATATATTATATCGCAATGGTTAGAAAAAATAATATTTTTGTCTAGATAATGATATAAAATATATAGTGAATAGATGGTATATTGGTTTATGTTTTTTTGAAAGGGAGGGAAAAATCACGTTACATATAAATAATCACTATTCTGATCAAAAAACAAAGGGAAACAGAGGGGGCCCTGTTGCTTTGGGTTACAGAGATAGGGCTCATCTTTTTAGTGGAAAGTTTGCCTAATGTAGCATATAGCGGAGAGCAGGGGGTGAATGGAGAGGTTTATCTCTCCATTCCCCCAGATGAAAACCCCTCAAGATATGGCTTGAAGGATATGGTTTCATTCAGACCGGGGGGCAGGGTAGCCTTTAGGGAATAAATCCATTTAACCTCCATCTGGAGGAGGGTCTTGTTCCAGTCCCCCCCCCCCCCCACCTTGGATTGGGGTGTATCCTGTCAAGGATTAAAAATGTAATCTTGGGGAAGGTTCCACCATGCATGGTTGAGACGTGACGTCCAAGGGGGAGGTCTGGATCACAAGTTTGCATACTGATGATATGCCTATAGGCCCTCCTCCAGAATTCTAATTTGGTTTTTCCAATGTAGAATCAGCTGCAACTACATTGGAGCAAATAAATGACTCCAGGAGTCCTGCTATTGGCAAAGTGTTTTGGATAGAACACCTTGCCATTGGGTAGGGTTGGATTTTTTTGGGTTAACATATACTTGCAATAGTGACAGGCACCACACATGTAGGTGCCTCTCACTTTGCAATGTGTTCTGCTGGAATCGCCTTTGAATTCGCTGCTAACGACTCTGTCACCAATGGAAGAGGCTCTTCTAAAAGTAAATAAAGGTTTATCAGGGACAAAATGACCTATAGTTGGATCTAAGGTCAACATATGCCAATATTTTTCAACGATAGTCCTAACTTGATGTTGTTGTTAGTTAAAGGTGGCAAAGTATTTCTTGGTTTCATTACCACTTGTTTGTAAGATCTTTTGAGAGAGGCGTGTGAATAGCCCCTAGCAAGTAGTGTGGTATGTAGTTTAGCTGCTTCTACATTGGAAAAACCCAATTAGAATTCTGGAGGAGGGCCTATAGGCATATTATCAGTATGCAAACTTGTGATTCAGATCTCCCCTTTGGATGTCATGTCTGAACCATGCACGGTGGAACCTTCCCCAAGATTAAATTTTTAATCCTTGACAGGATACACCCCAATCCAAGGGGGGGGGTGGGACTGGAACCAGACCCTCCTCCAGATGGAGGTTAAATGGATTTATTCCCTAAAGGCTGCCCTGCCCCCCGGTCTGAATGAAACCTTATCCTTCAAGCCATATCTTGAGGGGTTTTCATCTGGGGGGAATAGAGAGATAAACCTCTCCATTCACCCCCTGCTCTCCGCTATATGCTACATTAGGCAAACTTTCCACTAAAAAGATGAGCCCTATCTCTGTAACCCAAAGCAACAGGGCCCCCTCTGTTTTCCCTTGTTTTTTGATCAGAATAGTGATTATTTATATGTAACGTGATTTTTCCCTCCCTTTCAAAAAAACATAAACCAATATACCATCTATTCACTATATATTTTATATCATTATCTAGACAAAAAAAATATTTTTTCTAACCATTGCGATATATTTTTGCTTATTATAAGCTAAGGAAAATATACATAGTAATGCAAAATTGTCTGATTACTTTATATTATAATCCTTTTATCAATACTGTTATGCCGTGTAATGTCAAAATGTGGAATCAATATAAACCCTGTGTATTTCAATTATATATTTTAAATATAACATCTAAGCTCTGATGAACTATTTATATTCCTCCTATGTACAGGGCATGCAATTGGATTCAGCTCAAAAGGATCTTATTATTTCTCTAATTTTCATCTTATTATTTTTTACTAATTTAAATGGCTCGTACCCAGCATCTGTCCTTTGTTCTTCCTTTTCCTCCCCCCCTCCCCCTTCCCCTCCTCTTTCCTTTCTCTCCTGACCCTCCCCTGGCTGCGGTTGACCAGGGGAATTGCCCGGCATGGAAAGCCGCCCAGCTCCTCCTACTGGGTGGCTTTCTCTGGAGGATGATGGACGCACTACACCTCCGCCCACATCCTCCATCTTGCCACTCTGGCGGACCTGCGCAGTCCGCCAAGATGGCTCTCCGTGTCGGTGGGCTGGGTGTGCGTGACGCCGCTCCGACGTGCTGGCGTTCGCGCACGCGCGGTGGGGGCTGCGTCACGCACACACTCAGCCCAGGGGGCAGCTTTACAGGTCTCCCTGACAACCATCCCAGAGATCAGCTGTGAGCACTCATTGCTCCAGCTGACTGGGATTTGACACTCTTTAAATACCCAGACCACACTACTCCCAAACCAGGCATTATCTTGCTGGACTTGGGCTGTGCGGCTGGCCTTTTGATCTCTCCCCTGATACAGGTACATTTGCCTATTTACCATTCAATATATCAACCTAAGGTACTGAAACTATGCTTATATTCACACTAAGGAATGTTTTCTTGTTTTTTTTTGCTTTTTTATTCAGCTCCACTAACATTAAAATACTGAATCTTTTTAATATATTCTTTTGCTCAGTACACATACTTCTAATAAGTTAAACTTCTTCTCTTTAACTTCACCTGCATGGCAGATAATGAGTCCTCTTTTTCATAGATATAGTTCTTTTCACTTTATTTAATTTTACAGTCCTATTAATCTATATATTCATATTATTCCAGTATGAACTATATCAAGACCATTATACTGGCCTATATATGGTAATAAAATTCTTTCCATACAAAATATATTTTCTTTGTTTCCACCCCATATACAAACATAGACAATCATTTTAACATTTTTACCAAAACAAATACAAAATACACATCTCACACTATCCACCAATACCTCCCCTTTTTCTTGTAGACTATATGTACTGCTGCCATCTTTCTTCCTTTTTATTATACTGATTACACTACTCAGAAAGACATAAACATAAATATCAATTTGAATTATACATTTATTCTAAATCCCTATTCGTACCATTCATTATTTTTATCTTTACCCTCTCTTTTACTCCCAGGGTTTCCTCTTTGCCTCAGTATATTCCTCTGGACAGACCGCTGCCGTGGAGTGCATGAGGGACCCTTACCCTTCCCCGGTCCCCTTGGGTATTCATATCCTACCTCTCCCCGCATAGACCATCTGAATACACACCTTTTGAGTCTATGGCAGTTTCATTACCAGCCTGAAATTTGATGCTATTCCAATTGCAAGCTTTTATGGGAATCAACGGAACATTGTAAAACCACTCTATCTATTAACCATATGTAAGTGAAAAATTATGAAAGTCTGAAATCAATGATTGTCTTTGAACCCCATGCCTTAGGTTTGTTTAAACTGTTTTTTGTACATTTAACTTTATTTTAGATAAATTTTCTCTAAGTCTCCACACCCCTGAAGAAGGACATACATACCGAAACGCGTTGGGTGTAAGGAGAATTTGTTTACATGCTTTTTATAGCATTATATATATATTGTATGGACTAATTAATGTCTCGTTGCAACTGTTTTTAATGTATTTTCAATAAAATGTATGTAGTTTTTTTTTATATACTGCCTTACTATTTTGAGTGCCTTAAAAGTCCACCTAGGGGAATTTTTCCGCATTTCTTGATACAATTATTGGATGTGGAACTCCCTCCCTTCTACATAGGGTGGCTTTCTATCCCTCTTTTACCCCTTGAAGTTTTCCACATTTTGTCATCTTACAACCAAAAAACATAAATGTATTTTATTGGGATTTTATGTGATAGACCAACACAAAGTGGCACATAATTGTGAAGTGGAAGGAAAATTATAAATTGTTTTCCAAATTTATACAAATAATTATGTGAAAAGTGTGGGGGGGCATTTGTATTCAGCCCCCTTTACTCTGATACCCCTTTGAAATGTGAACAAAATTTAAAGTGTGTGGGAAGGTTATTTCTGGTCACATGTGCTAGTGGAGGGTCTCATCCAAGAATCCATAAATAGTACAATTGTATAGTAGGAATTTAAAGTGATTTTGAAGTCTCGGTTATTTAAAAAAAAAAAAAAAACATATTATACTTACCTGCTCTTTTGCAACAGTTTTGCACAAAACAGCCCCGATCTTCCTCCTCCCGGGTTCCTCTTCACTGCTCCAGGCTCCTCTCTCCTGTTGAGTGCCCCCACAACAAGCAGCTTGCTATGGGGGCACCCAAGCTGCAGCTTCATGTGTCTATTCACACACGGAGCTGCCATTCGGCCCCATCCCCTCTCTCCTCTGGCTCACTGTATTTGATTGACAGCCACGGGAGCCAATGGCACCACTGCTGTGTCTTAGCTAATCAGGGGGGGAGAGGCCTGGGCAGCTGAGGGACTTGTGGACATTGCTGGACAGAGATGGGGCTCGGGTACATATTAGGGGGTGCTGGGGGGCTGCTACACACAGAAGGCTTTTTATTGTATTTTTTTCAAATATGGTGTTTATTGTTTTTTTTAACATTAACAAGTACTATGGTGAGTATAAGTTGAGTATCAGAGGAATTTACATTAACATGCATTAGATTTGTGATAAAGGTCACAATTCAGAACAAGTCTTGTTAGTCAAACCAACGTATAGCAAAGCAGACAGAGGTCAGATGAGCCGCTAGGGGCTCCCATGAATGGTGCATATTTTTCAGTACTGGTGCGTTTATACATATGTCACACAATATACATTCACTGCGGTTTGTGCGCATTAAGCCAAGGGTCCCATGTCTTGTAACATTTCCCAAGGGAGTTAGACTGCAGAGCCAGGAATCCTTCATTTTCTATTATCTGATTAATTGGAAGTTTGATGTCAGATAAATTTGGAGCTGTGCTACGTCTCCATTTCCTCATAATCATCAATCTAGCGGCAAATAGGATATGCATAACCAGGTTTCTGAACTGAAGGGGGAACCTATCTATACCCACGCTAAGAATGGCCAGTGCTGGGGAAGGTGCTGTCAAGCAGCCCCTGATCCTCGATAAAAGAGTGAATATTTGGTTCCAGAAGCTTCTTAGGTGTGGACAGTCCCACACTATGTGGGGTAAAGATCCTGTCTGAGAGCACCCGCGCCAGCATTTATCATCGTCCAGGTTGGCAAATTTATACACTTGGACTGGTGTTAAGTACCATCTATGGTGGAGTTTTTGGGACAATTCCCAGTAGTTCACACATTTAGATGAACTCTGGTTATAGTGGATAGCCTGTTGCCATTGAACGTCTGAAAATATTTTTAGATCTCGATCGCATCGTTCGAGGGCTGGAGACTTCAAAAAGTGGTCTTTAGCATGCAGCATATTGTGAAAGAGCATACCTTTCACCTTGGGAGTGTCCGAGGACCAAAATAACCAGGCTTTTTTTAGGTAGATGTACTGCTGGGGTTGGGTGTTTGTTTAGGTAGGATGTAATTTGTCTGTAAAATAACATGCTATGAGAGGGGATTTGAGTTGTGCACCCCACAAATCTGGCCTTTATGGAAGAGTGGCAAGAAAAAAGCCATTGTTGAAAGAAAGCCATAAGAAGTCCCTTTTGCAGTTTGTGAGAAGCCATGTGGGGGACACAGAAAACATGTGGAAGAAGGTGCTCTGGTCAGATGAGACGAAAATTTTACAAAGCAAAACACTATGTGTGATAAGCTACTAACACTGCACATCACCCTGAACACACCATCCCCACTGTGAAACATGGTGGTGGCAGCATCGTGTGGTGGGGATGCTTTTCCTCAACAGGGACAGGGAAGCTGGTCAGAGTTGATGGGAAGATGGATGGAGCCAAATACAGGGCAATCTTAGAAGAAAACCTGTTAGAGTCTGCAAAAGACTTGAGACTGGGGCGGAGGTTCACCTTCCAGCAGGACAACGACCCTAAACATAAAGGTCACTGAAATGGTTCATTAAGGAGGACCATACTTGTTGGAAGGGAGCTATAGAGGCCAGGGCTGGTCAGTCACCTCCTTCCATCTCTGAACAGAACCGGCTTGAGGATCTCCTCCCCAGGAATTAATCCCTCTCTGGGTGAGACGACCCTCTGACATTGTATCTTTATAGCTGGAACTCTTCTGTCGAATTGCTAAAGATTATTATTATTATTATTATTTAGCATTTATATAGGGCCAACAGTTTGCGCAGCGCTTTACAACATAAGGGTAGACATTACAGTTACAATACCATTCAATACAGGAGGAATCAGAGGGCCCTGCTCGTTAGAGCTTAGATGGGTTATTTGTATTTCTATATTGGGAAGGTGCAGACTCCATGTGGATCAGGTTGGAGGAAACAAGTTCACTTTGTGAGCAGTATGTTCATTTTACGAAGAAAATAAAATGAAATCATGTGAAATGCAATCAAGCCAGCAAAAGGATTGGCCATATAAAGGGAACCGGGCTATTTGATCGTGATCTTTAAATCAAACCTTATGTATACCTCTATTCATGTATGATTTATAGATTAGGTATACAATTATTGCTGCCTTAGTATATACAGTCATGGCCGAAATTGTTGGCACCCCAGAAAATTTTCCAGAAAATCAAGTATTTCTCACGGAAAAGTATTGCAGTAACACATGTTTTGCTAGACACATGTTTATTCCCTTTGTGTGTATTGGAACAAAACACAAAAAGGGAGGAAAAAAAGCAAATTGGACATAATGTCACACAACTCCAAAAATGGGCAGGTCAAAATTCTTGGCGCCCTTTTAAAATTGTGATTAAATAAGATTGTTTCAAGCATGTGATGCTCCTTTAAACTCACCTGGGGCAAGTAACAGGTGTGGGCAATATAAAAATCACACCTGAAACCAGGTAAAAAGGAGAGAAGTTCACTTAGTCTTTGCATTGTGTGTCTGTGTGTGCCACTCTAAGCATGGACAACAGAAAGAGGAGAAGAGAACTGTCTGAGCACTTGAGAACCAAAATTGTGGAAAAATATCAACAATCTCAAGGTTACAAGTCCATCTCCAGAGATCTAGATTTGACTTTGTCCACAGTGCGCAACATTATCAAGAAGTTTGCAACCCATGGCACTGTAGCTAATCTCTCTGGGCGTGGACGGAAGAGAAAAATTGATGAAAGGTTGCAACGCAGGATAGTCCGGATGGTGGATAAGCAGCCCCAAACAAGTTCCAAAGAAATTCAAGCTGTCTTGCAGGCTCAGGGAGCATCAGTGTCAGCGCGAACTATCCGTTGACATTTAAATGAAATGAAACGCTATGGCAGGAGATCCAGGAGGACCCAACTGCTGACACAGAGACATAAAAAAGCAAGAGTACAGTTTGCCAAAATGTACTTGAGTAAGCCAAAATCCTTGTGGGAAAACGTCTTTTGGACAGATGAGACCAAGATAGAGCTTTTTGGTAAAGCACATCATTCTACTGTTTACCGAAAACGGAAAGAGGCCTACAAAGAAAAGAACACAGTACCTACAGTGAAATATGGTGGAGGTTCAATGATTGCTTACAGAACTGAATTTAAGGTATCATACAGTGTACAGAGGTCAGTAGTATGTAGGGTAGTGTACAGAGGTCAGTAGTATGTAGGTCAGTAGTGTGTAGGGCAGTGTACAGAGGTCAGTAGTGTGTAGGGCAGTGTACAGAGGTCAGTAGTGTGTAGGGCAGTGTACAGAGGTCAGTAGTGTGTAGGGCAGTGTACAGAGGTCGGCAGTATGTAGGGCAGTGTACAGAGGTCGGCAGTATGTAGAGCAGTGTACAGAGGTCAGTATTATGTAGGGCAGTGTACAGAGGTCAGTAGTGTGTAGGGCAGTGTACAGAGGTCAGTAGTATGTAGGGCAGTGTACAGAGGTCAGTAGTGTGTAGAGCAGTGTACAGAGGTCAGTAGTGTGTAGAGCAGTGTACAGAGGTCAGTAGTATGTAGAGCAGTGTACAGAGGTCAGTAGTGTGTAGAGCAGTGTACAAAGGTCAGTAGTATGTAGGGCAGTGTACAGGGGTCAGTAGTATGTAGGGCAGTGTACAGAGGTCAGTAGGATGTAGAGCAGTGTACAGAGGTCAGTAGTGTGTAGGGCAGTGTACAGAGGTCAGTAGTGTGTAGAGCAGTGTACAGAGGTCAGTAGTGTGTAGAGCAGTGTACAGAGGTCAGTAGCATGTAGGGCAGTGTACAGAAGTCAGTAGTGTGTAGGGCAGTGTACAGAGGTCAGTAATGTGTAGGGCAGTGTACAGAGGTCAGTAGTATGTAGAGCAGTGTACAGAGGTCAGTAGTATGTAGAGCAGTGTACAGAGGTCAGTAGGATGTAGGGCAGTGTACAGAGGTCAGTAGTATGTAGGGCAGTGTACAGAGGTCAGTAGTGTGTAGGGCAGTATACAGAGGTCAGTAGTGTGTAGGGCAGTGTACAGAGGTCAGTAGTGTGTAGGGCAGTGTACAGAGGTCAGTAGTGTGTAGGGCAGTGTACAGAGGTCAGTAGTGTGTAGAGCAGTGTACAGAGGTCAGTAGTATGTAGGGCAGTGTACAGAGGTCAGTAGTATGTAGGGCAGTGTACAGAGGTCAGTAGTATGTAGGGCAGTGTACAGGAGTCTGTAGTATGTAGAGCAGTGTACAGAGGTCAGTAGTATGTAGAGCAGTGTACAGAGGTCAGTAGTATGTAGAGCAGTGTACAGAGGTTGGTGATATGTAGGGCAATGTACAGAAGTGACACTGGGGGTCAGGGGGCACACACATGGGGAGGGTCAGGAGGGCACACACCAGGGATCAGTCAAAACGGGCAGGGCCGATCCCAGACGGGGTGCACGGGGTGCAGTGCACCCCAGCGCCAGAGAGGTGGGGGCGCTGTAGCGCCAGAGTGCTCCCTTCCCTCCTCCTCCTCCTCTTGTTTGTGTCCTGCGGCGCCTCTCCGCTGGTGTTCTAAGAAGAAAGGCGCCGCTGTATTTAGTGCTCAAGCCCCTCCCTCCTTCAGCCAGCCGAAGATAAGAAGGGAGGCAGAGCGGCTGGTCTCTGTGTGGAGAGAGACACCAGCCGTGCAGTGAGTGATGTCGCGCGGGGGGGGGAGGGGGAGCGGAGCGGTCCGTGCTGACACATTCTCCTCCTCTCTGTGTCTCTCACTCCTGCTGTGTACTCTTCTGTTCTCCACCCGGGCGGCAGCTGGAGAGGAGAGTGTGCAGCCGCGCCGCCCGGGTGTTTTTATGTACTGTATCCTAATGGAAGGGGGGGTCTGTAGTAATGGAGGGGGGCTCTATCCTGGGGGGTCTGTAGTAATGGAGGGGGCTCTATCCTGGGGGATCTGTAGTAATGGAGGGGGCTCTGTCCTGGGGGGTCTGTAGTAATGGAGGGGGGGCTCTGTCCTGGGGGGTCTGTACTAATGGAGGGTGGTCCTGCCCTGGGGGGTCTGTAGTAATGGAGGGGGGCTCTGTGCTGGGGGGTCTGTAGTAATGGAGGGGGGTCTTGCCCTGGGGGGTCTGTAGTAATGGAGGGGGCCTCTGTCCTGGGGGCATCTGTACTATTGGAGGGGGGTCTGTCCTGGGGGGTCTGTAGTAATGGAGGGGGGCTCTGTCCTGGGGGGTCTGTAGTAATGGAGGGGGCTCTGTCCTGGGGGGGTCTGTACTAATGTAGGGGGGTCCTGCCCTGGGGTGTCTGTAGTAATGGAGGGGGATCTGTCCTGGGGGGGTCTGTACTAATGGAGGGGGGTCCTGCCCTGGGGGGTCTGTAGTAATGGAAGGGGGCTCTGTCCTGGGGGGTCTGTAGTAATGGAGGGGGGGGCTCTGTCCTCGGGGGTCTGTAGTAATGGAGGGGGGCTCTGTCCTGGGGGGTCTGTAGTAATGGAGGGGGATCTGTAGTAATGGAGGGGGGTCTGTCCTGGGGGGTCTGCACTAATGGAGGGGGGTCCTGCCCTGGCGTGTCTGTAGTAATGGAGGGGGATCTGTCCTGGGGGGGTCTGTAGTAATGGAGGGGGGCTCAGTAGTAATGGAGGGGGGTCCGTCCTGGGGGGTCTGTAGTAATGGAGGGGGCTCTGTCCTGGGGGGGTCTGTACTAATGGAGGGGGGTCCTGCCCTGGGGTGTCTGTAGTAATGGAGGGGGATCTGTCCTGGGGGGGTCTGTACTAATGGAGGGGGGTCCTGCCCTGGGGGGTCTGTAGTAATGGAGGGGGGCTCTGTCCTGGGGGGTCTGTAGTAATGGAGGGGGGTCTGTCCTGGGGGGTCTGTAGTAATGGAGGGAGCTCTGTCCTGGGGGGTCTGTAGTAATGGAGGGGGGCTCAGTAGTAATGGAGGGGGGTCTGTCCTGGGGGGTCTGTAGTAATGGAGGGGGCTCTGTCCTGGGGGGTCTGTAGTAAGGGAGGGGGGCTCTGTCCTGGGGGGTCTGTAGTAATGGAGGGGGGCTCTGTCCTGGGGGGTCTGTAGTAATGGAGGAGGGCTCTGTCCTGGGGGGTCTGTAGTAATGGAGGGGGAGCTCTGTCCTGGGGGGTCTGTAGTAATGGAGGGGGGTCTGTCCTGGGGGGTCTGTAGTAATGGAGGGGGGTCTGTCCTGGGGGGTCTGTAGTAATGGAGGGGCTCTGTCCTGGGGGTCTGGAGTAATGGAGGGGGGGGCTCTGTCCTGGGGGGTATGTAGTAATGGAGGGGGGGCTCTGTCCTGGGGGGTCTGTACTAATGGAGGGGGGTCCTGCCCGGGGGGGTCTGTAGTAATGGAGGGGGGTCTGTCCTGGGGGGTCTGTAGTAATGGAGGGGGGCTCTGTCCTGGGGGGTCTGTAGTAATGGTGGGGGCTCTGTCCTGGGGGGTCTGTAGTAATGGAGGGGGGTCCTGCCCTGGGGGTCTGTAGTAATGGAGGGGGGCTCTGTCCTGGGGGGTCTGTAGTAATGGAGGGGGGCTCTGTCCTGGGGGGTCTGTAGTAATGGAGGGGGGTCCGTAGTAATGGAGGGGGGTCTGTAGTAATGGAGGGGGGCTCTGTCCTGGGGGGTCTGTAGTAATGGAGGGGGGCTCTGTAGTAATGGAGGGGGCTCTGTCCTGGGGGTCTGTAGTAATGGAGGGGGACTCTGTCCTGGGGGGTCTGTAGTAATGGAGGGGGGCTCTGTCCTGGGGGATCTGTAGTAATGGAGGGGGGCTCTGTCCTGGGGGGTCTGTAGTAATGGAGGGGGGGGCTCTGTCCTGGGGGGTCTGTAGTAATGGAGGGGGGGCTCTGTCCTGGGGGGTCTGTAGTAATGGAGGGGGGTCTGTCCTGGGGGTCTGTACTAATGGAGGGGGCTCTGTCCTGGGGGTCTGTAGTAATGGAGGGGGGGGCTCTGTCCTGGGGGGTCTGTAGTAATGGAGGGGGAGCTCTGTCCTGGGGGGTCTGTAGTAATGGAGGGGGGTCTGTCCTGGGGGGTCTGTAGTAATGGAGGGGGCTCTGTCCTGGGGGTCTGGAGTAATGGAGGGGGGGGCTCTGTCCTGGGGGGTATGTAGTAATGGAGGGGGGGCTCTGTCCTGGGGGGTCTGTACTAATGGAGGGGGGTCCTGCCCGGGGGGGGTCTGTAGTAATGGAGGGGGGTCTGTCCTGCGGGGTCTGTAGTAATGGAGGGGGGCTCTGTCCTGGGGGGTCTGTAGTAATGGTGGGGGCTCTGTCCTGGGGGGTCTGTAGTAATGGAGGGGGGTCCTGCCCTGGGGGTCTGTAGTAATGGAGGGGGGCTCTGTCCTGGGGGGTCTGTAGTAATGGAGGGGGGCTCTGTCCTGGGGGCTCTGTCCTGGGGGCTCTGTCCTGGGGGGTCTGTAGTAATGGAGGGGGGTCTGTAGTAATGGAGGGGGGTCTGTAGTAATGGAGGGGGGCTCTGTCCTGGGGGGTCTGTAGTAATGGAGGGGGGCTCTGTCCTGGGGGGTCTGTAGTAATGGAGGGGGGCTCTGTAGTAATGGAGGGGGCTCTGTCCTGGGGGTCTGTAGTAATGGAGGGGGACTCTGTCCTGGGGGGTCTGTAGTAATGGAGGGGGGCTCTGTCCTGGGGGATCTGTAGTAATGGAGGGGGGCTCTGTCCTGGGGGGTCTGTAGTAATGGAGGGGGGGGCTCTGTCCTGGGGGGTCTGTAGTAATGGAGGGGGGGCTCTGTCCTGGGGGGTCTGTAGTAATGGAGGGGGGTCTGTCCTGGGGGTCTGTACTAATGGAGGGGGCTCTGTCCTGGGGGTCTGTAGTAATGGAGGGGGGGGGCTCTGTCCTGGGGGGTCTGTAGTAATGGAGGGGGGGCTCTGTCCTGGGGGGGTCTGTACTATTGGAGGGGGGTCTGTCCTGGGGGGTCTGTAGTAATGGAGGGGGGTCTGTCCTGGGGGTCTGTAGTAATGGAGGGGGCTCTGTCCTGGGGGGTCTGTACTAATGGAGGGGGGCTCTGTCCTGGGGGCGTCTGTACTATTGGAGGGGGGTCTGTCCTGGGGGGTCTGTACTAATGGAGGGGGGTCTGTCCTGGGGGGTCTGTACTAATGGAGGGGGCTCTGTCCTGGGGGCGTCTGTACTATTGGAGGGGGGTCTGTCCTGGGGGGTCTGTAGTAATGGAGGGGGGCTCTGTCCTGGGGGGTCTGTACTAATGGAGGGGGGTCTGTCTTGGGGGGGTCTATACTAATGGAGGGGGGTCTGTCTTGGGGGGGTCTATACTAATGGAGGGGGGGTCTGTCCTGGGGGTCTGTATTAATGGAGGGGGGTCTGTCCTGGGGGTCGTTACTAATGGAGGGGGGTCTGTCCTGGGGGGGTCTGTACTAATGGAGGGTGGGGTCTGTCCTGGGGGGGGTCTGTTCTAATGGAGGGGGGTTTTCCTGGGGGACCTGCACTGAGTAAGGTCTGTACTGAGGGAGGGGTTTATACTTAGTGCGGGATTCTGCACTGATGGAGGGGGTCTATACTTAGTGGAGGGGGGTCTGTACTGAGGGGCGACTATAGTTGGTGGAAGGGGGGGTGACCCCAACCCTAGTGATGCCAATGCAGCTGCGGGCTCTTCTTTCCCCCCTCCCTCTCCCCCTTGCGCACACTGCTGTACTAGTGAGCAGCGCTTGCCAGCACAGCTGCCCACTATGTATCTTCCCCTGCCTTCATATACCCAGGGAAGAAACAGAATAGAAAAAGGAGCAGGGAAGAGGATTGTGGGACATGTAGTCCCGAGGACTGGCAGCCCCACTGTAACACGGAAACTGCAGCTCACACAGCATGCCCAGCTAAATGGGAGAGAGAGAGAGAGAGAGAGAGAGAGCCAGGAGCCGGGAAAGCTTTCAGGGAAGTACACCCAGGACTCCAGAGGGAGAGGGCAGTGCTGAGGGAACATCATCAGAGAGAGAACCCCGCTGACCTGTGCCACCAGAGGGAAAGCCACACAGCCTGGCGCCATCCCTGGCAGAGAAAGGAATGGAATCACTGCCGGAATATAGATCTGGGCTCTACCCAGCTGAGTCGCCACTGGCAATTCAGAGTGAACTGACTCCTGATCAGAGGAACCATCGCTGTATCGCTGGGTCAGGTGAGAGGGCCGATCGGCCATTATCTACTAACATTCATAGGAAATGCAGTCTCTGACTATTTCCTGTATAATGTCTGCAGTCTCTGATCATCTCCTGTACTATGTCTGCAGTCTCTGATCATCTCCTGTACTATGTCTGCAGTCTCTGATCATCTCCTGTACTATGTCTGCAGTCTCTGATCATCTCCTGTACTATGTCTGCAGTCTCTGATCATCTCCTGTACTATGTCTGCAGTCTCTGATCATCTCCTGTACTATGTCTGCAGTCTCTGATCATCTCCTGTACTATGTCTGCAGTCTCTGATCATCTCCTGTACTATGTCTGCAGTCTCTGATCATCTCCTGTATTATGTCTGCAGTCTCTGATCATCTCCTGTACTATGTCTGCAGTCTCTGATCATCTCCTGTATTATGTCTGCAGTCTCTGATCATCTCCTGTACTATGTCTGCAGTCTCTGATCATCTCCTGTACTATGTCTGCAGTCTCTGATCATCTCCTGTACTATGTCTGCAGTCTCTGATCATCTCCTGTAGTATGTCTGCAGTCTCTGATCATCTCCTGTACTATGTCTGCAGTCTCTGATCATCTCCTGTACTATGTCTGCAGTCTCTGATCATCTCCTGTATCATGTCTGCAGTCTCTGATCATCTCCTGTATTATGTCTGCAGTCTCTGATCATCTCCTGTATTATGTCTGCATTCTCTGATCATCTCCTGTAGTATGTCTGCAGTCTCTGATCATCTCCTGTATTATGTCTGCAGTCTCTGATCATCTCCTGTATTATGTTTGCAGTCTCTGATCATCTCCTGTACTATGTCTGCAGTCTCTGATCATCTCCTGTATTATGTCTGCAGTCTCTGATCATCTCCTGTATTATGTCTGCAGTCTCTGATCATCTCCTGTATTATGTCTGCAGTCTCTGACCATCTCCTGTAGTATGTCTGCAGTCTCTGACCATCTCCTGTAGTATGTCTGCAGTCTCTGATCATCTCCTGTATTATGTCTGCAGTCTCTGACCATCTCCTGTAGTATGTCTGCAGTCTCTGATCATCTCCTGTATTATGTCTGCAGTCTCTGATCATCTCCTGTACTGTGTCTGCAGTCTCTGACCATCTCCTGTAGTATGTATGCAGTCTCTGACCATCTCCTGTAGTATGTCTGCAGTCTCTGATCATCTCCTGTATTATATCTGCAGTCTCTGATCATCTCCTGTATTATGTCTGCAGTCTCTGACCATCTCCTGTACTGTGTCTGCAGTCTCTGACCATCTCCTGTACTGTGTCTGGGGGCTCTTTCTAACAGACTCTCTAACAGAAGCCCTCTCTGTGTGCATCAGAGAGACTCCCCTCCAGGTCTCATTAGTGTACTCTCTTCCTGTATTTTCTTTATTAAAAGATCACAGGAGGATCCCAGGGTAACAAAGACTTCTTAGGGGGCATCTCTGTGTTTGAGTCATTGCCATAGAAACATTTGTAAAGGGGAGGAGTTGGTAAGATGACCACTCCCATGTGGGGGCGCCAGAAATATTTCTGCACCCAGGCGCCGGTGACCCTAGGATCGGCCCTGAAAAGGGGGCACACTGGGGGTCAGGAGGGCACACACATACAAAAAATGACATTTATCCTGCAAGGCTAGTTAAAAACACCTGAACATTTTAAAAAATACGAATAAAAACATTTGAATATGTTCAGGTGTTTTTAACTAGCCTTGCAGGATAAATGTCATTTTTGTATGTGTGCGCTGTAATCTGTTTTGTACTGTTTTTGGTCTTATAATTGGAATGTAAAGCATTTTAGGGTGTGTATGTTTTTGTCAATTTCTCACTGTGTTACATCAAGTTGTAAAGCGCTACGTAAACTGTTGGCGCTATATAAATCCTGTATAATAATAATGAAAAGGAGATGCAATCCCATTTGTCAGCTAACAGCACCTCTATGCTAGGCTGCAGTAACTCAGCAATATGCAAGTGAAGGCGCAAAGAACTGGCGATAACAACAATAACAACAATAATAAGAACGAAGGGATAGGGGACAAACTGAAATGTTTCCAGTCTCACATTACATTAAATGGATGGATAATGTCCACATGTATATGTCCAAAGTGGAGAAATTGAATATCTCATTAACATATATAGGGTACGGTCTCACTGTCATGTGGACATGAGGAGTTCAAGGGTCCAGTTAATAATGATAGGTCCACGAGCAGGGCTGCCTTCATCAAGAAGTGAAACCACATTCCAATCCTAAGGAAAAGCAAAAGAGAGAGGCGCCTCTGGGTGCAGACTAAAAACAAGGTTTATTTCATAAAAAGGTAATGATCATCAAACTCACATGTTGAAGGTCGTCAGTAGGCATAAAATAGTAATCAATACTGAGGAGGACATCATCCATCAAAGGTTCAAGACAGTCAAAAACAACTCCTAGCAGGGGGCTCTGCCTGTGTGTGAGGAGAGGTACCGCTGAGATGTGAGGCCGGCCGCAGCGGTGACAAGTCACAGTACTAGGTGGAGAGCATGGAAGGCTGTAAACATCCGGCGAGGAGTGATGACGTCATGAGTCGAGCGACGCGTTGCCGGGCGTACGGGCTGTGATGACGTGACAGCCGCGCCCCTTCATCAGGCTCTGAAGGGGCGCGGCTGTCACGTCATCACAGCCCGTACGCCCGGCAACGCGTCGCTCGACTCATGACGTCATCACTCCTCGCCGGATGTTTACAGCCTTCCATGCTCTCCACCTAGTACTGTGACTTGTCACCGCTGCGGCCGGCCTCACATCTCAGCGGTACCTCTCCTCACACACAGGCAGAGCCCCCTGCTAGGAGTTGTTTTTGACTGTCTTGAACCTTTGATGGATGATGTCCTCCTCAGTATTGATTACTATTTTATGCCTACTGACGACCTTCAACATGTGAGTTTGATGATCATTACCTTTTTATGAAATAAACCTTGTTTTTAGTCTGCACCCAGAGGCGCCTCTCTCTTTTGCTTTTGCAGTAACTCAGCAGACTTAGCATAGAGGTACTTGTAAACAAATCCACAAAGTATTGCTAGCTGAGCTTACCTCCAGGAACATTCACTCTGCTCTTTCTGCTCAGGTGTACACACCTCCCTCTTCCAGGCGGGCGAGATCTCGGGGTTCAGGCACATCCCCAGTGAGAAGAAGGCTCTACATAGTGATGGAAATCCCCTCTGGTATGTATTTATTTATTCACTAATATATATTATTTATGTATTTATTGTATTTTTGTATTATTATTATACAAAATGATATACAGTAATTATCCTTGACCTATATTTTTCTTTTTTTTCAGGATTGAAACGGCTAGTAATTTTGATGATGGCCATTTATCTATATTCTATGATTTTGATGGTGCAGTGTGAGTACAAATAACAAATATAGGTTGTACATGTTTGTTCAAAAAATCCTGGTGAAATACAAGATTAATAAAAATATATAAATGTTGCACAATCACATAAATCACCAACAGGAAGCCAGCCGTGTATCAGAATTAGGGATGAGCTTCGAGTTCGAGTCCAACCCATGTGCGATTTGAACATCGTCTGTTAGACCGTTCGTCGAATTGCGTACGATATGGGCCGTTCGCGCCAAATTCGTGTGGAGCGTCACGGCTCATAATTCACTGCGGCATCGCAGTGCATTGCTGGCTGATGATTGGCCAAGCATGCACTATGACCTGCATACTTGGCCAATCACAGCGCCGTCAGTAGAGAGAGCTGTAATTGGCCAAAGCCAGGGTGGCTTTGGCCAATTATGGCTCAGGGGGTTTAGAACACGCCCAACACATATAAGGCCGCCTGCACGGCAGCTCTGTGTAGAGTGTACCGGCATGCTGCTGAGACAGACAGTGTCATTTCATTTGAGTTAGATAGATTAGGCAGGACAGTCAGTCAGTTAGCTGCACTTAGTGTATTGTGTGTATATATATATGCATCCCAGGTGGTGTGTGTGTGTATATGTGTGTGTGTATATATATATATATATATATATATATATATATATATATATATATATATATATATATATATATATATATATATGTATGTATGTATGTATGTATGTATGTATGTATGTATGTATGTGTATATATATATATATATATATATATATATATATATATATATATATATATATATATATATACACACATACATACATACACACACACACACACACACACACACACACACACACACACACACACACACACTGTATTCAGTTTAGCTAGATCAGTTCCTGTTATCTTACTACTGGCAGGCTTGTCTTGTTACAGTATTTACAGCTACCTGAAGAAAATTGCTGGTGTTCTTTTGATCCTATTAGTACCACAGTCAGGCAGCTAGACTATTTACAGTTAGTGTAGTGCGACCTCTGCACAGTGTTCAGCTAAAGCTATAAGTTAGTGTAGTGCGTCCTCTCAACAGTGTTCAGCTAAAGCTACAAGTTAGTGTAGTGCGTCCTCACAGTGTTCAGCTAAAACTACAAGTTAGTGTAGTGCGACCTCTGCACAGTGTTCAGCTAAAGCTACAAGTTAGTGGGCGTCCTCACAGTGTTCAACTAAAACTACAAGTTAGTGTAGTGCGACCTCTGCGCAGTGTTCAGCTAAAGCTAAAAGTTAGTGTAGTGCATCCTCTGAACAGTGTTCAGCTAAAGCTACCTGTAGAAGGTTGGTGGTGTTTTCCTGATCCTTTCACCACCGCAGGCAGCTAAAGTATTTACATGTTAGTGTAGTGCGACCTCTGCACAGTGTTCAGCTAAAGCTACCTGTGGAAGGTTGGTGGTGTTCTCATACTGTAGGCAGGCAGTTGATTTTGCTAGCTGCAGTATCAGTGTGTGTGTGTGTGTGTGTGTAATATATATATTTATATTGTATATATCTATCTCTATCCCAGCTTAGTGCAGCTACAGGCCATTAGTACGTCTGGAAGGCCAACAAGGAGAGGCAGACAGTCACAAGCCTCTGTGTCTAGAGGCAAAGGTGCTGGTCGTGGAGACGGTGCATCCTCATCAGCACGTGGCCGTGGGACACGCTTGGCCTTTTTTTTGGGGAGCTGGCTGTGTTGAGCCGCAACATGCGGAAGACTTGGTCGAGTGGATGACCAAATCGTCCTCATCCTCCTCATCCTCCCTCACCCATGCTCAGGGTACTTTGGCAAAGCAGCTGCCAATGCATCCTCTTCGCTCGGCTCAATGGCATCAGTGACTCCTTCCCTAGCCCCACCATGTCCTCCTGAGGAGTTCCTTAGAACTGTTTGACCACAGTGTTGGGTACATGCTCCAGGAGGATGCCCAGCGTTTTGAAGGCTCTGATGATGATACTGAGCTAGATGAAGGCAGTAACGTGAGCACGGACAGAGTGGGTGCCCAAGAAGGGCAGCAATCTGGCAGTCATGCTCCCCCTGCTGCAGCATACTGCCAGGTTTGCTCCCGTGATGAGGAGGGAGGGGATGATGAGGTCACTGACTCAACGTGGGTGCCTGATAGGAGAGAGGAGGAGGTACATCACCAACGAGGCAGGATGCCCTCCAGGGGCCAGCCTAAGGCCAGCACACTGACTGCATCACACCACAAAGCTCCGCATGTGCAGGGCGCTGCTGTCTCTGCGCGTTATTCCAAAAGTTCTTTGGTGTGGGCCTTTTTTGAGACGAGTGCATCAGATCGCACCACTGATATTTGCAACATATGTCTCAAGCGTATCTCGCATGGCCAAAACATCTCCCGCTTGGGCACCACATGATTGACCAGACATATGTTGACCTGCCATGCAGTTCGTTGGCAAGCGTATCTAAAAGACCCACACCAAAGAACAAAGAGGACCTCTCCCTGCTCCTCATCAGCTGAGATCTCCGACCCCACTATACCTTCAGTCCTCTCTGAGACCTGCACTGAGAGGAATGAAGGTGTAGAATTAGGTGTGTCACAGCCAAGTACTTGTGGGCAATCTGCTTTTGGTACACCGATGTCAGATTGTACCAGGCAAATTTCCCTGCCCCAGCTGCTGCACCGCCGAAAGAAGTTCGCTCCCAGCCATCCACATACCCAGCGGTTGAATGCTAGCTTGGCAAAATTGCTAGCACTTCAACTGCTACCTTTTCAGTTGGTAGACTCTGCCCCTTCCATGAGTTTGTGGAATGTGCGGTTCCTCAGTGGCAGGTATCCAAGCACCACTTTTTCTCACGGAAGGCGATTCCGGCTCTCTACCGGCATGTGGAAGGCAATGTCTTGGCCTCGCTGGACAGGGCAGTCAGCGGTAGGGTGCATATTACCGCTAACTCATGGTCCAGCAGGCATGGACAGGGATGTTACCTAAGTTTCCCGGCGCATTGGGTCACTCTGCTGGCAGCTGGGAAGGATGCAGGACAAGGTGCAGTAGTGTTGGAGTTTGTTCTGCCACCACACCTCCAAAATGCCACTACTAATGTTTGTGACTCCTCCTTCTCCTCCTCCTTCGGTGCTTGGGGGACAGGAGCCACACTGGGGCAGAGGTTCTGTCAGCTCTGCAGGGGCAGGTTCAGAGGTGGTTGACGCCAACTTAAGGCAGGAATGGTGGTTTGCGACAATGGCACCAACCTCCTCTCTGCCCTTCGTCAGGGTCAACTGACCCATCTGCCCTGTTTGGCTCATGTCCTTAACTTGGTGGTGCAGCGGTTCTTCGGCAGGTACCCGGGCTTACAGGATGTCCTGAGGCAGGCCAGGAAAGTCTGTGTGCATTTCCGCCGGTCATATAATGCCAGTGCTCGGCTGGCAGACCTCCAAAAGGAGTTTAACCTGCCCAAGAACCGCCTTATCTGTGACATGCCCACCAGGTGGAACTCAACGTTGGCCATGCTGCAGCAGCTGCACACGCAGCAGAGGGCCATCAATGAGTACCTGTGTGACTATGGCACCAGGACGGGGTCAGGGGAGCTTGTTTTTTTTCCTCACGCCAGTGGGCCATGATCAGGGATGCATGCACTGTCCTGTCACCATTTGAGGAGGCCACGAGGATGGTGAGCAGTGACAGTGCATGCATCAGTGACACTGTCCCCCTTGTCCACCTGTTGGAGCACACGCTGCATGGAATAATGGACAGGGCACTTGAGGCAGAACACAGGCAGGAAGAGGACTTCCTTAGCTCTCAAGTCCCCCTTTATCCAGACAGTGTTCCTGCGTGCCCGCCGATCACACAGAAAGAGGATGAGGAGGAGGAGGATTGTGTCAGTATGGAGGTGGAGCTTGGCACTCAGCATCAGCAGCAGTCTTTAAGGGATCATTTAGAGTCCCAAGAAACACATGGACTTGGCTGGGAGGAGGTGGCTGTGGATCATGTAGTCCTTAGTGACCCAGAGGACTTTGGACCGAATGCCTCAGCAAACCTACGCTGCATGGCCTCCCTGATCCTGCAAAGCCTGCGTAAGGATCCTCATATTCGTGGTATCAAGGAGAAAGACCAATACTGGCTGGCAACCCTCCTTGATCCACGTTACAAGGGTAAGGTTGCGGACCTTATCTTGCCGTCACAGAGGGAGCAGAGGATAAAACATCTTCGGGAGGCCTTGCAGAAAGGTCTGTGTAATGCGTTCCCAGAGACTGGGAGGTTACAAACTCCTGTTTCTGGACAACGTGTTGCTGAGGCTTCGGTCAGTCAAAGAAGGAGCAGTGGAGAAGGTGGCCGTCTGACCGATGGGTTCAGACAATTTTTTAGTCCACAGCCCCAAGGTATGATCGGTTCCAGCAACCATCGCCAGCGTCTGTTTTACATGGTGCAGGAATACCTAGGGGCAAGATCTGACTTGGACACCTTTCCCACCGAAAATCCTCTGGGTTACTGAGTCTTGAGGATGGATCACTGGCCAGAGCCTGCACAGTATGCAATTGAGCTACTGGCCTGTCCTGCATCCAGCGTTCTTTCGGAACGCACATTCAGTGCTGCTGGAGGCTTTGTAACCGATCACAGGGTGCGTCTGTCCACCGACTCGGTCAATCGACTGACCTTCATAAAAATGAATCAGTCTTGGATCACCACCAGATACCAAGCACCTGATGCTGATGTAACCGAATAATTTTTTTTGAAATGTCAGAACCCTTCAAAGACTGCCTATGCTGATGCTGAGTGACTATCCTGTTATGCTGAGTAATTCTCCTCTTCCTCCTCAATGATCATGCTGATAGCTTGTAAGGACAATTTTGGTTCTGGGCGCCGCCAACAGTGCCTAAGGCCCAATTTTTCAGTCCCTGTTTAACAGGGGCGTGTAATGACAATTTTTGATGCAATACTTTGCAGCAGGGCTCGTTCCTGCATTCCAACTAGAGTATCTGTGAGGGGTTGCAGTGTTGTGGCAACAGCACCAGTGCCCAAGGCCCAATTTTTCAGCCCCTGTTCAACAGGGACATGTAATTAGAATTCTTGATCTAATATTTCACAGCAGGGCCCATTTCCCACCAAGAGTAACTGTGAGGACTTCGTGTTGTGGCACCAGCACCACCACCAAAGGCCCAATTTTTCTGGCCCTGTTCAACAGGGGCATGTAATTACAATTCTTGATCTAATATTTCACAGCAGGGCCCTGTGAGGGCTTACAGTGTTGTGGCAACAACACCTAAGGCCCAAATTTCTGCTGAGTATATAGGGCAGGCCCCTACTTTCAAACATCCAAACAACTCCTACTTGCAAACGGAAGGAGACAACAGGAAGTGAGATGAAATTTACCCCATAGGAAGGGGAATTCTCTCCTGTAAGAGTTAATATGGGGAAAACTTTTCTCCTTTCCACTGATGCTTTATCAGCAATCCTAGTTTCACTAAAAAACCCAAATTTTCAAAAAACATTTGTCATTGGGACAAAAAGTGAGGTGAAATCTTCTGAAGAGGAGCACAGACAGCAAATCAAATGTCACAGGGGTGATAACCCTTCCCTATGTTTTCCAAAAAGCTTAAAATAGTTTTTGTGGCTGGAGCTAAACACGTTAAAAATGTAATAGTTCAAAATTACAAACAGATTCTACTTAACAACAAACCTACTGTCCCTGTCTTGTTTGCACCGCCTGTATACTGCTGTTCAGAGTATATAGGGCCTGGGGGCCCCACACCTTTCCTTTTTTAATTTGGGTGCGGGGTTCCCCTTAATATCCATACAAGACCCAAAGGGCCTGGTAATGACTGGGGGGTACCCATGCCATTTGTCTCACTGGTTTTCATCCATATTGCCAGGACCCGACATTACATTAAAGCCGCAAGCAGTTTTAAATGACTTTTTTTCCTTTTAAAAATGACATTTTGTGCAGAGACTGTTGTAAGCACGGGAAACACGCACTACTTTACAGGCATACTATAGACACCCCCCAGGTACGATATTTAAAGGAATATTTCACTTTTTTTTTTTTTTTTCACTTTAAGCATCATTAAAATCACTGCTCCAGAAAAAACGTCCGTTTTTAAACTTTTTTTTGCATTGATACATGTCCCCTGGGGCAGGACCCGAGTCCCCGAACCCTTTTTTAGGACAATACCATGAAAATTAGCCTTTAAAATGAGCACTTTTGATTTCGAACGTTCGAGTCCCATAGATGTCAATGGGGTTCTAACGTTCGTGCGAATTTTCTGTCAGTTCGCAGGTTCTGGTGCGAACCGAACCGGGGGGGGGGTGTTCGGCTCATCCCTAAACAGAACATTCCATCCCTTCATAAAAACTTAATGCCAGCCATACGTGGATCTAAATTCATCTGGTTCAGCATTCTCCGTTCGATCACCACCGCAGGCTATAGCCTGCAATGCCAATCAGTGTATGCTGACGGCAGGGAAGACTCAGAATACAAAGTCTCAGCAGGGAGGATTCCCCCACCCACTAGTGGCGGCTGCTCCATTAGGGGCGTCAACCCCCTAATTCATGCTCCTGGCCCCTAATCTGCATGCAGGGCGCCGGACGCATGGATTTCAATGTTTTGTTTTTTTTAATTTATAGAAGCACATTATTAGAGCCTGAGGCTCTAATTGGCTTCAAAAAAGGGTGGGCTCGGGTAGCAGAGCACTGCACTCTGAGCCCACCCAGTTGTGGGACATTAACAAATAATAATATTTGCTAATGTCTTCCTGCTTCTCTTCCCGGCCAATAAGAAAGTGGGTCCTGAGACCTGATTGGCCAGGGAGTCCTAGGACCCACTTCCTGTTCGGCCGGGAGGAGAAGCAATGGCCCCGGTGTTTCGTTAGAATCTGCGACCCGTCACCAGCTGGAGCGAGGAGCAGCGGGTGGAGGGGCAGCAACAGCCGCTTCCAGGAACCAGAACCGCCTCGTCTGTGGAAGGTAAGACACGGATCGTCCCTTTCCTGTCCGACCCGCCTGGTTGTTTGCCGCCCCCACCAAAATATTCAGCACTGTCATCCACACACTTAATGTGGATGGGGGGAATCCTCCACACTGAGTAATAGAGTAATTAAAACTATGGGCTGCTTCACTTGATGCTGGGTAGGCTCTAATGACTTTCTGTATACTAGTCTGCTACTATTAAGCCTCGTACACACTATTAGGTTTTTTGAATGAAAAAAAAACCCTGACATCTCAGGTTGTAGCCTCTGTACTAACAATCCAATGTTAGTACTGCGATCTCCCCTGCTGAGCTACTATATTGTGCCCCGCCCATTCCACCCCCCCACCAACCGGAACACTCTGGTCAGCGCTCCCATTGGCTGAGAGTGCCGATCGGGTGCCAGTCAGCAGACCATTTTTGGCCATTGACTTTCAACAGAAGGCGGCCAAATGGCCGGCTTCTGTCAGACCGGCTGCCATACACATGGCCTGAATGTGTGGCTAGTTTCTATTGAACCGGACGATGCTGCCCGATTTTTCGGCCTGTGTGTACTAGGCTTTAGTAACTGAAAACATTTAAAATGCTATATATAACAAGCATGATAAAATCACAAAGTATTCTAACTAATGGTTAGAATCTTGCTCAGGCCATCCCACGAGGGCTTCACTGGTATCTACAGTGGTCTCTGGTTCAGATCTCCAGATAAAACCAGTTACAGGTATTAAAAAGGGGAAAAAAGAGGATGCAAGGCTGGTCCTATTGCACTGCCCTATCCAGGGTTTATTTTCTCACCAGCAAAAACTGGCTACCTATTTGTTTCTTGTGGCTAAGCGTACCATAGCCAAGACCTGGAAGAAACCCAGGGTCTCATTTGTAGCAGTGAAAAACTGTTTGACCACTACGATGATCAACGAAAAGATGTCCAGCATCCTGCATGAATCTCATTCTAAATTCCTAAAAATATGGGAACCTTGGCTGTTATGCCCCTCACTACACGTGACTGAGGTGTATTCGGGCACACTGTTAACTCCTCTCATACCAATGCATTCCAGTAGGCGCAGAATCCTTTTGAACTTTTATTGATACAAGATAGAGTAAAACTGTAACCATAGGTGTGCGCGGCCTAATGCATTAGGGTGTGCACCCTTAAGCGCAAACATACATGCATGTGTAAGTATCTACATATATATGACCCCAGCACATTGATCTCCCTGCTGGCACAGTGAAAGAGAAAAGGATAAACACTTTTCTTATGGTAGAGCCGGTAAGAGGGAGATCTTTCCCATGTTTCTGTTGCTACACAGAACGATAACAATAATGCGCATGGGGGGATTAGGGTGCGCCTGGGCACATCCGGCACACCCTGTGCGCACGCCTATGACTGTAACAGATACAGACAAAATGCAATTAACAAAGATCATACAATTAGTGCCATCCTATCTATCTATCTAGCTGAAGATACAATTAGTAAACATACCGAAGATGGATCCGGATGGCTAACATAGAGCTTAGCAGCAGATGTGTATGCTTCCATGGTAAGAAAAGATGAAAATGGTGGAGGAAGCTGATGCAAGGCTTGATGGGATTAAAAGTACGGAGGCTTTCATGTACCAAATCTAACCAGCTATACTAAATGACTACATGAAATAGATATAGCGCAGTTATGCAAAATGGTCACTAGATGGCAGCATAGAGCAATCTAATTAAATCAAAAAGTCAATAGGAAAATCACAAGCCTTATTACAGAAGGCATGACATTGGCTATCTTACGCTTTCCCCACACTACACCCAGCCAGTTATGGAACCTTGTAACCCACTAGTGAAGAGGCCTCCAAGCTTTCTAAACAAAGGGCCAGTTTACTGTACTTTAGAGGGGCTAAACTATAGGATATTGGAGAAGAAAATGTCCTGGCTTCACTGGGAGTAAACAATGCCCAATCTTTGGAATTAGGGGAGGAATAGTGCCCCATCATTGGTGTCAGTGGAAGGAATAGTGCCTCTTCATTGGTGTTAATTGGAGGAATGGTCCCCCATTTTTTGTGTCATTGGAAGGAATTGCATCCCAACATTGGTGTCAGTGAGAGGAACTGGGCTCGATTGTTGGTGTCAGTGCCCTATCGTTTGTGTTTTTGGGAGGAATTGTGCCCAATTGTAGGTGTCAGTGGCAGGAATGAGAGAAATAGTGCTCCATCAATGTCATTGGGAGGAATAGTGCCCCATTATTGGTGCCATTGGGTGAAATAGCTTACTATCATTTGTGTCAATGGGAGGAATTGTGCCCCATTGTTGGTGCCAGTGGCATGAATGATGTCCCATTGTTGAGTCAGTGGATGGAATAGTTCCCCAAGGGCTGTACAAAAGCAAGCTCCACAGTTTGGGGACCACTGCACCAGGGCATTACCAGGGTATGCGGAATTCCCTTCCCCTTTCTTTCCTTCTTTTTTTTTTTTTCTTTTCTTTGCTTTTTTCCTATGCTTTTCTTACTCTGTACTTGCATGTTCTCTACTTGCCATTCTGCCTTCTTCTAAGTACTTTTGACACATGTTCTTATACCTGGGTCTTTTGCCAGTTGTTTAGGGTGACATTCTGTGCCGTGTGGCTGAATTGTTCAATCTCTGAAATCGAGGGGGGGGGAGGAGGGACAGCTGCCCTTGGGCACATTGAAGCTAGGGGGTAGAGAATGGACACATGGCAGTAAAGCCATTCTACGGCAAGCATTAACAGTGGGGGAGGGGCGAAGTTCCACATCCTTGTCATGGGCACTAGATGAACCTGTCCTGGTACTGCTGAAATATTGTTCATCATACTGTCATGAATGCACCCACCTCCTTTCAACAAATGCTGTTTACAGGTATAACCAATTTTCATCTATATATTATGACTGTACAAGGCCCCTTGGGTGGGTGACTCTTCTCTTGCATTGTATTTCCTTTTGATTTTCAATAAAAAATTATCGTACCAGAAAAAAAGGATAAAGGATGCAGTGTGCACACCAGAAGAGGAGTAAAGGAACCCTTTCTTCTTACCCTGATCCTTAGCTGTGGCTCGGCCGAGCTTTTGAAACAGTCTACAGATCTCCCAACAATGTGTATTTCAGAGCATCAGCTGATGCAAAATTGTCCACTATGAAGTATCTCATCACCATTATCAATCAAACTCACCCCTGCCTGGGAAGGTTTGATCTGATCTTGCCTCTTTCATTCGTTGGATTTCAGTTCTTACAATCATGGAGGCTCAGCACCATGGCCATAACCTAAGGCAGCCTGCCTAGAAAAGCCAACTCCCCCCAGGTTAAACTGGATCTTCCCGAATCTCTATTGGAAGCTTCAGGTGCCCCGGTTGCATGATTATTGATCTCCATTTGAATCTTGCAGAAATTTCTGACTGACGTTTCTGAAAGCTGGAACTTCTAGTGTGCTGAACTGACCTGTGGAACTCCACCAGGATGACATACATTCATCAAGGCCAGGGGCGTACCTACAGGGGTTGCAGGGGTCGCAATTGTGCCCCCCCCCAGTATGCCTGGATAGGAGGAGTGGCGGGGGCGACTGTATAAAGTGGAATCGATCTCTCCATTTTCCTCCTAAAAGACACTGAATGGCTGCGGGAGGGAGAGGAGAAGTGGGCATTCAGCGGTTGCAGGAGGAAAATAGAGAGTGCCCCTGCTGCTCCCCCCCCCGCTTCCCTCTGCTGCCTCCCTTGTGCTCTCCAGCCCCCCTGTGCAGTTTCCCAGCCCCCATGCTCTCTTCCGGCTCCCTCTCATCCCCCGCAGCTCTGTCAGGTTCCTGCCTCTCCCACTGGCTACTGCAGAAAATCTGTCAGGATGGAGAGCAGGGAAGGCGCAGATAAATGTGTAGTTTTCTGGCCTTCCTTTTCTAAATAGTCAGTGATCCAAACCTATCACTAACTCTGTCCATTTAGGGCTGAAACATTGCAAACTGTGTTTACTATGCTTCAGTTTGTGAATGAACAGGAGGCTCTGTAGAGAGATATTCCTGTCCATTCATTCAGTGCAGCTGAGGCTGCAGAAATGGAGACTGGGGGCTGTGTCCTCAATCTCTTTTTCTGTCTCAATGGTGAAACATCGGTCTGTTTAGACTCCTGATATCTTGCCAAAGATCCCCAAAGGGGCTCCTAAAATAAATTGAAAAAAAAAATAAGATTGTAAAAGAATAACAAAAAAGAAAATAACAAAAATTAAAAAAAACTACTGACACCAGGGTCACAAAGGTCGCACATCGTTCCACCACCGGACATAGAGGGATGGACCTTGGCGAGGGGTCAGGGGGGCCCTTTACGGTTTCTTTCACCAGGGCCCTGATGGTTCTAGTTACACCACTGATTAAGGCATTTTGATATCCACATAACTCCTCCCAAGTGCCAGTTCACTGGACTGGGCTGAGGGCTCTGGAGAGTGGAGAGGAGTACTGTGGCTGGATGCTGTGATGTTTTCAGGAAGATATGTATAGCCCCCTACTGGCCTCTCCCACCAGCCATGATCTGCCTGCTTTGCATAATGTAGCACAGGGACCCAGGGAAGATGTCATTAGGTTTAAAATAAAGTATGTAATGACAATTTTTATTTATTTTTTTTTTTTATTCAGTATGAGTTTGCTTGGGGGTTCGGGGGGGGGGAGATTAAACTTCAGCCTTAACCTATATTGTATTTTGTTTTGCAGACTCAGATGGAGAGTGGCGCGCCCACATGTTCTGCGTAGGAGGGCTGTATGGAAAGAACCTGAGCTTTAAAATAGGAACAAAGAAGAACAATTGTGACTTTCCAGCTGCCAATTCCTATAGTAGTATGACCTGTGAAGATAATAAATCCATGGCCATTCTGGTGTCGGACAATTGTACAGCGCTAATCACCCAATACCTAAATTCAACGGTGCACTTAGAACGGAAGGGGGAAATGCAAGTTCTCCCAAGTTCTTCTGGTACGTTGAATACTGGGGAAGAACTAGGAGAGGGTGGGGGTATAAAAAAAATGTGCACTAGAAGGTAGGCTGGGGAAAGGTTAGAACTTTTATTAATGACTGTCTTCTACTTCTGTGATATCCTTGGAACTCAACATGAGTAGATATCTTACCACAGCTACCTTCAGAACAGAAGTAGAGGTTCATTTTTTTGGTGGGACATTTGTACCTGTGTCTATATCCCCAGGTTTTAACTACTTCAACACCGGGCCAAGTCTAAAACTTCTCGCATATATGTAAAAAACTGATTTTTTTTTTTTGCTAAAATTATTTAGTACGCACAAATATATATTTTAAGCAGGGGCCCTAGAAAATAAAATGGTGGGTCTTGCAATTTTTTTTTTTTATGTCGAATGGTATTTGCGCAACGGTTTTTAAAATGCAATTTTCTGGAAAATAGTGAATTTTAATGCACAAAAACCCAATATAATGCTCAATTGTTTTGTAAAGTAAAAAAAAGATACCGGGGTTGATTTACCGAAACTGGAGAGTGCAAAATCTGGTGCAGCTTCTTAGCTGCTAGGATTACTTTTACATTGAAGGGAATCGCTGACCCTAAAAAATGATGTCTCGATCATTGCTGCATCAATGACAGAGATCTCACACTCCCAATCCAGTGACGTACTGGTACAGTGCTGGATGGCAAGTGGTTAAATAGATTACCTCTCACTTCCTGTTGCATCTCGAGAACAGGAAGTAATAAGACATCTCCGCTATCAGGACAGCAGGACACAGCCTGGCAGAAATTCCTGGAACTGGAAAAGGACTAGCTTCCCTTTAATGGAAGAGGGAGGTTATTATATTAATAATAATGAAAGAGAAATCTGTAGAAGTGTGCACTGCCAAAAATTTTATTTATTTTTTTTTCATGTTCGTTTCATTCTCTTTTTTTTTTTTTTTTTTTAGTTTTTCGGATCATTCATTATAATCAATATTAGTTATTTCAAATAAATTCGGGAAAATTTGAATTAGCTACTTTCCATTCATTTAGATGCAGTATTCGTTATTTTGATAATTTGTAAATTTGGATAAATTCGTATTTTTTTAACTCACTAACAGCCAGATTTGAAAGGAAATTCCAATACCTATAATTTAATAGTTTAGAACTATTATTATAGTTTTTATTATTATTTATTATTATTATTATAAATAATAATGATAATAAAACTATAATAATGGTAAATAAACTTAATAATTTTATTATAATAGAATGTTTTTTGTTCTTTCCGATTTTTGAATTTTTTGATTTTTGTTCTTCTTTTTGGTTTTTTCGTATTTTCATTCTTATTTTCGGATTTTCGCCCATTTGAATTTTTGGATTTTCATTCTTACTTTTGGATTTTCGTTCTTTCAAATTTTTGAATTTTCGTTCCCTATTATCGGATTTTTGAATTTTCGTTCCTTCAAATTTTCCAATTTCAGATTTTCGTTCTTTCAAATTTTCATTCTTTTAGAAATTTTTGTTTTTCGGAAAAATTCATTAAACAGTCTTTCGTTAATTCAGGTGTTTCCGAATTAACGAATTTGCAGAATTTTAACAAAAAACAAATTCGGAACTAAACAAACTGCACACGACTAGAAATCTGAGCTAAAAAAAACCTGTATATTCATGCTAACCTCTTAATGCTTGATCGCAGGTCTGCAACTTTTGACATGTATTAGTAAAACTGTACATATTATCACAACTAGTTTGTGCATCCAGGAGGATTAAGCTGCCTTTTTCTGGAATATATTGGACCTTCATTGGGTGAAAAATGTTAATGGATATCTCCTGATTTTATGTTGTCATAGAAAAAAGGACCCACAATTATAATAAAAAAAACTTTAGCTATATATTTTATTTCATTACCATAACCCACCACCAAAAAATAAAAACAGAATACAGTATGGATACAATGTATCTTATTCTCGATTCAGAGGGTGAAAGAGTAAGGGGCGGGATTTACAGAGTAATCACTGTGATAGCCAAAAAACTTAACTGAACAAGCTAAAGTTAGAAGCTGATTGGTTACTAGGGATGAGCCCGATGTTCGAGTCGCACATAAGTTTGACTCGAACATCGGGGGTTCGCCTGTTCACAGAACAGCGAACAATATGCAGTGTTCGCTGCAAATTCGAAAAGCTGCCGCAACACCGTTAAAGTCTATGGGACACTAACATGAAAAATCAAAAGTGATAATTTTAAAGGCTTATATGCAAGTTATTGTCATAAAAAGTGTTTAGGGACCCGGGTCCTGCCCCTGGGGACATGGATCAATGCAAAAAAAAAAGTTCCAAAAACGACCGTTTTTTCAGGAGCAGTGTTTTTTTAATGCCTAAAGTGAAACAATAAAAATGAAATATTCCTTTAAATATCGTACCTGGGGGGTGTCTATAGTATGCCTGTAAAGTGGCGCATTTTTCCCATGTTTAGAACAGTACCACAGCAAAATGACATTTCTAAAGGAAAAATTGTCATTTAAAACTGATTGCGGCTAATGATATGTCGGGTCTCGGCAATATAGATAAAACTCATTGAAAAAAAGAGCATGGGTTCCCCCAATATAACATTACCAGGCCCTTTGGGTCTGGTATGAATATTAAGGGAAACCAGGAACCAAAATGTAAAAAAAGAAATTGTGTGGGTCCCCCTAAAATCCCACTAAAAGAGCATGGGGTCCCCCTAAAATCCATACCAGGCCCTTCGGGTCTTATATGGATTTTAAGGGGAACCTGTGTCAAAATTTAAAAAAATGGCATAGGAGTCCCCCCAAAATCCATACCAGACCCTGATCCAAGCATGCAACCTGGCAGGCTGCAGGAAAAGAGGGGGGATGAGAGAGCACCCCCCACTCCTCCTGAACCGTACCCGGCCCTCAACATGGGGAGGGTGCTTTGGGGTAGCCCCCCAAAGCACCTTGTCCCCATGTTGATGAGGACAAGGACCTCATCCCCACAACACTTGCCCAGTGGTTGTGGGGGTCTGCAGGCGGGGGCCTTATCTGAATCTGAAAGCCCACTTTAACAAAGGGACCCCCAGATCCCGGCCTCCCCCCCTGTGTGAATTGGTAACTGGGTACAAGTACTCCTACCATTTCACAAAAAGTGTCAAAATGTTAAAAAAGACAAGAGGCAGCTTGGGACAAGTCCTTTATTAAAAAATAAAAAAATAAAAATGTCCCATAATGTAAGTTCAGGACGCCCAACGGACCGAAAAAAAAACCCTGCTACTGAAGCCCCCGATCCGAGGCGGATCGGTTGCGGGTTTTTTTTTTTCTTTTTCGGTCCATCGGGCGTCGAACTTACATCATGGAACATTTTTATTTTTTTATTTTTTAATAAAGGACTTTAATAAAGCTGTCTCTTGTCTTTTTTACCATTTTGACACTTTTTTTGTCAAATTTTAGGCGTACTTGTACCCCGTTACCAATTCACACGGGGGGCAGGGATCTGGGGGTCCCCTTGTTAAAGGGGGCTTCCAGATTCCAATAAGCCCCCCCCTGCCTGCAGACCCCCACAACCACCGGGCAAGGGTTGTGGGGATGAGGCCCTTGTCCCCATCAACATGGAGACAAGGTGCTTTTGGGGGCTAACCCAAAGCACCCTCCCCATGTTGAGGGCATGTGGCCTGGTACGGTTCAGGAGGGGGGGCACTCTCTCATTCCCCTCTCTTTTCCTGAGGCCTGCCAGGTTGCGTGCTCAGATAAGGGTCTGGTATGGATTTTGGGGGGACCCCTACGCCTTTTTTTTAAAATTTTGGTACAGGGTTCCCCTTAATTTTCATATCAGACCTGAAGGGCCTGGTATAGATTTTAGGGGGACACCCACGCAAATTTTTTTATTTTTTTTACATTTTGGTTCGAAGTTCCCCTTTAATAATCATACCAGACCCAAAGGGCCTGGAAATGGACTGGGGGGGGGGGGTCCAATGTTCTTTTTTTCAATGAGTTTTATCTATATTGCCGAGACTCGACAATTCATTATAGCCGCGATCAGTTTTAAATGACAATTTTTTCCTTTTAGAAATGTATTTTTGCTGTGGTACTGTTCTAAACATTGAAAAAATGCACTTTACAGGCATACTATAGACACCCCCCAAGCACTGTGTTTAAAGGAATATTTCACTTTTATTGTTTCACTTTAAGCATTATTAAAATCACTGCTTCTGAAAAAACGGCCATTTTTTGAAACTTTTTTTTTTTTTTTGCATTGATCCATGTCCCCTGGGGCAGGACCCAGGTCCCCAAACATTTTTTATGACAATAACTTGCATATAAGCCTTTAAAATTAGCACTTTTGATTATTCATGTTCTTGTCCCAAAGACTTTAATGCTGTTCGTGTGTTCTGCCGAATTTTTTTTCCTGTTCGCATGTTCTGGTGCGAACCGAACAGGAGGGTGTTCGACCCATCCCTATTGGTTACCATGCACAGCTGCACTAGGTTCTAAGTGCTCCAGTTTTAGTAAATCAACCACAATGTTACACCGAGCAAATAGATATCTAACATGTCACGCTTTAAAATTGCGCGGAACAGCGCCAAACTACAGTACTTAAAAATCTCCATAGGCGACACTTTATATAAATTAACTTATTTGTTATTATGTTAAATACTGTAAATATCATTGAAAGTATTGTGCTGTATCTGTAAGTGCAAAAAATACCTGTTGATCCTGCCAGAAATTCAGAGCTGTCCTGTACACAGTTCCTGTGTTATCTCATGGAGTCTATATTTTGGCCTCCTGGGCTTTATCTTGGACTACAGAATAATCAGCATCTATTTTGTAGAGATCTAAGAGTGCAAGTAATTGAGTAGTTCAAAAGACACTGGGAAGGGCTTATACCACTCAGCGCACAGAAATGCGTAGTCAACAGGACTTAGGAGCTGAGTGCATTTCTGGCAAAAAAAGTGGTTGTAAAGTAAATATTAATTATATATTAATGTAGAAAACTCCTTACGCCTTGCCCCCTCCCCCATTCCCTCAACACTTACCTGGCTCCTCCCTTGATCCAGTGCTGTCCTGCTCTGGAGCACGCCCGCATGGGTGCCCCCTCATCACATGGCTTGCTGAGGGGGTACCCACAGGAAAGGAAGAGCGGAGAGCGCTGTCGGGGGACACCAGAAGAGACAGTAGGGGGGCAGCTCTGTGCAATACATTTGCACAGAGCAGGCAAGTATAACATCTTTTTATTTTAAGTAAAATCAAAATTTTGCCTTAACAATCACTTTAGCATATATTTTTTTGTACTTGCAGGATTTTAAGGGGATTAATAAAGGGGAAATGTGCATGTATTACAGGGATGTACTGCAAATGTTTTTTTTTTTTTTTGTTTTTTTTTGGGGGGGGGGGGTGTTTTTTTTTATTTATTTTGTCTTGACATACCCTTTAATTTATAATAGAGAGGTGCTACCATAATCCTGAAATATCAAACATTTCTCTTATCTTTCTTGCAGAAACTTTCGGTGACAAAAAAAATGCAACCGAATATGTGCATTCTAAAATAACTCCAAATCCAAATTCCACAGGAACTCCGAATTCTGTAGGAACTACAAATCCAAATTCCACAGGAACTCTGAATTCTGTAGGAACTCCAAATCCAAATTCCACAGGAACTCTGAATTCTGTAGGAACTCCAAATCCAAATGCTGTAGGCATGAAACAAAATGATAAAAAACCTGAGACCGAGGAGAACAACAATAATTTGGGGCCAATTGTTGCTTCTGTAGTTGTAGTTGTAGCAGTTGTAGTTGCAGTTGTAGTTGTAATCGCAGATGGCAGATTCATCCAATGGTAAGGAACAGTCGTTATTTTGAGTATGTATAACTCTGGCTTTGTAAAACATAATTGCAGGACTCTCATTTCACAAAGCTAACACTCCAGGATAACACTTTTTATTTTTTAAAAATGACAGTTATTTTTAGCACTAGTTCAATGAGATTTAAAAATGATTCACATAAGTAAAATAAAAAGATATTTAGCCTGGTATTAAAGCTTTATGAATTGAGCACAAGAGCACTTTTTATATATTGAAGATTTATATGGATGTGATTTTTCAATCGTGATCCCTGTTCGACCATATGAACTGTGATATATTTTTTCATCATAATGCACAATTTATTTGTATGGTTTATTCATATAAAATATATATTTTTTGGCACATGGTAATTTAAAGGTAGTAGATAAAAATGCATCTGTGTTAACAATATATGTACATGCACCTATGGAATGGTGCAGTCATATTACTTTTGGCATTTTTTTTCAACTATACTGCACTATTTATTTACTTGGTTTATTTTTTTATATCTTATATTTCATTGTTGGCACATGGCAGTTTAGAGGTAGTAGGCAAAAACGCATTTGTGGTAATATTATATATTTATGCATTTATGGGTTAGCGCAGCCACACTATTTTTGGATATTTTTTCCTATACTAGTTATGGGATATTTCTTGTCTGCAGCAGCTCCACTTAAAAAAATTATTTTATATAAACGCATGGTGATCTTTGCGCCGGTGACACTATTTCACATGTATATAATGTGTCATACCGGCCATTTTATAATTTTTAGGATGTTAAGCATTCATTTCCATTTCACCCTTTTCTGTAGCCATCTGATAAAGCTGACCTTCTTTTTCCTTGTGCTATAGCAATTGAATATATTCCATAGTCAAGATGGTTCACTATCCTCATCCCCCCCGCACCTAAAAAAGGCTCACTACCAATGTCTCAAAATGAAGCATAGAGAATGAGGCCTTGACATGATAGGACAATATTGTATTTTAAACAAACCCCCCCAGTGACTAACGAGTATCCGCCAGCTGTATGTATATATTTGGCAATGAGGTGGGTGGACCTTAACGCAAAGCTGCACCATATATACATCCATGGGGAACTGCTCCTCAAACTCATTGGGTGCTCCCAGGTCCCAGCATAGTGGTGCAGCTATCATGAACTGCTCCCAGTCATTCAGGAGATTCCAATCATGTGACCGCTTGTCCCTAGATAAGTGTCTCATCATGGGGTCAGCAGAATGTGATGACTAGAAATCCTCAGGTCCCCCATTTATAAAGACTGGTGTTGCGCTGCTCAGCTTAGAGGGTTCTTAGGGATGCCCCTGTGGCCCCCAATCTATGGCTTATCTCCGCCATGCCTGCAAATGTCTCTGTTCTTCAACCATTTCCAGCTCAGAGGAAGCATGTCCTTTGCGGTATCGCTATCGTTGCCTCGGTAGCCCAATGTTCCAAGCAATACTAAAATTATAATCCTCCCAGTTCTGACCGAACTCCCCCAGAGCGACTTGGAGACATGGTCCTTCTCAGATTTCTGTTTCCTATAAAATGGCTATTTGGGAGCTTCTTTGATGAGGCAACATAAGAGCCACCTTAATGTTCAAGAAATATGACACTTGTTAAAAGAACATAATTACTTGGCCAATTCCAATTCACACCCATTTTGTTCGCTTTGCAGCAGGGTAGTTGCTCGGCACAGGACCCAGAGATCACTGGAGTAATAGTGTTTCCCACTGTGATTTCCAGCTTTCACGGAGATCAGCCAGGTATGGATCATGCATAGTTACATTGATCCAAGCTGGACCAATGTAACTATATAAAAATATCCATAACTGGAATCCATCACATACAGTATCTAGACACTTCCGGAAGAGGAGAGGACTATAATGTGTATAGAAGGAGGGAGATGTGCTAGATATTGATTCTTCCTGAAGTAGTCAAATTTTCTAGCAAGTCCAGAGGCACATTGTAAGTGAATAAAACTCATTTATGGAAAGGAAAAATGCTGCAAGTACAGTATGCATTTAAAATATTACATTTTTTCTGGGCTGCTGTTTTTTTATGCTGGTGACAGGGTCTCTTTATTAAGAAAATCTAACTTTTAAAAAATTGAGGTTTCCATCTCTTGGATAAGGTAACATATACTCATAATTGATCACATAAACACAATGGAGAAGTGACTGCAGAGTTTAAATAACAATGGCCATTATGATACAATAATTCATACTTTCTGATTATGTCTTTCACTGTATATATAATATTGTATTTTCTGTATGCCCTACAACTGATGAAAATACAATTTTCTCTGTAGGTGCAAAAACAAACGCCGGTCCTCAGAAATATCTTCTCCGGAGGAAGGCGTGGCGCTGAATGCAGTACAGGTCACTGATGGAACCCCAAACGGTATCAATGGACATGCCGCACAGAATTGAATCTCTTCATAGTCCCCGGTCGTTGGGGGTGAAAAAAAAATAAATGATGCCAGACAACTGTGAACATAGAACTTTCCTGGGATGTGGAAGTCTTTTTAAAGTGGACCTTCAGTAATTTTTTCATCTTTAAATCTATTAAACCTTCTGCTCTTGTTGTTTTAACTTTGGATAGTAAAACTTTTTTTTTTTCTGCCAGTAAATCCCTTAGGGCCCTTTCACACTGGGGCGGGGGCGTTGGCGGTAAAGCGCCGCTATTGTAAGCGGCGTTTTACCGTCGGTATTGGGCCACTAGCGGGGTGGTTTTACCCCCCTGCTAGCGGCCGAGAAGGGGTTAAAACCATCGCAAAGGCGGTATAGCCTGCAGAGGCGCTTTGCCGACGGTATAGCCGCGCCGTCCCATTGATTTAAATGGGCAGGAGCGGTATACACTCCACTCCTTCACCGCTCCGAAGATGCTGCTGGCAGGACTTTTTTTCCCGTTCTGCCAGCGCATCGCTCCAGTGTGAAAGCCCTCGGGGCTTGTGTTTACATTGTTATTGGCTGTGATTGGACAAAGCTGATTACATGATAAAAGGGGCACTGTGATTGGTCTTTTACCCTGATCTATGATCTGCTGTGTCCTAAGGACACAGCGATCACAGAGCGCGCTGCCCGCATGCCACAATGTGTGTAGCAGGCGCGATCATGGGAAGATGTCATATGATGCCCTCCTAGAAATGGTCAGCCATGCTGCAGTCGTCAATCGGCTATAGCACGGTTGGTAAATGGTTAGGCCACATGCACACTTTATTCTCTATGATACCTTATCTCATACAGGAGTTTAGCAGCAGAAAAGAACACAGTAAAAAGCAGCATTTTTTTTCATGTACATTCAGGTGTCTGCCATTAATGCATTCTATTGGCCAATGTTAAAGCAGAACTTCAATTACGCGGTCATGCAGCACTGTACCCATTTGACATTTTTATCTTTTTTTTTTTTTTCACACAAATAGAGCTTTCTTTTTGTGGCATTTAATCAACACTGGGTTTTTATTTTTTGCTGAATGAAAGAAGACTGAACATTTCGAAAAAAAAAATGTGTTTTTCTTCGTTTCTGTTATCAAATTTTGCAAATAAATATTCTTTCTTCATAACTTTAGACCAAACTGTATTCTGCTCTATTTCTTTGGTGAAAATAACCCAAATCAATGTATATTATTTAGTCTGTTATCTGCCTATCTCCTTTCTTGAGGCCCAAAAATGCCAGGACAGTACAAATACCCCCCAAATGACCCCTTTTTAGAAAGTAGACAGTCCAGGGTATTTAGTAAGAGACATGGTGAGTTTTTTGAAGGTGTAATTTTTTTGTCACAATTTATTGGAATATATAGAAATTTTAAATTATTTTTTTTTTCTTTTTCATAATTTATTTTCATACTGTCACCAGTGCAGTGCAGCTTCATCATATGACTGGTGTGGCAGTGATTTGGGACACTGAATGGTGACAGTATGTAAAAATATAAATAAAATACAATTTTTTTTTTAACATACTGTGACCAGAGCAATACATTATTACCATAGTCTTTCTTTTTTTTTACGTATTATGATTGCTTATTCCAGTGAATTTCACTGTTAAAAGCAACCATTTTTACTGAATGAAATTGATTCATTCAGTGTTTACTATTGTAGTTAGGTGTGACTGGCCACAGTTCTAGTTGGCCCTGTCTATACCATGTCATCACTGTGACCAATCACAGAGATCAACACGATAGTACACAATGAATGGCATGAATGAAAGCCGTACAATTGTCATGTGATCTCCTGTAATTGGTCACAGCGATCTCATGGATGATACCAGCAGTGGCCGGTACACTGATCAGTCATCTGCTGTGACCGGTGGTCACGCCTCCATGCAACAAGACCACCGGGCCTGAACGATGCTATTTCGTTTTGACCCTTTTTGAAGGGTTTTGCGTCTGGAGGATCAGAATGGGACCCCAATGACACAAATTCACTTTACTCACTCTGAATACTTTCTAATTAGGTCCATTGGCTTATGATATAAACAATAAAAACATCATGAATAATTTGGTCATAAATATCTTCCTTTTAATCAAGTTGGTTAACTTACTCATTCTTACTCTTTAGGTATATTGCTACGTAGGTGTAATGGAAATTTGTACGTTCTGTATATAATTGTATTGTATTTTGTATGTATTGCACACTGTCCTCACTGTGCACACGGCACTAATAATGTTTTCAGTACATGTTTACATTCTTTTGAGTCCTGATTAGAATTGGCCTGCCTATGTAACGCCCCTTGTTACCATAAAGGTACAATTGTAATATTAATGTGATACCTACGTAATCATGTGTATAAAAACCTTCAATTGCGTCATACTAAAGCAGAACAGTTATTTGGAAAGATGCTGAGCGTATCTTTTGTGTCTGTTCCCTACTGCAGTAGTTATTACTAATTTGGAACCACTAATCAATATGAGGATAGGAGTTGCCTATCATCAATTTAACCGAGTCAGCATGGCGAGCTTTGCCTTAGGAGGGGATTCCAGGCGACCCTGAGTATCCGAAACGAGGAGCTTGAGACGATCCGGGAATTTCTGATAATCAGCCGGCTGAGGTAAGCCTTTTGCTTACATTTGAGTTATCAGACTTCCTCGATCGGTGAGGCATTTTCGGGACAAAGGGTACCTATTTTACTCCCCTTAATCGAACTCTATTGATTGGTGGTTATATGTTATGTTGTCCCTGTCTATTGTCCATCGGAGTGTTATAGATAAGAAAGGGAAGAATAGTGCTGTTCACAGGTATATGTACTACATCTGCTAGATAAAGTAGTTTAGAGGCAAGAGGGTATAGGCACACATAGAGAAGAGAGAAGACTGGCCAGTCATTATGGGCATTGAATTAAAGCGGGGTTCCACCCAAATTTTGAACAATATCTCTATGTATTCTCTTCCTTGCCTAGATGCTGACATGCCGTTTAAAAAAATTTAAATCGCCGTAATTACCTTTTATTTTTCTATTCTTCTTTGCACTTCCTGGTTCTCCTCCCATGGGAGTAGGCGTGTTTCTAGCCTCTCCCAGACTCCTGGGAGCTAGTCTCAGGCTTCCCAGGATGCCACTGAGCATGTGCGGGAAAGAGCGGTGAATGCTGGGAGCACAGCATTCACCACATCCAGGAAATAAATGCTTGTGGGCTTCAAATGCCCACAATGAAGATGGAAACCGCCTGCAGTGAATAATATAAGTTATTCTTTCCGACGAAATCTGACACAGGCGGACATATTACACACAATATGTGAGTATGTAATGCTGAGAAGAAAAGTTTGTGAATGAACTAAAAAAAAAAAAACACGATAGATAGGTGGACCCCCGCTTTAAGTAAGGGAATGAAGGGTAAGAGACCCTCAAAAATGCCCAGCGCAAGAGGAGCGCTATATATGATCCGAAGGTGCGGTTCCGCCTATACTGAGCCCCTAGATTAATGGTTAAAGTGGACATGGATCCACAATGGGTAACTGGGTTACCAAAGTCCACTGGGACTAAGAATCATGCAGAGTAAACAGCTAGAGAAACAGCCATCTATGTGAGCAGGATGGATCAAGGGTGACATTAACACTAGACAGAAAGGGACATTTTCATGTTAAGTTGTGGGATGAATTTGGGGTTCAGGCACTACAACTGGTAAAAGTCAGAAACAGAGAAATGAGAGGGTAAAACAGAATACTTTATATGTTGTCAGAGAGGGAAGATGGGATGAGCACTATGGCTGCCCGTCTGATCATAGAATCATAGAAGCTAGATATAAAGGATATCTGAACAAAATAAGGAATGCAGAATTTAGGCAGGGAAATATTAATGAGAGTTAAAAGAAAGTGAGAGAATGATATGCATGTGTTGTGTACAAATGGAAAAAATGTAAGCGATTTTAGAGAGATATTGGTGTATGTGTGTGCGAATGCTGGGACCTTTAGTTCTATTGCTTGTGTGTGTCATGTATGCAAATGTGACCCCCTCCTTTGTGCTCTCCTGAAACAATGTGGCTGGGATGAGAGGTCAGTGATAAGCTGGAAGGACACCATGCCAATTCCAGTTTTTTAGACAAAACATGTGCCGGGTTAACGAATCTAATGGTAAACAATGTGATCACAATTATTTTGAATCTGTTTTCCAAACATGGTAAAATGAAGATTACATTTAACCGTGTATTACACAAATTGAATATCCTTTGATAGTGGAAACAGTGCATGTAAAAAAGGGAAATTAAGTAAAATTAAGTAATAATGAGTATTCATTTCTAATATGAGTTTAACAATTTTATTATTATAGATATATTGAAACTGGTTTAGACAACCTTTGGTTGGAAATGAAATCCAGGTTATTGGGGAAATTTGTAAAAATGGGATTAGTTTAGATTAAGATGAGGTTATTATTTGGAATACAGCTGCCATAATATTTAACAAAGCCAAGATGGATGGAATACATAAGAAGTTTTTCTACAAAAATGAAATTTCAAGGTTCTTGATAATAACTTGATGTGCGGTCCATGATGTGAGAGTAATAATAAATACAATTTAAATATAACAGACCCATCGCATCAAGTCCACACACCCTGTTAGGATAGATGCCACCTGCAGCCAGTTGTTTTATAGTTTTTGATTCTTTCTGGTCCATCATACAGATTGTTGGTCCTTTTTTGTTTTTATTTATTTTTATTTTTGAAATCCAAAGCAGAATGTGTGGATTGTGAAATGATGTGCCCCTTTTTCTTGTAAGTGCCATGGTATAAGCAGAAGGATATTTTGGATTTATGGGCATCTCTCCATGACCGCAGGGTATTGTTATCATTTATTATAATATTGCCAGGAAAAAGTTGTCTTTTGAAACATGAAACTGGAGTTCTTACACAAATAGCAAGATAGAAAACCAGCTATTGTAATATATTTATGCAAGCTGGACCCAGTAATAAATGGTTCATCCTGATATATCAGAGCTGCAGCTTTTATGCAAAGGTGCTATTAGACAAAGTTAGATATTGTTTTGGTCAAACATTTAATTTTTAAGGGTCCGACATTCTGTGCAGCAAATATACAGCTAACTAAATGTTTGTCTAATGAAAGGTTTAAAATATGAGTTTGTTTATGTACAAATCTAACAATGAAAAATGTGTACATTTGAATCCAGACACCGTATTGCCTCTATTGGAGGAGGCTGGAGACAAAGGAAGACACGTGTGTTAAATTGATGGTGTAGGAATCAGCTGCTGTGAGCCCAGTGCGGGACACACTCCCTGAAGACCCAGATATTTATTTTTTTGTAGATTTGAGGATGCAGTTTATCACCCAGAAGGATACTCTGTATTCAAAGTCATTGGATCCTTTTTCCCCAGCTCAAGAAACAGAGCTCCATGTTTTAGCAAAGCCTGTGAGCTATAAAAAGAGTGTATATTTATATAGATAGTCAAGATATAGAGAGCTTTTGGTTCCATTTGAAGGGCCAGAAGTTTGTTTTTACTTCGGCGGGTAAACCAATAAAGCATGCCAAGTTAATTTGATTGGCTGTTTTCAGCCTTCCAGCTTCTTGCTGAGGTAGCCATAATAACTTTCACACATGGAAGCAGACCAGGTGACTAAGGATGCTGCATTTACAGCCCCGGACACTTGATGGGTCTGTGCAACTCACAGATTCCACCCTAGTTCTGACCCAGTATAGCTGGGATTAATAATTCAACTTTAAGGACCCCAGAACGAGAAGAACAAGTGATCCACAGGGGGCAACTTCTTATGAAACAGGACTTTGGAAAAGGTGATCATTTATGTCTGCCAGCCACTCTTTTCCCTCCAGCTTGACACATGGACCGTGTCATCAGTCATAAGAAGTTATGGCTGCCTTAGCAAATGAGCGTGGGATAGAGCCAGGGTTCTCCACAGTTGTTTTTATAACATATCACTTCTTGTTTTACCTGTTACCAAAGGTGTTACCAAAAGCTGAACATCCCTTCCAGAGATTACAAAAAGATATATCCAGATGCCCAAGTTAGGATCTTACAAGTATGCATTTTGTCTGTATGGACATGTTTTTTGGATGTCCAGTGGCAAATGTTACTGCAAAGGCCACAGTAAAAAGTGTTATCAGAAGTAGTTTGTAAATACAGAGTGCAGAAAGTACAGAGAGTAACAGAGGAAATCATTTTTATAGGAGAGTCCTTACTAGAAGTTTTGAGGTTTTATTTTTACACCCCCTACTGTCTACAATGTAGCGGAAAAAGTAGAGTAAGAAACTAGAAAACTTTTGCCTTAATGTTTTCTTATATTTTATCAAGACCCTAAGGGGGATGTTGGACTCTCTCCCTATGGGATTTGGTTTGGGAGTGTGTTACTCACTTGCTTATATTTTGTCTCAGCAGCTGAAGTCCTCCATTTGGATCTCACAGAGAACGTTGCTGATCTTTTAAGGTTTTTGACAAACTCATTTATGTGTTTTCTCCCCAATTCCAGATCCTAAAAGTTTGGAAGGATCTAAAACTAAAGCCAGGTGACTTGTGGATTGTTAAGAGACATTTATATATAAGGAAATGTTTGGAGACTCAATACAGCATCTATTTCATGTACAGTTTTTGCAAAACTTGAAGGAAAAGTCACCTGGATCCACACCAGACACTGCAAAAATGACTAAATTAAAGAAATCTCTGTGTTTGATTTGTTTCCCTCTTGTGATCACAGTCTAGGGTACTTTTTGATTCAATTACTTTAATTGTAAGGGATATATATATATTTGAGAAGTAGTTTAGCCATGTTGAAGGCATATTTGTCTTTTGTACGTCTTCCATTTTATGTAGAATTGTCTGTGTTTACAAATGCTGATAAGTCAGCATGCCCACAATTCAGCTAGAAGGCCATTCTGGCCACAGGAGTGTACAGCCAGTACTTTGTAAATATGTCTTATACATCATTTGTTTTTCACAATGAAAAGTCATTTGGTAATGAAAAAGTTGCTCAGCTATTATTTTCTCCACAATGGAGTTTTTTGCCTCTTTGGCCAGGACTACCTCCACCTAAGTGTGTGGAGGTTCCAGGTTAAAGGTGATAGCAGGTATGGTTAGTGATCAAAATATTGATCAAAAGAGGGAGACTGTAATGGAAATTTGTATGTTCTGTATATAATTGTATTGTATTTTGTATGTATTGCACACTGCCCTCACTGTGCACACAGCACTAATAATGTTTTCAGTAAATGTTTACATTCTTTTGAGTCCTGATTAGAATTAGCCTGCCTATGTAACGCCCCTTGTTACCATAAACGTACAATTGTAATATTAATGTGATACCTACGTAATCATGTGTATAAAAACCTTCAATTTGCGTCATAATAAAGCAGAACAGTTATTTGGAAAGATGCTGAGCGTATCTTTTGTGTCTGTTCCCTACTGCAGTAGTTATTATTAATTTGGAACCACTAATCAATATGAGGATAGGAGTTGCCTATCATCAATTTAACCGAGTCACACAATTCTTTTCTCGTATATGTAATATTGGGTATACAATGCTTGTCCAATTTGTATGTCTTTGATTGATTTTTTTGTTCTTTGGTCTTAGAAGTTTCCAGCCTCTCAATAAGAATATACATATACTCTTTTGAATATCTTAACGATAAGTTGTTCAATTTTATATTTATATATTTATATTTATACTCATGTTGCTCTTTTTCCTTCTTCTGTTTGTATGTTTTTTTTTTTTCTATGGGGGTTTTCCATTTTTTGCTGCTGCGGATCAGTACCAAATCTTTGCAACCAGGGGGAGATTCAGGACGAGGCTTTTCACTCGGCGCGCGGGGGCCATTGCGTCATTCTGGTTGAATTGATGTAACTGGCCTCTTGTGATCTGGGCATACATGGCTGAGTTTACTCCTCATTGCCATGACACCCATTGCGTCGCGAGCCGCCAAAGCGGAGGCCGGTCACCTGCCCACTGTGCACGCACGCCTATCTCCATCGACCGTGTGACGTCACGATGCTGCTTCATCTCAGCGTTGTCACCACTCGTGGGGATGGGCCTGTGCGCCAGGGAGGGCATCTCCCCCTTTTCTAACCAGCAGACAGAGCTGTAGGGGGTTTGTCTAATCAGCAGCATAATATAAGATGGGCGTTTGGGCATCCAGTCTTATGCTGCTGCAAGCATCAAGTGGATCGCTTCAATCTGTACTCCAAACCGCAGGTATAGTCAGCCTTTTTCTGATATGTCTTTATCAATTATACATATATTCCTTGATAATGATCTTGGGGAGTCTATGCTAGCCTATAATGATATTTATGGTTTCGCATTTGACTCTGCGGTGTGGTGGACTTACAATATAGTCCTACACTGCTTTTTAAGGCACTATAGATATCCATATGATTGATTCAATCATTTACAATCCCCCTTTTCAGATTATTCTGGGCTTTCTCTTGCTGTCTTGATATATCCTCTTGGGTACTTTCCACTCGCTCTATGCACATCAATCTGCAAGAGGTCCTTTCCTTCCTATAAACAAGGTATGTGTGGATAGATTAATATATTTAAATCCCTGTTTTATACCATTACAGAGTATGACTATTATATATCTCACTATCCCACAATAACAATAAATTTTTGTTTCTTTTAGTTTTTTCTCCGTGTTTTTGTCTGCCTTGCTACTCCCCTCCTTCTCTAGATGTTAGGAAAGTAGGGGGCAACTTGGTCTGTGGTCTCCATTTCGGTCGTAGGGTGCCCTTTGTGTCTGGCCCTGATCCCGATCACTCGTACCCCTCCCCGTGGGGGTCTTTTTCCATTAGTCTGATCCTCGCCAGTGAATCCTGTCCCCGCCTTTTTTCAAATTGGGTGCTATTTGGTGACTGTTCAGGAACTATATGGTTAGAATGCACATTATTTTTAAGCATTGTGATTACTGCTAATTGTATTCATATGTAATTTATTTACATGCAATGTATTCTGACTGCTTACTGCTGTCTTTGTTAAAATTCTAGATAAAAATATACTCCACCACTAGTCCCTGAAGAAGAGTTTTCATCATTTTCAACCTTGAAACGCGTCAGTCTTTTCTTGTCTGAGTCCAATTGTTAGGACAGAGTCAAGTTGTGTTATTGCATTGTTGCAATTATTTTCACCTACCTTTTTGTGTATATGCAACCCGATTTTTTTTATTCAATTTACTACTTTTTAACTTATTCTAATAAACAAAAAACTTTGATATAACTACAATGTTTCCAAGACTATCTGCCTTCTAAAGTCCCACAGAGGAAAAAATTCTTAAATTAGGGATGTGGGCAGAGTGTCTTTTTCCATAAAGTTTTTGGCACTACCACAAATTATTAGGGTTGTCCCGATACCGATACTAGTATCGGTATTGGCACCGATACCGAGCATTTTCCCAAGTACTTGTACTCAGGCAAATGCTCCTGATGCTTCCCTCGATACCTAGAGGACAGCTGTGATCGGCACGTGGGGGAGTTACAAGATTCTCCCCCAGCGGCTTTAGTGACATACAGCGGTGATCGGTCACCGCTGACTGTCACTGCATCCTCCTCCATGCCCCCTCCATTCCCCTCTCCTTCTCTGTCCCCCTCCGCTGTCCCCTCCGTTCCCCTCTCCTTCTCTGTCCCCCTCCTCCTTCCTTTGTGTATGGATAGAGTCAGCTGACTCTGTCCATTCACATAACTGAAACATTGCAATCTCCTGTGATTACGATGTGTCAGTTTATGAATGGAGAGGAGCCGCTGTCTTTTCTCCATTCATTCTCAGTGCAGCTGAGGCTGCAGAGAAAGGGACTGGGGAATCTCTATCCTTGGTCTCTTTCTCTGTCTCAAGGGGGAGATATCAGAGGTCTGTTAAGACCCCTGATATCTCACCAAAGCCCCCCAAAAGGGTTGATTTAAAAAAAAAAAAAACACATATTGCAATAAAGAATAAAAAAAAATATTATTGTAAAAAATAAAAATGGTAAATAATAAAAAAAAAAAACACATACACTGTTCACCCCCCCCCCCCCCCCCCCGAAAAAAAAGAAAGCACTATTTAAAAAATAAAAACACTGTCACGTGACATTAAAAAAAAAGTATCGGTAATCGGTATCGGCGAGTACTTAAAAAAAAGTATCGGTACTTGTACTCGGTACTAAAAAAGTGGTATCGGGACAACCCTACAAATTATAAATTGGAACAGTGGTGAACCTTCCCAGGAGTGGCCGGCCTACAAAAATTACTCCAAGGAGCATGACGACGACTCATCCGGGAGGTCATAAAAGAACCCAGAGCAACATCTAAAGACCTGCAGGCCTCACTTGCGAGATCAGTGTTAATGATTCAACGAAAAGAGAAAAAGACTGGGCAAAAATGGCATCCATAGGATAGTTCCAAGGCCAAAGCCACTGCTGACCAAAAAGAACACACAAGCTCATCTCACATTTACCAAAAAACATCTTTATTATCCCTAAGACTTTTAGGCAAATATTCTGTGGACTGATGAGACCAAAATTTTACTTTTTGGCAATATGGACTATTATTTACTGCACACTGAGGATCTTTGAAGACTCCTACAGACTTTATTTCTTAATTTAATTCAATTCATTTTTATCTGTTTTTTTTTTCACACAATTTTTTATCACGTGTCATTTATATATATATATATGTGTAAAAATTTATTATGTTATTTATGTTTATAACATAACCACGGTCACTTAGTTTGGCACTTCAGCGCTACACTTGATGCACTTGTTGGACAGCTTTTTTGCCTTATTAAATGAAACCATCATTTAAAAACTGCATTTTGTATTTACTCGGGTTATCTTTGTGTAATAATAACATTTTTTGATGATCTGAGTCATTTAAGTGTGACATATATATATATATATATGATATGCAAAAAAAAAAAAAAAATCAGAAAGGGGGCAAATACTTTTTCACAGCATTGTATATAAACGCATTCTAAGATGGCTCCACCCAATACCTGAAGAAGGAGCATGCATGCTCCAAACGCACGCACCGCCCGCTCACCTCTGGACCCAGATGTGACGTCATCGGCTCTGTCCCAGTGCACCGTGTCTCTAGGAAACACTGGAAGCCACCAGCGCGGCCAGAACAACAGACTGCATATCCATCCGTTTGCACTGAGTCCTCCTCTGGAGCTGATGATCCTTATTTGACTATACAAGCGCTGACACATCTTTCATCTTATAAGTTGCTGTCTTTTATTGGCCAATAAAATTTTTGCCTGCTGCACTTAGATGGCGCTGCTCTTTCCTCTTCCCACTTTATTGTATGGGCTGCCCTTTGACCTCCCTGGCGGTATGATTATGTGTGATGTTTGAATGTCAATGCGGTACAATTGTTTTGCATGGAAATTTGGCGTTTTATATTGTAGGCCTGTAATTCTTAGGAATAACTCACTGAAATCTGTCCAAACAAGAGTCTAGTAGATATCCCGGGTATGATAAAGTTTGAAACACGAAATCATAAATTATAATATAATAAATAACTATAAATAATTATAAAAAATAATAATATAATAATAATACATTTTATTCAATAACGTAATCAAATCAAAATCACTGAAATTTGTGCAAACAATGATGCAATATTACTAGCCACTGTAATACTAGACACTGCATATTGGTTTAGTAAACATCCCGGGTATGAAAAATTTTAAAACATGGGACTGCACAAAGTCCGACGTCACAATCAGGACAATGGAAAACGTCCCTTTACGTCAAAAGCGGTTTTAGACCAGCTAGAAAACGGCCATAATGAATTAGAATCACTTGCAGAATTGAGCGATAGTGATTGGTGGGGAAATTCGTCATCAGACACTGAAAGTGACGACAGCGACAATTCATGCGACTGAGCTCAGTGCTGCGTGATCCGTACCACAGACAATAGAGCACCACATCACTCAGCCCAGTCGCAGAATCGTCGCTGTCGTCACTTTCAGTGTCTGATGACGAATTTCCCCACCAATCACTATCGCTCAATTCTGCAAGCGATTCTAATTCACTATCGCTGTTCTCTAGATGGTCTAAAAACGCTTTTGACATAGAGGGATGCTTTTTGGTTGCCATGGGCATTTCTCAAGTTTCCAGGCAGAAAGAATGGCAGAAAGAACGGTATAAATGCAGGCAGGGTTCTGGACAAAGCACTAGGGACAAAACTGAGGTGAAATGATTTGATACAGTAATGTAATCTACAAATTACAATGTATTCTGTGTGTGTTATGCTTTTTGTGCTTTTTTTAATTCGCCGCCGGGCTCCGCCCCCACGCGTTGCCATGCTCGCGCAGAGAACGGAGCCTGGAACAGTGATACATCGGGCGGAGGATCGGACTGAAGGATACAGCCGGAGGACATTGCAGGATAAGGTAAGTACCTGTACCTGGATACTGCGGTTCCATCCCGAGTGTGGCTTGGGGTTTACCACTTTTGGTACTGAAAATTACCCCCGAGCCACACTCGGGATTACCACCAGGCAGGTTAAGGCTTTGTGCAGACTTGGAGGTTTGGCCCATATTGGTAGTGAACCAAAAAAAAATATCAGCGCTTAGTGGTGTTTAAAAGCTGCGTGGAATGAGTATAGATATACAAAGAACACCATAATCTAACATAAATAAAAAATGACAGTGCTTATAAAGTATATAACAACTTAAAGGATATTACACCCGTGCACAAAGAAGAAGTCCAAAAAATAAATATATATACTCAAATGGTGATATAAATGTCCCATGATATGAAGATCCTAAAAATATTACAGTAAATCAGAGTATTACGAATTTGACCGAATTTAATTAAAGTGTAAGTCCACCCCAACACTAAAATCCCTACATCTACAGACATCTAATACTGACCTATCTAGCCCTGTAAAGAAGAAATTGCTATTCATACCTTTTTTGAAGCTGCTCCGGTCCGGTCTCCAGCGGCGGAAGCTCTGCAGAGGACATGGCCAACAACAGCTGGGAAATGAATGGGGAGGGAAGTCACCCATAGAGTTACTATGGGGTTTCTGTTGTCGGCTGTGTCCTCTGCACCCACCTACAAAGCGAAGCCGCGGCTGACAGCTCAACGTGGGATTGAGTCAGATCGTCTTCAAAAAAGGTATGTGTATTGATTTCTTCTTTACAGGGCTAGATAAGTTAGGTGTTAGATCGTGGATGTCTGTAGATGCAGAGATTTTAGTGTTAGGTTGGACTTCTACATTAAATTTGAGCAATTCGAAAAATTAGAATCAGAATTTGAATTTCAGTTTTTTTCGATTCGAAAGTGGCTGCCAAATTTTTCGCATCTAAGAATTGCAATATGTTTACATTTCATATTCCTTTTCAAATTCAAATCGAATTTGAATTTCATTATTTTGGATAAAATTAATTTTGTTATTTCAGAGGATTCATTTACATCCTTATTGTGATTCAGAATTCGGATACATCCAAATTTCCAAAAAAACAAAACATTTGTCCAAATTTCAATTTGGAACTAAACGAATCAAACATGTCTATTAACTGCTTCCAGTTCTCATTTGCATTGCTATGTTATTCCTTAGGGCCGGAGTCTCAAACTGGCGGCCCTCCAGCTGTTGCGAAACTAAAGTCCCATGAGGCATTGCAAGGCTGACTGTTACAAGCATGACTCCCACAGACAGAGGCATGATGGGACTTGTGGTTTTGCAACAGCTGGAGGGCCGCCAGTTTGAGACGCCTGCCTTAGGGGCTCATTTATACTTGTGTCCTCTGAAGTGTGATCCCCAGTGGAAGGCATTTGCCATGTGGCTGGATAACAATATGGCACCTCCTCATTGGCTGTTTAAGCCCTGTAAAGCCTGCACCACCGTGCCACAACCACATGTATTGCACACAGCTGTTTCAGTGCAGCCCCATTCACGTGAATGGGTTGTATTCAGCAGCAGGTCTTTGCTGAACCACAAGGCAAAGCTTGTGGATGCAGCATGTGTACAACCCCATAAAGGCTGCCTTTGCATCCTAAGGGGGGGAGCAAAAGCGTACCCCCAACCAGTGGTGGCTCGTGCATTGTGGGCGCATGGACGCCGCCCCCCCCTTATACCTCCACGGCGCTCCCTATCCATCTCTCCACTATGGTGGGAATAGGCGGGGGTGTGTACTTCGAAGCACGTGATCATTATTATTATTATTATTCAGGATTTATATAGCGCCAACAGTTTACGCAGCGCTTTACAATATAAAAGGGAGACAATACAGTTATAATATAATACAATACAATACAATAGGATTAAGAGGGCCCTGCTCAGAAGAGCTTACAATCTAATAGATCAGAGCCAGAGGCTGTAATAGGCTTTAAAATAGGGTTGCCTCGGGGCGCAGAGCATTGCGTCCCAATCCCACCCTGTTGTGTGACGATAGTGAATACATTTTCCAGCGGGTGGTCAGTGCCGCGGTTGGTCCGGCGGGTGCCGCTGGTGGCCAGTACCGCCCCTACCCAGTGGGGGGGGGGGTTGGTGCATGTTTGCTGGCCCCCCAAAAGGAGAACCCACCAGCCACTATTGCCCCCGACCAAAAGTGTAAACTAAGCCTAACAGGTGTATTATGTCAAGTAAAACAAACCTTGAAATTCCAGCCCCCCCCAGAAACATAATTTCCTGCTTATGTGATTGGCTCCCCAATTTTCCCAGAAGTCTGCACTAAGATACAAGTCAGATTTCTGGCATCCCCTGCAACAAAAATGTCATGTTTGGTGAGATACTCCCCATAGGAAATCACGTCTAAAGGGATGCAGACCCTGCAACTTTCCTCATTAGAGCCCTGCAGGTGCACAGCTGGTTGATAATTATGAAACGGCTCCCATTAGACTCACTCAGCAAAGTGGCAATGAGGAACGAAAAGTGATTTCTTCAGAATAACAAAAGGTGGGACTCTGCAACGTTTGTCAAAATCCCTGAAATGTATATAGATCACACAGAGGGGAATGTTTTTGTTTTTTTCTCAAGAAAAGTGGAGTTGTGCTTTACATGTTTTTATACCTAAGGAAAATAAATATTTAAAATGTTCAGTCATTACTCCAGAAACAAGAGCCAAATTACACTAAAAGTGTTCTGTAAGAAATCCTTTTAATGCCGTGTACACATGGGTGGACTTTTCGACCGGACCGGTCCGACGGGACAAATCCATCGGACAATCCAACCGCGTGTGGGCTTCATCGGACCTGCAGCGGACTTTTTTGGTCGAAAATCTGACGGACTTTAGATTTGGAACATGCTTCAACTCGTCCAGTCGAAAAATCCGCTCGTCTGTATGCTGGTCCGACGGACAAAAACTGACGCTAGGGCAGCTATTGGCTACTGGCTATCAACTTCTTTATTTTAGTCCGGTCGTACATCATCACGAACTGATCCGTCGGACTTTGGTGTGATCGTGTGTAGGAAAGTCTGTTCGTTCAAAAGTCCGTCAGAAGTTGGTCAAAAGTCCGTCAAAAGTCAGTTGAAAGTCCGTCGGAAAGACCGTCGGACCTTTGATGCCGAAAAGTCCGCCCGTGTGCACGCGGCATTAGAGATAGTGAGAGGATAAGGTCAACTTAAAATAAAAAATACTCACTGTTACTGCAGGGTGCAAACCAAATGCAGATTATCCAATAAAGTCAGAAGTCCCCCAAGTGTCAAAATGCCCAAAAATCAAAAAAGTCAAATTAAGGGAAAGATGTTCCAGTGAATCAGCCACCATAGGCTTTTACTTGGTCCATGGGAGCTATTGGATGTGGTGGAAGGGTTTACCACTGTTTTATAAAACGTGCAAAGAAGTATAAAAAAAATATTCATTTGGATATGTGGTCATACATGCAGTCCAAGAAGGGTTAATCTGTTGGATATAATGGTCCAATCATCACATTGGTCTCTTCAGTTGGTAGATGAAGTATGGGGGGGGGGGGGGGTTATCTTGGGCTACTCGGTGCTGTCATCTGTCATCTTGGCAGAGAGTTGCGTTGCCAGGAGAGAAATGAAGAACCTGAAATAAAAAACACAAAATACAAAAATGATCATAATGTTAAATACACTGTATATTTGGGAATTTAAAAACAGCTAAATATACTGTACAACTGCATTAAACATATGCAAACTTTTTTCTTGCCATGATTAGAGATAGGAAGAGTAACTTTGGCAACAACCATTTTGCCACATTTTCATGGAAACTCATAATTTGTGAACTTTTTTTCGATTGTGCCCTTTTTGTTTTTTTTGTTTGTTTGTTTTTGTTTTTTTGGGGTGTATCTGGGGTAGTTTAGTTTATTTAATTTAGTGCTTTTAGTATTTGGTTTTTTTTTTTTCTCCTATTTTTATTTATTTGATCATTATTTTCTTTATTTTACTTCTTCACTTTTTCCTTTTCTGTAAAAAAAAAGAATTAAAATAAGGAGGCTAATTTTTGAAACAAGAGCTGGTCCAGGACAGATGAAAGAAGTTTCTGTAATCCGTGGGGGTCACTTTAAAGCCTATTAAATGCTTAAAAAAACCCAATAAAAACACAATTATTTTATCTTTTTTTATCTTTGTTAAAGTGGTAGTAAAGCCTGCTTTGTTATTTATACCTACGGGTAAGCCTATAATAAGGTTTATCTATGGGTAAAATGAATATCTCCTAAACGTGCGCTGTTTAGGAGATATACAGTGCATCTCCTCCCGAGTCCCGGCAGTCGCTTCTCCTCCCGTCCAATCAGGACTTCGGACTCGTTAATTTATGTTTTATTATATTTAATTTATTGAAATTAGAAATGTGATGATTTGTAGTGGAATTATGCTTTGAATTATGTTTTGTACACCCACCATTGGTGTCAGTGGAAGCAATAATACCCCCCAGCAATGGTGTCAGTGGAAGCAATAATACCCCCCAGCAATGGCGTCAGTGGAAGCAATAATACAACCCAGCAATGGCATCAGTGGAAGCAATAATAACCCCCAACATTGGTGTCAGTGGATGCAATAATAACCCCCAATATTGGTGTCAGTGGATGCAATAATAACCCCCAACATTGGTGTCAGTGGATGCAATAATAACCCCCAATATTGGTGTCAGTAGAAGCAATAATAACCCCCAACATTGGTGTCAGTGGATGCAACAATACCCCCCAGCAATGGTGTCAGTGGATGCAATAATATTTCCCATTATCGGTGTCAGTAGATGCAATAATAACCCCCAACATTGGTGTCAGTGGATGCAATAATAACCCCCAATATTGGTGTCAGTAGAAGCAATAATAACTCCCAACATTGGTGTCAGTGGATGCAATAATAACCCCCAACATTGGTGTCAGTGGAAGCAATAATAACCCCCAACATTGGTGTCAGTGGATGCAATAATAACCCCCAACATTGGTGTCAGTAGAAGCAATAATAAACCCCAATATGGGTTTCAGTAGACGCAATAATAACCCCCAACATTGGTGTCAGTGGATGTAATAATAACTCCCAACATTGGTGTCAGTAGAAGCAATAATAACTCCCAAAATTGGTGTCAGTGGATGTAATAATAACCCCCAACATTGGTGTCAGTGGATGTAATAATAACTCCCAACATTGGTGTCAGTGGATGTAATAATAACCCCCAATATTGGTGTCAGTAGAAGCAATAATAACCCCCAACATTGGTGTCAGTGGATGCAGAAATAACCCCCAACATTTGTGTCAGTGGATGCAATAATAACCCCCAACATTGGTGTCAGTGGATGCAATAATAACCCCCAATATTGGTGTCAGTGGATGCAGAAATAACCCCAACATTTGTGTCAGTGGATGCAATAATAACCCCCAACATTGGTGTCAGTGGATGCAATAATAACTCCCAGCATTGGTGTCAGTGGAAGCAATAATAACCCCCAACATTGGTGTCAGTGGATGTAATAATAACTCCCAGCATTGGTGTCAGTGGAAGCAATAATAACCCCCAACATTGGTGTCAGTGGAAGCAATAATAACCCCCAAAATTGGTGTCAGTGGAATCAAAGAAGCATTAAAGAGGCTGCAGGAGATCAGCAGCACCCAGACAGTAAAATAAAATCCTTTCTCCCAGTAGTGCTCCTGCGTTGTCACCGTGTCACACATTTTATTATCACACAGACATGATCTGTTGTCACCAGCAGGAAGCCCAGCCTGAGAAATGCCATGCGGCCATTGCTGGGTTACCTATAGGCAAGAAGTGTCTTCTAAGGCTGGATTCACATTTATGGCATTTTTAGTGCTTTTTTGCATTTTGCAGATTTGTACTACAGCCCATTTAACATGGTTTCCTATGGAACACGTTCTGTAGAGCAAATCTGAAAAATGCAAAAAGCACTAAAAATGCCATAGGTGTGAATCCAGCCTTAGAGGCTACAGGAGATCAGCAGGGCTGAGATGTAACAAAGAAAATAAAAGTGACCACAAATCTTTAGTTTCAAAAATATATCTGCACTTTCCAGAGACGGCACTTTGATGACACTAAGTATCAATGTACAGAATAGTGCAGTGAAGGATAATCATACACGGGCAGATTTCATCTGATACAAAAATTGATACAATGATCTTCCCATCTGGAGCTTCTCTAGAGACCAACAATGGGGTCCTCCGACGTGTAGCAGGTAGGTGACCAATAAACATCCTCTAAGGTGGTCACAGATATAACGGGTGTTACTTACCTGGGCCGGCGTTCTGAGCGTTGTCACCATATTCCAGGAAAATGACTCCCCATCAGATTTGTCGGGGACCCGAGGGATCCCACACACCCCACTCACTGCAGACCGTGAGAACCAAAAAGCTACAGTGTAACTATTATTACATACTGAAAGATACATTTCCTGAAGAGACAGATTCCTCACTCTGTTTACATGAATGGCATTGTTCAATCCTCTGAGACTTTTGTCCGGCTACCATCCAAAGAACAGATTAACCCTTGCTGAAGTGTGCTAAGAAACTGTGTATCATAAACCAGTGCTGCTGATCTCCCGCAACCTCTTTGCAGACACTTCCTGACCGCGCACTCAGGTGGCGGAATGCTTTGCATTTCTCAGGGCAGATTTTTTTGAGGATAACAACAGTGGAAGATGCCAATGCCATGTACACTCACCGGCCACTTTATTAGGTACACCCGTTCAATTGAACACAAACTGCTAATCGGCCAATCACATGGCAGGGTTGTTGCGACTCAACTCAAAGCATTTAGGCATCCAGGCATGGTGAAGACGACTTGCTGAAGTTCAAACCGAGCAACAGAATGGGGGAAGAAAAGGGGATTGAAGTGACTTTGAACGTGGCATGGTTGTTGGTGCCAGGCGGGCTGGTCTGAGTATTTCTGGGATTTTCACTCACAACCATCTCTCAGGGTTTACAGAGGATGGTGTGTAGCGGGTGCTGCAGCCAGGGTGGATATAAATCAATGATTTTTAAAAAAAATTAAAAATCTGATTTTTTGGATTTAAATCTGATTTTTTTTTTTTTTTTTTAAATCGATTTTTTTGATTTTTTATCAAATTAATTTAATAAAATGCTTTTGGAGTAAAAATCTATCTAAAGATAGTTTTCTATTTAAGATACATTAATAATGAAATGGAGCTTATTTGTGTAGCATGAGGCTGTATATTCTGCAATATTTACGGTTCAATGAATCCAAGCTCTGCAAACTGAGATAATAAATAATTTTTTTTCACCTATTTTTATTTTATTTTATGTATTTATTTATTTTTTATTTGATCATTATTTTCTTTTACTTCTTCACTCTTTTTACTTTTGTGTAAAACAAAGAAATAAATTAAGGAGGCTAATAAAGGGCCATTTTAGAAACAAGAGCTGGTCCAGGACAGATGAAAGAAGTTTCTGTAATCCTTGGGGGTCACTTTAAAATGCTTTAAAAAAAATAAAATAAAAACACAATCATTTTATCTTTTTTTTTTAAATCTTTGTTAAAGTGGTAGTAAAGCCTGCTTTGTTATTTTTACCTACAGCTAAGCCTATAATAAGGTTGCATTGATGCATTCACACAATGTCACAGTAACCATGAGATAAAATAAAGTTCAGGAATATTCCTTTATCCCATTGTTTTGCAAATCTATGTACACTACAAACTGTATGATTGAATCGGTTCTGATATCAGAAAAACAGAAAAATTCTGATCACTTTTATTGCTGTCACAAAGAATGTAAACATCCCTTGTGACAGTAATAGGTGGTGACAGGTACTCTTTATGGAGGGTTTCGGGGGGGGGGGGGTCTAAAAGACCCCAAATCCCACCTTTGCACTTCAAAGTATTCAGATCGCCAAAAAAAAAATGTGATTCTGAATACTGTAATTTTTTTAAAATTTTGCACCATTGGCAGCCGAGTAAACCGAAATTGGCGTGACGTTTACACATAGGAGACTAGAACCAAGCCATTTCCGGCTTTAAATTAGTCTCTCTCTAGCTGGCGGAAGTGTGTGTCTCCCGGTGGGACAGGATGCCCGGGAAGGCGGTGGGAGGGGGGGTCTCCTCCTCTCCTCTGGGATAACAACTGAGCGGCTTTTAGCGGCATCGGTTGTTATTCATAAAGAGCCGACCGCCTGCTCTAAAAAACAAAGCATATCACCCTGGAATAACCCCTGAAAAACTAAGCTGCATATGTGCATACGGTTGGCACTGAGGGTTTAAATCAAGCCTTTTCTTTTTTAAATTAAGCCTTTTCACTAGTGATTTAAATCAAATCCACCCTGCAGCCAGACTTTTCATTATCACAGGCCTTTTTACAGAGAAGAGAGCTGCCTGTCATTTTTCTGAGAGAGAGGGATTCCCCCCTCCCTTTTTATTCTTCCCTGACTGCATGGTAACACAGGCATCCGCCCACCCTCTGCCTTCCTCCCATGTGCTCCTATTGGCAGGAGAGGAGCCAATTAAAGGCACAGTTACCGGAGCCAATTAGAGGGACTGTACTGAGCTGCAGGAAGCAGCTGCAATGGATCCTGGGACATGAAGTTCCCTCACCAAGCGGCCCCTTATCCTTGTATGTAGGCAGGACTACAAATCCCAGAGGGCACTGCTGGCAGGAAAGTAAAATAATCCAGTTTGATTTCCTGAGGAGATTCTCAGTCAGCACGAGGTGGAGGAAGAGATCAGCACGAGGTGGAGGAAGAGATCAGGCCGGAGGGAGAGTTGCTGTCTCTCAGGTGATTTCGGGACATCCAGACAGAGAGAGGGGGATCCCAAATTCAAAATACTAACCACAACGTACAAAGCCATTCACAACTCTGCCCCGAGCTACATCACCAATCTTGTCTCCAAGTATCACCCAAACCGTCCTCTCCGCTCCTCCCTGAAGGGGTTTACAGGTACTTCAGGTACGTGACGGACCACCCAAGGGTTAATATTGCAGACCACCGAAGACCCCCCCTACCGGTTCAGCTTACCAATCAAAAGAGGGGAGGGGGAGTGGTTAGTAAAGGAATATATGTATTACTAGACTCCCAACACCTCCTACTCTCAAGCTCCCTTGTCTCTTCCTCCTCCCATGCTCATCTCCAGGATTTCTCCAGAGCCTCTCCCATCCTCTGGAACTCTCTACCTCAACCTGTCCGGCTATCCCCTACTCTTGCTGCCTTCAGGCAATCCCTGAAAACTCATCTCTTCAGGGAAGCCTATCACGTCTTCCAACTAATCTTTTACCACTTCCATCAGCCCCTTCCCCACAGTTACAAACTTTTGTACCACCTGCCCCACCCTATTAGATTGTAAGGTTTTCTGAGCAGGACCCTCTTAAACCTTTTGCATTTTATTGTATTATAACTGTATTGTCTCCCTTTTATATTGTAAAGCGCTGCATAAACTGTTAAAAAAATCCTATATAAATCCTGTATAATAATAATAATAATCCAGGCGCATCTGCACCAACGGTGAAGCAAATAAAATCAACTCAGGGAGGGCTGATCCAAAGAGTGGTAAAAATATTGAAGATGACAACAGTATTCACCATAAAAGTCTATTGGCACATTTGATTAGTAAAATCAGTCTAAAAGGTTGTAAGCCATGTGGGCAAAATGGTGATCAGCCTAACAGTAAGAAATGAATGCCCTGTGGACATCTACACTTTCTGTATATTTGACCCTCACTCAGAAGCCAACGTGATGAATAGACAGCTGTCCCACCTCCACCGCTGTAAAGAATGAGATGCTGCGGGCACTCTGGAAATCCGGAGGTGCCGTGGACATCTATCCAGATGTATAGCCCAGGATCGTGGCCAGAAATCCAGGGGAGAGGGACAGTTCATGAGCCCGAGGTCTCTGGCTCAAGGAAGCCCAGGAGGAAGGGGGAAGATGACAGCTCCGTTAGCGGATGATCCAAGCAGCGGCGCAGTGCTGGTGATCTAACCAGTAGAGCCGGGGAAACTGACAAACACCGCCAGTTCCTGGTCTCCGGAGCACAGAGTGCTCCAATGCTACAGACGCGGGCAGTCTCCGACCAGCTGGCGGTGAGTCAAGTGACAGTTGTGTAACACAGGGGCAGAAGGAAAAGAAGGGACATGAAAGGAACTTCAAAATAATGCAGAGGCTTGAACGATGTGGGACTACATGTTTCGGGGATTACCCCTTCATCAGGTCACATGTTCCGATGGTGAAGCGTTTCAGTGTGAGTTGACCAGTCGGGTGGCCAGGAGAGATATGGAGGGAGGGCTTTTGCCGATTTGCAGGAAATAGGGACACTGCACCACAGAAGGAGTTATATGAACACTGTATATAGACATCATTGCTGGTAGTCTGACACTAGGATAAAGGATAAGGCATCCATTTCTGGGGACACTGTACACAGACACCATTGTCCTCTCACATTGCTGAGAAAAATCCTGCATGCTTCACTTGATAATCTGGGCCAGTTATGTTTTTTGGCCCTGCTATCCAGGAGTTTAAGTGCACCAACGAAAGTGGCTAGCTGAAGACACCTGAAGAATATTATTAATATCTAATATTCTTGTATCTCAGAGGCGCTTCTGGATGAATAGCATTGATAGTCAAACTGACTTAAAACAAAGTGTGAGTTTATTGTCACACAATTGGCATCATACAATGTAAAAAATATAATAGTTCAATTCAGTGTGGGTAAAAATATATGAAATAGAATAAAAAGTTATAAAGCTGTAATAAGCTTATGAAAGCATGTGTGATTCATGGCTGCTGTCTGTCTCCATGCTGTCTTGTGTGTCGTTGAAGAAGAAGCAGGAAATGACGTTCTTAGTCTTCTGGCAGAATTGACAGCTGTGCCCACTTGTCAAAGTGTCTTGTGATCATGTCAGTGTCATCTATCCTAGTGGCTGTGTGTGTGTGTCTGTGTGACCTTCAATATGGAAGCATTGGCTTTATATGTTACATGTGAAAGTGTGAACGTCATAACCTCACACCAACTTAGAACCTTGTATGGCACATATTTATTTCTGCTAACTTCAGCAATATGCTATCCAAAAGAAGATTCTAACTCAGAGTCATATATGGCATACTATTGATAAGCCCACATGTAACACTCCATACTTGAAGTAATGGGCTGATCATGTAATGTCATATAACCAAACATCTACATAATATGAACACATTTTACCAACTGTACATTAAGTTACTATATACTAGTACTTATTAATATGACTGGAACTACAAACTAACTTAACTTAACAGGATATAATTCACAATGTATATTCCTTTAGCTACGTGGACACGTGTCTATTTTTGTCTTCTCATGACATTCTATACCAAGATACCTTATATGTCATACTCAAATTGGCTACACCAGAAAAATCCAGCAATGCTCAGCTGTAGATGAAGAATCATGTCAAATCAATTGATCAAGGTCATTCACACATACTCTATTTATTATGATTAATCATAAAACCAAATATGTTTTGCAAACTTGCCATGAATATAATATAACACCTATAAGTGCCGAATTATGAATTAGGAATAATATTCTAACAATCCCCCCTGAATTATGATTAATCATATCAAAATTATTCTAATACATTCAAAACATCATTCATGTCACATTTACACACCCTTGTATCAAATGATTGAACACAATATTCCTCAGAACTGAAGCAGCTAGAAATAACTCTCCTTCTAATCCTTTAACTTTTCTTAGATCTATATATTCAAAATTTTAAAATAATGATATAGAATTTAAAAATGTATAACATAATGATGACTCATATCTATATTTACTATTATTAATAATAATAACAATAATAATAATTATTATTATTATTATTATTATTATTAAAATAAATTATGCAATAATATATTTCCATATTTGTGCTCAAATAATATTTTAGCTCTTTGGAAATATACTTTACACTCTAAAACTTGTCATAACTTTCCATAGTTCTATTAAGAGTGATATGTTTCTTAAGTTATGAACAAAAGATGTTCTGTAAACTAGAATGAGTGTGCAGTTGTTATCTAAAAATATTCAATATATGAATAAGGAAAAATAAATAAAAATAATAATGATAATCCTAACTTAATATGAACATTAATATCAGAACAATGGAATTATCAAAAAATGTATATGGACAAATGTTTGAGTCCCAAATTGTTTATCTATAGTAGATAGATAAAGTTTCTTCTGATTAATTTTTTTCTTCATGAAATGTCTTTAAAATTTCTTCTTCGAGTTCTGTTAGTTTAGAAAAATTATTGTTGAATAAGATAAAACAGTCATAAATCTGAAGTATAAATCTTTTGTCCAACATTCTTCCCTACAGGATTCCTTATTTAACTTTGAATTTTCCTGATATTCTCTTTGCTCTTCATATGAGCTTGTTATCTTCCATATTTATGTGATTTTAGATGCCATTTCTGTAAAAGAAATGCAGTATCATTAATCAGGCATAAAATATTTTCATTAAATTCTTGTAACTTTTTTCCAACAAATGTTAAAACATTATGAGACAATAACTTTGTGAATTTGTTAAACTATATGTAAAATAACACTATCTTATATTTTCCTTCAAAGAGAACTTCTGTATGACAATGTACTGTCCTTATCCTGTCTAAGATGGCCTAAACTATACATCATATGTACTGTGAAGTTTAGGTATAACAGGACGCAACACCTCCTTTGGTCATGATACAAATCTCTGTTTTCACAAACAAAAGAAAAGTTTTGTACCACCCAGAGATGACAATGGACTATGCCTTTGTTCTCATCTCTAAAAGATTAGAAATGTGCCTAACTGTATTCTGGTTTGAAGCTCTTATTCTAGTGTTAGACTGTTCTGTAGTAACAAGTACTGGCTCTATGTCCTCCTCTGTTCTTATGCTGGAAACCTGAGATAAAGACTTCTCAGATACAGCTGTATAAACATGTACTGGTGTACATTCCTGAAGATGTCTTCCTTTTACATCTATCTGAATGTGTTTGGATGATAAAGCTCTGAACCATAGAGGATATGTTTTACGACATTCTTTAAAACTATCTTCCTCAAAAATACCTTTTAGTGAGCAGTCAGGTGTCTGTACAATGATTTTGTTTGATTTCACTATGCTCTCTGTAGCTTTAATTGCATAGTAAACACTTAGCAGTTGCTTTACACCTGACTCAAAAGTTTTTTCCAAAAATGATAAAACTCTGGAGAAATAGGCAATTATTTTCTCCTTACCTTCTTGTAATTGAGACAACGTTACTGAGATGGCATTCTCAGATACATGAGTTTTCAAAACAAAAGATGCTTCAGAACAAACCTCTATTGTACTTAATGCTGGAGCATTCTGCAAATCTTTTTTCAACATTTCAAAAGCATTTTTCTCCCTTGGACCCCATTGGTCAACTATATTACCTTTATTTCTCAAAAGATTATATAGTGGATTAACTTTTTCTGCGAAACAGTGTACAAACTCTTTGCAATGATTTATTTTATGCAAAAATTGATGCAATGCCTTATGAGTTGTTGGAGTTGGGATTGCAGTGATATCTCTAACAGTTTCTTGCAACAATTGTCTCTTTCCTTGACTAATTTGCATGTGAAGGTATTTCACTTGACTTTTCATCAGCTGAACTTTTGTCGTGTTTAGTTTTAAACCTTCAGCTTGTAACATCATAAACAACTCAGACAAAAGAGCAATATGTTCATCGATATTCTGAGTACTCAGCAAAATCGTATCCACATGCTGAGAAATGCATTCTGGCCTAGAAAATTTTGAAAGTATTTTTGCTATAGTTTCATGAACTATACCATCACCAATACCTAGGCCAGGTATTAATCGAGTGAAGGTATAAGTCTCTTTTCTGAATGTGAATGCGAGTTTGTACTGGCTGCTATTCGTTAAAGGAAGAGAAAAATGGCTATTCATAATTTCTAATACAGAGAACACTTTGTCCTCAGCATTCAAATTTAACTTTAAGTTAGATTTATCAGGAAGAACTGGGTTATTTGTGATATGTTTGTTCAATGTCCTTAAGTCAACTGATAAAGAATATGAATTATCAGTATTTTTGATAGGCCAAATACAGTTATTTACCACTGATTTAGCTTTCTTTACAATTCCAAGTTGTAAAAAATCTTGAATAATGGCAAAAAGTCGACCAATTGATTCTAGTGGTAACTCATACTGATTAAGGGGTTCTGGATCTTTTCCCTCAATATTCAATTCAGTATTTTTTAAAGTTCCAATGTCATTTTTGAACTTTGACCACAAACTTGGAAAACGTTGTACCACTTCCTTTAGAGCACAATTACCATCAACATCAGGCCACTTTTGTTCTCTAGACATATTGGTAATGGAACCAACTTTACTGTATACAGAGGGATCAATAAGCACTGATTTGGGCCTAGATGGATCTTTCCAAATACTTTTATTAGCCAAATCGATCACCCATTTTTGTTCATTGATAACATCAATGCCGAGTATATTCTCTGCTTTGTGACATACCCAAATGTTAATGTTAGTTTTCACTAATCCAGGTACTTCAAATGTTACATTAGATACCTGTCTAGCAGTGGAATTACCTGTATTATTAAAACCCACTATATTACACATAGGAGAATTTGGTTTCACAGGTATGTTTTCTTTGGTAAGGCTAATCTCAGATCCACTGTCAATGAGACAATTAATGTTTTTACCATTCAGCAAACATTGTATATATGGCCTACCATTCTCATCCAAAATAATTGGTGCTACATATTGTAATGGCAGAGAAATTGAATCCCGATGTGATTCTATTTTTGGCAATGGCAATAAACCCTCTCTTTCAGTGACAGTGTTGTCTGAGCTGCTGTTAACAGTCAAATTACTGATCTGTTTGACTTCAGTGGCATAAGGCAATTCAGTCCAAATTTTATCTTGACATGAAAAAACAGGTTGTACAAAAGCTGATTTTTCATTCTCTATATCTTTAGTTTTTATTTGTGAGTCTCTCTTAAATTTACAGCAATGTTTTCTCATATGGCCAGATCTATGACAGTAAAGACACGTGATAGGGTCTCCTTGCCTCACTTGCCTGCACCTGTCCTTGTCATTCCTGCTAAGACCTGTCGTTTCTGACATGTCTGCAGCCTGACTATTTTTGTCACATTGAATTATAGCTATCTCGTGTGTGAGATTGCTTTGATTCAATTGTCTCCTAATTTTATCAATGAAACTTACTATATCATTTAAATTTTGACGTTCCTGTGCTATGGCTACTGAAGTTGGGTCAAGGTATTTAAATTTTTTTATGAAAGCTATTTTTAAACCTGGGTCATTGTCATCATCTACTCCAAATATCATTTCATAAACCTTGCAAAATTTTATTTTGAAATCAATTGGACTTTCTTCTGCAGTAGTCTGTAAAAGATCTAACATTTCTATGGTCGGTATTTGCTCACCGGTCATACATAGCAATAATTGTCGCAGTCTATCTGTCGCGTCATTTTGTTTTTCCTGACCTTCGTCATCAATAACAGGTGTGTTAATTCGTTTAGCGAAATTAACAGGAACCCACAACTGAAATATGTAATTGCGTTGATCATTTGACAGATTAAAACGATCCGCAAACATTTCAAATAAATCCCAATTGGAAAATACAGTTGCCTCAATGTCATAAATAGGAAAATCTTTTAAAACTTTCAGAAGTTGGTCATGTATTTGCAACTTTAGTTTTGCAGTTCTACATAATAAGTTTTTATGTTTCATTTCTTTTTCATCAGTAGCATCAACATTCTCCATATCCGAACTTTCCGGAATATAAGAGGATTGTTGCTTACATTTAGATTCAGTCTTTTTGTCATCTGTAGTTATTACAGCAATCTGTGTCAATCTACTGTCATTCTGAAGTTTTTCCAAAAGATTTGTTTTGGAGTCAATTTGTTCCTCAAGATTCTCTATATAATTACAAAAAATCTCACAGTTTGGACAATTAAGAGAATCTGGAGACAAATTTTCATGTTTCCCTGTGTTCTGTACAGTGTTACATTCTGTCTGCTGTAATGTACACACATTTTTAGCAGGTAAATCAACATTAATAATCATTTTATTAAATATTCTCACTAATTTCAATACGTTATTTATTTTCTTACGTAATTTATGTACAGTGAACCTGGATTTATCAATCTGTGTATTGGCATTTAAGCATTCATTGTACATATATCTCCACAAGTGACTGTCATTTGGATATAAAGACACATCTTTAAACTCTAGTTTGCTTTCTCTCACTATATCAATAAATTCCATAACTTTTACTCACCGTATTTAGAAGAATTTATCGTCTTCAACCATCTGTTACTGGACTGTTGTCCACATCTGACGTAACAGAAACGCCTCTTGGTTGATAGGTTCTGAACCGTCTTTTTTCTCGAGACCTGAATATTCGCAAAACTGCGCTAATCTCTCCCCCCTCAGCAAGGATCGAGATTTCTGTAAAAATTGAGAAATGACGGAAGTTTCTGGCTCGCCAAAATGAAGAATATTATTAATATCTAATATTCTTGTATCTCAGAGGCGCTTCCGGATGAATAGCATTGATAGTCAAACTGACTTAAAACAAAGTGTGAGTTTATTGTCACACAATTGGCATCATAAATACAATGTAAAAAATATAATAGTTCAGTTCAGTGTGGGTAAAAATATATGAAATAGAATAAAAAGTTATAAAGCTGTAATAAGCTTATGAAAGCATGTGTGATTCATGGCTGCTGTCTGTCTCCATGCTGTCTTGTGTGTCGTTGAAGAAGAAGCAGGAAATGACGTTCTTAGTCTTCTGGCAGAATTGACAGCTGTGCCCACTTGTCAAAGTGTCTTGTGATCATGTCAGTGTCATCTATCCTAGTGGCTGTGTGTGTGTGTCTGTCTGTGTGACCTTCAATATGGAAGCATTGGCTTTATATGTTATATGTGAACGTGTGAACGTCATAACCTCACACCAACTTAGAACCTTGTATGGCACATATTTATTTCTGCTAACTTCAGCAATATGCTATCCAAAAGAAGATTCTAACTCAGAGTCATATATGGCATACTATTGATAAGCCCACATGTAACACTCCATACTTGAAGTAATGGGCTGATCATGTAATGTCATATAACCAAACATCTACATAATATGAACACATTTTACCAACTTTACATTAAGTAACTATATACTAGTACTTATTAATATGACTGGAACTACAAACTAACTTAACTTAACAGGATATAATTCACAATGTATATTCCTTTAGCTACGTGGACACGTGTCTATTTTTGTCTTCTCATGACATTCTATACCAAGATACCTTATATGTCATACTCAAATTGGCTACACCAGAAAAATCCAGCAATGCTCAGCTGTAGATGAAGAATCATGTCAAATCAATTGATCAAGGTCATTCACACATACTCTATTTATTATGATTAATCATAAAACCAAATATGTTTTGCAAACTTGCCATGAATATAATATAACACCTATAAGTGCCGAATTATGAATTTGGAACAATATTCTAACAACACCAAAGGTTATCTTTTCTTCAAAAGGACTCAAGCTACTATTGCCATACGGATCCACACACACATACTCAGGGCTCTGTATATACAGTGGGTGTTTGGGACAGTTAATCTTGGAGGTTAAGCCATTATATGTTGGCTTGAATAAAGTGTTTAAAGTTGGGCCTGTGGTGTCAGGGGACAGAAGAGAGAGAGGCCTGACACAAAGGGAGTCATTTCTCTGCTCTCCCCCTGCCTGGACTCATGGAGCCGACCTGAGTAAAACTACCCAATCTGATTTAAAGCGTCATATTGTGCTTTATTTGCCATTTAAGTGTGCCTCTGCTCTTGGGGACATTCTAGCGTTTGAAATACCCTGAAAGCAGCTTGAATATAGGATTGAGTTATATTGCTCTTAATCTCAATTATTGTTCTCCAGTTAATTATTTGAATATATACTGTTACTGTCTGTTATTCTTCCAAAGAAATATAACAGTAAAACTATTTCTGTGTTTTATCATAACGTGTGTTTTTCTAATTGGTCATTGCACTTACACTATTGCTAGGTGTGCTAGAGGTGGCTGAGGCTGTTATTAGGGTTGAGAGGCAGAGTAACGGACTGAAAAAAAAGCAGCTCCTTTGGGGGTATCGCTACACAGTGAGCGGCAGTTGTGTGGAGGAAAATGCCTTGTTGATATCAGAGGTCATAGGAGAATTGGCGGACTGGTTCCAGATGATAGAAAGGCAAGAGTAACTCAAATAACCACTCGTTGCACCCAAGGTATGCAGAATACCATCTTTGAACACACAGCACTTGCAACCTTGAAGTAGATGGGCTACAGCAGCAGAAGACCACGCTAGGTGCCACTCCTGTCAACTAAGAATAGGAAAATGAGGCTACAATTGGCACAGGCTGACCAACATTGGACAATAGAAGATTGCAAAAATGTTGCCTGGCCTGATGAGTCTAAATTTCAGATGGTGGGGTCAGAATTTGGTGCATGGATCCATCCTGCCGTGTATCACTGGTTCAGGCTGGTGGTGGGGGTGTAATGGTGTGGGGGGAATATTTTCTTGGCCCACGTTGGGCCCCTTAGTACCAATTGAGCATCGTTTAAACCCCACCACCTACCTGAGTATTGTTGCTGACCATGTCCATCCCTTTATGACTACAGTGTCCCCATCTTCTGATGGCTCCTTCCAGCAGGATAATGCACCATGCCACAAAGCTCCAATCATCTCACCACTGGATGGCATCATGGATGTGCAGCCAACAAATCTGTGGCAACTGCGTAATGCTGACTAGCGATAATTTTTGCCATGGGGTCAAAGCAAAGCGTTGCGACTGTGGCACATAAATACCCTAGTCTGCTGCCTTTTCAGGTTAAGGGGGGGGGGCAGTTAGGGGCTCAACCATGCATTTTTAACCCCTCCCCCTTAACTGCAATTCTAAATAAGTCCTTAGAGCAGCGATTATCATCCAGTGGACAACTGATAGTCCGCTAGAAAATGAAGTGTGTTTACTATACGGTTTCATTATATTCTGATTCATTTCTGTGTCAACAATACAGGGTCGCTGACAACTTTCACCCTATTATGTTGCATCAAATTATCATTCCACAAACGATGGCAATCGCACTGAGAATATTATGTCATGCTGTTTTCATCTAGGCCTCTAGGGGTGCTTTTGGCAGTGCTGGGACAAAGTCATCTAGAGTCCAGGGCAAACATGTATGAACAATACAGTGGGGCAAAAAAGTATTTAGTCAGCCACCAATTGTGCACGTTCTCCCACTTAAAAAGATGAGAGAGGCCTGTAATTGTCATCATAGATTTTTGAAAGAATTTATTTGCAAATTATGGTGGAAAATAAGTATTTGGTCACCTACAAACAAGCAAGATTTCTGGCTCTCACAGACCTGTATCTTTCTCTTTAAGAGGCTCCTCTGTCCTCCACTCATTACCTGTATTAATGGCACCTGTTTGAACTTATTATCAGTATAAAAGACACCTGTCCACAACCTCAAACAGTCACACTCCAAACTCCACTATGGTGAAGACCAAAGAGCTGTCGAAGGACACCAGAAACAAAATTTTAGACCTGCACCAGGCTGGGAAGACTGAATCTGCAATAGGCAAGCAGCTTGGTGTGAATAAATAAACTGTGGGAGCAATAATTAGAAAATGGAAGACATACAAGACCACTAATAATCTCCCTCGATCTGGGGCTCCACGCAAGATCTCACCTCGTGGGGTCAAAATGATCACAAGAACAGTAAGCAAAAATCCCAGAACTTCACGGGGGGACCTAGTGAATGACCTGCAGAGAGCTGGGACCAACGTAACAAAGGTTACCATCAGTAAGACACTACGCCGCCAGGGACTCAGATCCTGCAGTGCCAGACGTGTCCCCCTGCTTAAGCCAGTACATGTCCGGGCCCATCTGAGGTTTGCTAGAGAGCATTTGGATGATCCAGAAGAGGATTGGGAGAATGTCATATGGTCAGATGAAACCAAAGTAGAACTGTTTGGTAGAAATACAACTTGCTGTGTTTGGAGGAGAGAGAATGCCGAGTTGCAACCAAAGAACACCATACCTACTGTGAAGCATGGGGGTGGCAACATCATGCTTTGGGGCTGTTTCTTTGCAAAGGGAACAGGGCGAATGATCTGTCTACATGAAAGAATGAATGGGGCCATGTATCGTGAGATTTTGAGTGCAAACCTCCTCCCATCAGCAAGGGCATTGAAGATGAAATGGGGCTGGGTCTTTGAGCATGACAATGATCCCAAACACACCGCCTGGGCAACGAAGGAGTGGCTTCGTAAGAAGCATTTCAAGGTCCTGGAGTGGCCTAGCCAGTCTCCAGATCTCAACCCCATAGAAAACCTTTGGAGGGAGTTGAAAGTCCATGTTGCCCAGCGACAGCCCCAAAACATCACTGCTCTAGAGGAGATCTGCATGGAGGAATGGGCCAACATACCAGCAACAGTGTGTGACAACCTTGTGAAGACTTACAGAAAACGTTTGACCTCTGTCATTGCCAACAAAGGATATATAACAAAGTATTGAGATGAACTTTTGATATTGACCAAATACTTATTTTCCACCATAATTTGCAAATAAACTCTTTCAAAAATCAGACAATGTGATTATCTGGATTTGTTTCCACATTTTGTCTCTCATAATTGAGGTATACCTATGATGACAATTACAGGCCTCTCTCATCACGGGACGTTCAAAAACCTCTCCTGATCGATTAAACTTGACAGATAGTAACCCACGTTTAAAAACGTCCGTTTTGCCACATTTAGCCACATTTGCGTTTAGAGGCGTTTTTTTTTCAAATAGTCAAAAATGTATCTCCATTAAAAACGCCTGTAGACGGAACGCGAGTTATCACGTTTATACGCGTTTACAAGCTGTTACAGGCATTTGCCATTTCAAATGCCTCTGAACATCCGTCCTGAACGCATTTTTTTGCTTTTCAAAAAATGCTTCTAAACTCAACTACCTAGAAACGACTATAAACGACCCTGTGTACATGTACAGATAAGATAACATAGAGGAGAGTTCAGGGGCAGCTGAAAAAAAAATGCCCAACTGATCCTAAACGTCCGTTTACCAGCAGCAGTGTTCATGAAGCCTAAGCATTAATCTGCATGCTTAGCCCCTAAAAATAAACTCCCCCTCCTCCCAGTACAAATCCACCCCCTGCTGAAATACCCCCTCTCAGCACAAATCTTTGCCCCCCCATCCCCCAAATAACCCCAGCTCATATGCCCCCCCCCAAAAAAAAATACAAAATTCACCCCTCCTAGCACGAATCCTCTTCCCCTAAAATTTCCCCTCCTAGTACACCTCCCCCCCACACTTCAAATCTCCCCTTCCAACCCAAATCCCCCTGAACCCTCACTCTTAGCATACACCTCCCCCAAATTTCCCCTCCTAGAACAATACTTACCCTCTGCTGCCCCCAAATCCTCCCCCCCCACCTCACATGACACCACAGTGCCCAGGGCAGCCGCTCTTCCTGCCCACCCCCCTTATCCCGGCCCTGGCTTTTGTTGTAGGGTTCTCGTCTGATTGTTTTGTTTCAGCGAATTGTCATCTATCAACGCTATACTGCTATGTCAACTTCTATGATCATTATTCTATAGATGTTTGTACCATTTAAAAAAAAATCATGTTAGTGGTCCACGGGATTCAAAATTGCGAGTTTAGTGGTCTGTGAGGTCCAAATGGTTGGAGACCACTGCCTTAGAGAGTGCAAATCTCCTTAGTGGGGACACAGGCAGAAAGAAAGACCTGAAAGATGTTCTAGACATGTCTATTCTATCAAAATTTTGAAAAAGTTTTGCCCATAGATCTTTTTCAAGTTGATTAGGTACAGGTCCTCTTTATGTACAATGTATCTTTTTGGGTCTGAAGAATCTATGAAGCTTCGATGTGGTGACTAGATATTCTTAGTTACATTTGTTTCCTTGTTCTGTTCAGAGACTTCATTTCCCAGAATGCTTTTCCCAGGGCACACTCTTATGACGTTACAGGAGCGCCCAGTACACGTGGCACACCGTTCATCCGCTATAGACGCTGGCACAGCTCTCCGCCTTTCCAAAACGTGAGAAGGGACTCACTTGTCCGGTCATTTAGTGTAAGTATTTGTGACCTTCATTTAACGGAAGTGAGAACAGCCTATCGACATTCCTAATAGCATCAGTGATTCTGGCCACGTGCCACCGACATTTTAACTATCTACAGGTAGGCCCATTTTAGCAGACATTGAATTTAATTGAACTGAACTTGTTATAAGGTTAAACTCATGTGGTTGAAAGGAAACAATCTTTCTGTTTATCATTCTGTTTAACGAGGAAGTAATATACAAGATGTAGACTTTAATGGTGAGAGGATAAACAGTGATATGACTATAGCATAGCAGTTCATGCAGCTGCTATGGGGCCTGGGGGTGGGAGGGGGCCCCATTAGGGAGGCTGTTATGGCTTGGGTCGGAGGGGGCCTCCATTAGGGAGGCTGTTATGGCTTGGTTGGGAGGGGGCCCCCTATTAGGGAGGCTGTTATGGCTTGGGTGGGTCCAACAGCGCACTGTCACCGCTAAATTCCATCTTCAGTAAAATGAATGGCCAAGCCAAGCGCTGTTTACGGCATGGCTCTGAAGGAACAGGACGGGTATGCTGTTCCTTCAGAGCACATACATGGTGACGTCACTGGCTGCATCTGAAGTAAATATCTTCTAAATGGCGCATGTTTGGGAGATATTTACTGTACCTATAGGTAAGCCTTATTATAGGCTTGCCTATAGGTAAAAGTCATACATGGGAGTTTACTCCAACTTTAACCTCTTATGGGTTGGCGGCCGGGTGCCACTTCCTTAACAACCATAAATTGTCTGCTGTCAGTGGGATTCCCATTGCCAAAAAAATTTAAACAAAGCAAATGTCAGTTTAATTTTTTTTTTCTAAAACAGCATAGCCCCCCCCAATCCATACCAGGACCTTTAGACCTGGTATGGATTTTAAGGGGAACCCCATGCCAAATTTATTTTAAAAATGGCATGGGCCCCCCCAAAATCCATACCAGACCCTTATCAGAGCATGCAGGACAAGCGAGCGCCCCCCTCCCACTCCTGAACCATGCCAGGCCACATGCCTTCAATATGGGGATGGGGGATTTGTTGATGGGGACAAGGGCCTCTTCCCCACAACATGATTGTGGGAGTCTGTGGGCGGGGGGGCTTATCAGAAACTGGAAGCATGGTCGTCCGCAAGGGGGGGCAAGTGCCCCCCCCCCCCCTGAGCAAGGTGTCCGCACAGTGTTGCCAACTGTCTGTAAATTTATGGGCAACCCGTAAATTTCAATACATTTTTGAGCTGCCTGTAAATGCCCGTTACTGATGGCTGCTGCCCGTGAAAAATATGGCTGCACAGTTCCAAAGCCTGCTGGGCTCGGGCAAGCTCGTACATGCTCGGCCACTTTGCGCATGCATGGTGAGGTTATCAGTAGTGGGAGACTCTCTCCAGCAGCCATGGATCCATGGTCCTGGGGACCGGACCCCTGCACCATCCATCCATCCATCCATGGCTGCTATCTCTACAGAATGTGATGTCCTCATCCTCCAACCACCTTCTATATCATGTCCGCAGTACAAGACAATCATGCAGGATGTACAGGATCAGCTGACGCGTTTCACACTCGAAACTGAGTGCTTACTCATAGCTACTCACATCCTGCATGATTGTCTTGTACTTTTGATGGTCCTATCTCTACAATAAAGACAAGTTTTCTACTTTATCCAGTGTGCGGCATCCAGATCTTTCTCTCCAATACCTTGCTCTATTCAGCATTTAGCCAGCACCTGGGACTCTTCAACTCTGAAGGCTTCACATTAACTTTACACCTGAGTCTGGATCCACCTGAGCGGATCCACCTGCTACAACTGCACCTCTTGTACCATGTCCGATCTTAAAAATGTGCACCCCAAAGCTCATGTGTGTTTGAGCTTTGGGGTGCACACCCTAATGCAATAGGCTGCACGCACCTACAGTATGCTAGATCTAATTGAAGGTAGGTGGATGTAAACAGACATAAATGGTCTGTTTACACCCCGCTGGACCATAGGGATACACGGACCATTTAATCAGGTCCGCCCGAAAAACTGACAGGCGGACCTGATTGGATCAGCCGTGTGAAAGGGGTCTTATATTCAGGGAGACTCCCCAGCTGTCAGAATACACAGATCAGCACTGCAGCCATTGCCTGCAGCTGCTAATAGAGCGGCTTTTCCAGCAGAAGTAGATTGGTAGTTAAGATTTTATTCAACTGAGGTGGCAGCACCTGGATCGCAATTCGGCCGATCCAAATTTCAATCCATCTATGGCCATCTGAGATTTTTTGGTAAAGGAATTTATGGCTATTTGATTCCTTGCGGATATGATTGTTTTGATTGAAGCGTATGTGGCCACCAGCGAAGCACCAGCCAGACATCGGGGCAGACCGCATTGGAGGGTTGTTTATTTTTAAAGTGCAAAGGTATAAAAAAAAATAGGTATTTGGCCGGAGTTTGGCTTTAATAGCCGCAGGATTAACTAAATAGATAACAATAGCAGTGAGACTTCATGTGGTCTACTGTGCTATCCTTTGAAGATTAGATAAGGATGACAAAGGTTAAACGTTATCTCTGTTTATTACTATAACAACTGGAACTATTTGTATACTTTGTTGCTACTTGTTATATTTTTATGGTTATTACTGTTTGTATAACATAATGTCATTTATAATTGCCTAAAAGTGTGTAATAATGTAATTATCATAATTCTATATTAAAATAGGATGTCTTAATTTATTTTATCTCTATTACAATGTATCAAGTCTATAATACAAGGACAGTAAAATGTTGGATGTTTATACTTAGATATGGGGGTATGGTGGAAAGGTGGGAATGCCATCATCCTTAAAATTAAAAGTCAGCAGCTACAAATACTGCAGCTGCTGACTTTTAAAATAAGGACACTTACCTGTCCTGGGCGCCCTGCGATGTCCTCACCCCAAGCCGACCCATCCCTCAGCTCCCAGGTGGAGGCGCCGCCATCTTCAGCAAGGGAATCAAGAAGTGAAGCCTTGCGGCTTCACAGCCTGGTCCCTTACTGTACATGCGCGAGTCGCTCTGCGCGTCCTGACTGGTCCCTGCTGTCTTCTAGAACCTGTGTGCCCCCCCCGGAAGACAGCAGGGGACGGAGAAGGGGCCAGACATGGCGTAGATTGCCGCGGATACTGCAGCGATCTTTTGCTGGAAGTGGGAGCAAATACCTGTATTAGACAGGTTTCTGCTCCCCCTCCCCCCCTGAGAGGTGACACCGGAGGAACACAAGCGGAAGTTCCATTTTTGGGTGGAACACTGCTTTAAAGAGGAGGTCCAGCCCCCCTACGGAAAATTAAAAGTCAGCAGCTACAAATACTGCAGCCACTGGCTGTTGACTTTTAACCGCTTGCCAACCAGCTGCCGTCATTATACAGCGGGAGGTCGGCACGATCCCGCTAGCTGTCGTAGTTATACGTTGGCTCGCGGGATCAGGAAAGCAGGGTGTCGAGAGGCAAACAGGGACATGTGTGTGTGAACACACAAATCCCTGTTCTGTTCTGTGAGGAGTGACAGATTGTGAGTTCCTAATAGCTAGGAACCACGATCTGTCATTTTCTCTAATGAGTCCCCTCCCCTTACAGTTAGAACACGTAGCAGGTAACACAGTTAACCCCTTGATCGCCCCCTAGTGTTAACCCCCTCCCTGCCAGTGACATTTATACAGTAATCAGTGCATTTTTATAGTACTGATCGCTGTATACATGCCAATGGTCCCAAAAATGTGTCAAAAGTGTCCGGTGTGTCCGCCATAATGTCGCAGTCCCAATAAAAATTGCAGATCGCCGCCATTACTAGTAAAAAAAATAGTAATAATAATAATGCTATAAATCTATCCCCTATTTTGTAGAAGCTATAACTTTTGCGCAAACTAATCAATATTTGCTTATTGCGATTTTTTTTTTACCAAAAATATGTAGAAGAATACATATCGGCCTAAACTGAGGAAAAATTAGCTTTTTTTAAAAAAAAATGGGGATTTTTATTATAGCAAAAAGTACAAAATATTGTTTTGTTTTTTTCAAAATTGTCGCTCTTTTTTTGTTTATAGCGCAAAAAATAAAAACCGCAGAGGCGATCAAATACCACCAAAAGAAAGCTCTATTTGTGGGAAAAAAAGGATGTCAATTTTGTTTGTGTGCAACGTCGCACGACCGCGCAATTGTCGGTTAAAGTGCCGAATCGCAAAAAATGGCCCGGTCATTCAGCAGCCAAATCTTCCGGGGCTGAAGTGGTTAATATATGGAAACGAACCTGTCCAGGGTGCCCGCGATGTCGGCACCACAGCCGATCTTCAGTTCGGCTGTTGGGTGCAGCCGCCGCCACTCCTGTTAAGGGAACCCGGCAGTGAAGCCTTTCGGAGACAGGAGGAGGAGGCCAAACTTCCCAAAGATGGTGCCGCGTACAGTGGGGAGTGGTACCTGTCAAAAAAAAGGTACCCGTTCCCCCCTTCTCCTAAAAGATGCCAAATGTGGCACCGGAAGGGGCGAGGAACAGATAAGCCGAAGTTCCACTTTTGACTGGAACTCTGTATTAAATTATAGAGAAAGAAATACCCTCCTTGTTGAAGGACAATTGAAAGTGGAAGTACAGACAAGTAAGCTCCAAACTGATATATAAAAATATTTCCAAATCTTTATTACATCAGACATTATTAAAAAATGTTTAAAAACATTGTGGCTAGAAACAAAGTGCAATGATCACAGCATGAGTGTATGGACATAACCTTCATATAACAAAGAGGACTACAGAGACAACCAACGTTTTTTTGGATAATGTGGAATTATAAATCTTCTTCAGGGATGCTCTTATGCAGAGAGAAGGAAGATGTTCTACAAGGTAAACAATAGGTAAGTAAATTTCTAAGTTGACACAATCAGCGTATACAACAGTATTCAAATCACAAAGAATAATATTACTAGCCATGCTCATTTCAACTTAGAAATACACTTACCTATTCTTTACCTTGTAGAACATCTATAGTCCTTCAACAAGGAGAGTATTCTTTTCTCTGATGTGTATACTTATTACATCTTATTTATACAATATCTCACAAAAGTGAGTACACCCCTCACATTTTTGTAAATATTTTCTTCTATCTTTTCATGTGACAACACTGAAGAAATGACACTTTGCTACAATGTAAAGTAGTGAGTGTACAGCTTGTATAACAGTGTAAATTTGCTGTCCCCTCAAAATAACTCAACACACAGCCATTAATGTCTAAACCGCCGGCAACAAAAATGAGTACACCCCTAAGTGAAAATGTCTAAGTTGGGCCCAATTAGCCATTTTCCCTCCCTGGTGTCATGTGACTCGTTAGTGTTAGAAGGTCTCAGTTGTGAATGGGGAGCAGGTGTGTTAAATTTGGTGTTATCGCTCTCACTCTCTCATACTGGTCACTGGAAGTTCAACATGATACCTCATGGCAAAGAACTGTCTGAGGATCTGAAAAAAAGAATTGTTGCTCCACATAAAGATGTCCTAGGCTATAAGAAGATTGCCAAGACCCTGAAACTGAGCTGCAGCACGGTGGCCAAGACCATACAGCGGTATAACAGGAGAGGTTCCACTCAGAACAGGCCTCGCTATGGTCCACCAAAGGAGTTGAGGTCACGTGCTCAGCGTCATTTCCAGAGGTTGTCTTTGGGAAATAGACGTACGTATGAGTGCTGCCAGCATTGCTGCAGAGGTTGAAGGGGTGGGGGGTCAGCCTGTCAGTGCTCATACCATACACCGCACACTGCATCAAATTGGTCTGCATGGCTGTCGTCCCAGAAGGAAGCCTCTTCTAAAGATGATGCACAAAAAAGCCCACCAACAGTTTGCTGAAGACAAGCAGACTAAGGACATGGATTACTGGAACCTTTTTCTGTGGTCTGATGAGACCAAGATAAGCTTATTTGGTTCAGATGGTGTCAAGCGTGTGTGGCGGCAACCAGGTGAGAAGTACAAAGACAAGTGGGTCTTGTCTACAGCCAAGCATGAACTCTCTGAGCATCTGAAAAAAAGAATTGCCAGCGGTTTAGACATTAATGGTCCTGTGTTGAGTTATTTTGAGGGGACAGCAAATTTACACTGTTATACAAGCTGTACACTCACTACTTTACATTGTAGCAAAGTGTTATTTCTTCAGTGTTGTCACATGAAAAGATAGAATAAAATATTTACAAAAATGTGAGGGGTGTAATCACTTTTGTGAGATACTATATATATATATATATATTATATATATATATATATATATGAACTTTGTTTTTATTTTATTTTGATTTATGGAAATTTAATGTTTGTACTTTTCACTGTGTTGAGATTTATTTATTTAAATAATCACATGAGAGTCGGTAGCGCTGTACTATTTATACAATAAATATTTTTGATGGTGGAGTGAGACACTGAGAGAGTCTTCTCAATGCGCGGTGAAACTTAGGTAACGTCCCTGTCCATGCCTGCTGGACCATGAGTCAGCGGTAATATGCCCTGACCGCCCTGTCCAGCGAGGCATGGACATTGCCTTCCATATGACGGTAAAGAGCCGGAATCACCTTCCGTGAGAAAAAGTGGCATTTGGGTACCTGCCTCTGAGGAACCGCACATTCCACAAACTCACGTAAGGGGGCAGAGTCTACCAACTGAAAAGGCAGCAGTTGAGGTGCTAGCAATTTTGCCAAGCTAGCATTCAACCGCTGGGCATGTGGATGGCTGGGAGCAAACTTCTTTCGGCGGTGCAGCAGCTGGGGCAGGGAAATTTGCCTGGTACAATCTGACGTCGGTGTACTGAAAGCAGATTGCCCACAAGTACTTGGCTGTGACACACCTAATTCTACACCTTCATTCCTCTCAGTGCAGGTCTCAGAGAGGACTGAAGGTATAGTGCGGTTGGAGATCTCAGCTGATGAGGAGCAAGGAGAGGTCCTCTTTTTTCTTTGGTGTGGGTCTTTTAGGTACGCTTGCCAACGAACTGCATGGCAGGTCAACATATGTCTGGTCAAGCATGTGGTGCCCAAGCGGGAGATGTTTTGGCCACGCGAGATACGCTTGAGACATATGTTGCAAATAGCAGCGGTGCGATCTGATGCACTCGTTTCAAAAAAGGCCCACACCAAAGAACTTTTTGTATAATGCGCAGAGACAGCAGCGCCCTGCACATGCGGAGCTTTGGGGTGTGATGCAGTCAGTGTGCTGCCCTTAGGCTGGCCCCTGGAGGGCATCCTGCCTCGTTGGTGATGTGCCTCCTCCTCCTCCTCCTCTCTCCTATCAGGCACCCACGTTGAGTCAGTGACCTCATCATCCCCTCCCTCCTCATCACTGGAGCAAACCTGGCAGTATGCTGCAGCAGGGGGAGAATGACTGCCAGATTGCTGTCCTTCTTGGGCACCCCCTCTGTCTGTGCTCACGTTACTGCCTTTATCTAGCTCAGTATCATCATCAGAGCCTCCAAACGCTGGGCATCCTCCTGGAGCATGTACCCAACACTGTGGTCAAATGGTTCGAGGGACTCCTCAGGAGGCATGGTGCGGCTAGGGAAGGAGTCACTGATGCCATTGAGCCGAGGGAAGAGGCCGCTTTGGCAGCTGCTTTGCCAGACAAAGTACCCTCAGCATGGGTGAGAGAGGATGAGGAGGATGAGGACGGCTTGGTCATCCACTCGACCAAGTCTTCCGCATGTTGCGGTTCAACACGGCCAGCTGCCAAAAAAAAGGCCAAGCGTGTCCCACGGCCACGTGCTGATGAGGATGCACCATCTCCACGACCAGCACTGTTGCCTCTAGACACAGAGCCTGCTTGCCCTCTTTTATTGGCTTGTGACAGTCTGCCTCTCCTTGTTGGCCTTCCAGACATACTAATGGCCTGTATCTGCACTAAGCTGGGATATATATATATATATATATATATATATATATATATATACTGATACTGCAGCTAGCAAAATCAACTGCCTGCCTGTAGTATGAGAACACCACCAACCTTCTACAGGTAGCTTTAGCTGAACACTGTGCAGAGCTCGCAAAAAACTAACTTGTAGCTTATTTAGCTGCCTGCGGTAGTGATAGGATCAGGAAAACACCACCAACCTTCTACAGGTAGCTTTAGGTGAACACTGTGCAGAGCTCGCAAAAAACTAATGCCGCGTACACACGAGCGGACTTTACGGCGGACTTTGCCCGGCGGACTGGATTTCGTCGGACAATTCGATGTGTGTGGGCTCCAGCGGACTTTGTTTTCTCAAAAGTTGGACGGAATTAGATTTGAAACTTGTTTAAAATTTATCCGTTGAAATCGAGTCCGGTCGAAAAGTCCGCCGTCTGTATGCTAGTTCGACGGACAAAAAGCCACGCTAGGGCAGCTATTGGCTACTGGCTATGAACTTCCTTGTTTTAGTCCGGTCGTACGTCATCACGTACGAATTCGACGGACTTTGGTGGATTGTGTGTAGGCAAGTCCGTTCGTTCACAAAGTCCGTCGGAAAGTACGTCGAAAAGTCCGCCGGGCAAAGTCCGCCGTAAAGTCCGCTCGTGTGTACGCGGCATTACTTGTAGCTTATTTAGCTGCCTGCGGTAGTGATAGGATCAGGAAAACACCACCAACCTTCTACAGGTAGCTTTAGCTGAACACTGTGCAGAGCTCGCAAAAAAATAACTTGTAGCTTATTTAGCTGCTTGCGGTAGTGATAGGATCAGGAAAACACGATCAACCTTCTACAGGTAGCTTTAGCTGAACACTGTGCAGAGGTCGCACTACACTAACTTGTAGTTTTAGCTGAACACTGTGCAGAGGTCGCACTACACTAACTTGTAGCTTTAGCTGAACACTGTGCAGAGGTCGCACTACTGAACACTGTGAGGAGGACGCACTACACCAACTTGTAGCTTTAGCTGAACACTGTGAGGAGGACGCACTACCCTAACTTGTAGCTTTAGCTGAACACTGTGCAGAGGTCACACTAAACTAACTTGTAGCTTTAACTGAACACTGTGAGGAGGATGCACTACACTAACTTGTAGCTTTAGCTGAACACTGTGAGGAGGACGCACTACCCTAACTTTTAGCTTTAGCTGAACACTGTGCAGAGGTCACACTAAACTAACTTGTAGCTTTAGCTGAACACTGTGCAGAGGTCGCACTACACTAACTTGTAGTTTTAGCTGAACACTGTTCAGAGGACACACTACACTAACTTGTAGCTTTAGCTGAACACTGTGCAGAGGTCGCACTACACTAACTTGTAGTTTTAGCTGAACACTGTGAGGAGGATGCACTACACCAACTTGTAGCTTTAGCTGAACACTGTGAGGAGGACGCACTACCCTAACTTTTAGCTTTAGCTGAACACTGTGCAGAGGTCACACTAAACTAACTTGTAGCTTTAGCTGGACACTGTGAGGAGGACGCACTATACTAACTTGTAGCTTTAGCTGAACACTGTGCAGAGGTCGCACTACACTAACTTGTAGTTTTAGCTGAACACTGTGAGGAGGACGTACTACACCAACTTGTAGCTTTAGCTGAACACTGTGAAGGGGACGCACTACCCTAACTTGTAGCTTTAGCTGAACACTGTGCAGAGGTCACACTAAAAACTAACTTGTAGCTTTAGCTGAACACTGTGAGGAGGACGCACTACCCTAACTTGTAGCTTTAGCTGAAAACTGTGCAGAGGTCACACTAAACTAACTTGTAGCTTTAACTGAACACTGTGAGGAGGACGCACTACACTAACTTGTAGCTTTAGCTGAACACTGTGCAGAGGTCACACTATACTAACTTGTAGTTTTAGCTGAACACTGTGAGGAGGACGCACTACACCAACTTGTAGCTTTAGCTGAACACTGTGAGGAGGACGCACTATCCTAACTTGTAGCTTTAGCTGAACACTGTGCAGAGGTCACACTAAACTAACTTGTAGCTTTAGCTGAACACTGTTCAGAGGACGCACTACACTAACTTGTAGCTTTAGCTGAACACCGTGCAGAGGTCTCACTACACTAACTTGCAGTTTTAGCTGAACACTGTGAGGACGCACTACACCAACTTGTAGCTTTAGCTGAACACTGTGAGGAGGACGCACTACCCTAACTTGTAGCTTTAGCTGAACACCGTGCAGAGGTCACACTAAACTAACTTGTAGCTTTAACTGAACACTGTGAGGAGGACACACTACACTAACTTGTAGCTTTACCTGAACACTGTGCAGAGGTCGCACTACACTAACTTGTAGTTTTAGCTGAACACTGTTCAGAGGATGCACTACACTAACTTGTAGCTTTAGCTGAACACTGTGCAGAGGTCACACTACACTAACTTGTAGTTTTAGCTGAACACTGTGAGGAGGATGCACTACACCAACTTGTAGCTTTAGCTGAACACTGTGAGGAGGACGCACTACCCTAACTTGTAGCTTTAGCTGAACACTGTGCAGAGGTCACACTAAACTAACTTGTAGCTTTAGCTGAACACTGTTCAGAGGACGCACTACACTAACTTGTAGCTTTAGCTGAACACTGTGCAGAGGTCGCACTACCCTAACTTGTAGCTTTAGCTGAACACTGTGCAGAGGTCACACTAAACTAACTTGTAGCTTTAGCTGAACACTGTGAGGAGGACGCACTACACTAACTGTAAATAGTCTAGCTGCCTGACTGTGATACTAAGAGGATCAAAAGAACACCAGCAATTTTCTTCAGGTAGCTGTAAATACTGTAACAAGACAAGCCTGCCTGTCAGTAGGAAGATAACAGGAACGGATCTAGCTAAACTGAATACAGTGTATATATATATATATATATATATATATATATATATATATATAAACACCTGGGATGCATATATATACACAATACACTGTAAGTGCAGCTAACTCACTGACTGTCCTGCCTAATCTAGCTAACTCAAATGAAATGACACTGTCTCTCTCTCTAAGCATGCCGGAACACACTACACAGGGCCGCCGTGCAGGTGGCCTTATATAGTGTGGGGTATGTTCTAAACCCCCTGAGCCATAATTGGCCAAAGCCACCCTGGCTTTGCCCAATTACAGCTCTCTCTACTGACGGCACTGTGATTGGCCAAGCATGAGGGTCATAGTACATGCTTGGCCAATACACGAATTTGGCGCGAATGGGCCATATCGTTTGCAATTCAGCGAACGGGTGAACAGACAATGTTCGAGTCGAACATGGGTTTTACTCGAACACAAAGCTCATCCATACTAGCAACCAATCAGTTAGCAGTAATAATATTCTGTAACCTCTAGCAATGAATTAGTGAGCTGTAAGTCTGCTAAAACCTCTAGCAACCAATCAGCAAGCAGATACTATAACCCCTTTGTATTTTGTTTGAGTTGTTTTGTTTGTTTTTTTTTTGTTTTTTTTGGGGAACACACCTAGTTGTGTGCATACATGGCTTTTTTTCACCTGCTGATGTCCACCCTTTTGGTCTATAGAGCTCATTTTATCTCCAGCTGTGTCACTTTGTGCCATATTGGTAATATATGTTCATGCACTATCATGTCATTGCCCTATATATCCGTTTTAGCTTGTCTATTCTGTAATAAGAGCACACAATTATGTTCTGTACTGTAGCATGGTGTAGGGGAGAATTACTAAAACTGGTGCACACAGCATCTGGTGCAGCAGAGTGCATAATAACCAATCAGCTTCCTGGTTTTATTGCTTTATTGAACAAGCTGAAGTTAGAAGCTGGCTCCCATGCACAGCTGCACCATATTCCGTATGCACCGGTTTTAGTACATCTCCCCTATATGTCCACACTATTTTAGCTTGATTATTCTTTAATAGGAGCACATGATTGTGCTCTCTGTGAGGTAGCCCCCATGTACTCTTAATTTATTGTGGTGTTTTTTGGGATCCACCTGGTTACCTTTAACTCTGCAACTGCAGTTTGCAAAGTGCACAGTCTATTAGCCTTTAGTAAATCCACTCCTATATGCAGGGGCAGAAGGGATAACTCATGGGGCCCCCAGGCAATAGGAGATTATGGGGCCCCCAGGCAGAGATTATGGGGCCACACAGTATACACACACACAGTATACAATCACACAATATACACTTACATGTACACACAGTATACACAGACAGATGTAAAAATAAAACACAGATTTATACATACTGTCTCTGGTTTTACTGAGGCTGGCAACCCTGATGGGGCCCCCTAGTGGCCCAGGGCCCTCGGGCAGTGCCCGAGTGGCTCAATGGTCAGTCCGCCCCTGCCTATATGTCCATGAAGAATATGCTTTTTTAGTAAGTATGATGCTTGTAAACTTCCTAGGGAAAGTAGGGACTGGCCAGAGAGGGATCACTTTAACCCAGTTGGCCAGGTATTGCAATTAATGTGAACTAAGTATCCCCTTTTTTTATGCATTCTTTATTTAAACGATGTTTTAGACAAATATTGAGAACATAGATCTGTACATTCAGAGCAAATACACAAGTACACAACATTACACTTAGGCAACAAAAAGGGTCAAACACACGGGCCAAATATTGGGTGGCATCGGCCAGTTTGATAGAAACCGGACAACATTCGCTTGTGTGTACAGCAGCCAGTCCAACATAAGCCGGCCATTCCGTCAGCTTCTGTCAAAGGTGCATGGCCCAAAAAGGTCTGCTGATCAGCATTCAATCAGCACTCTCAGCCATTGGCCATAGTGTTCTGGCAATGGCGATATCAGAACACAATAGCTCAGCAGAGATCGCTGTACTAACATCAGGTTGTTAGTGCATCGTCTCCGACCAGAGCTGTCAGTTTTCTTTCTGGGTTGCACAAAAAAAAAACCTAGTAGTGTGTACCAGTCATTAGTTCACACTGCAGCACACTCTGAAAAGTGATCTGTGGTGGATCACTTTTGAAAAGGAGGTAAGCAGCAGCTTCAAAGCATTCAAGAGATGATCCTGCTGCCTCACAATTACCTGTTATTTTTGGGGTTTTTTTGCCAAGCACCAATTTTCTTTTTCAATTATATTTATTGAGTTTTTCAATACGTGTACGGGCTCCGCTTTGCTCAGCAGGGATCGGTCTGTGAACTAAAAGACAGTACCGGGATGATGCCTGCAGCTGCGGGCATCATCCCAGTATAACCCCTGAAAGCCGAGTACGCACATCTGCGTACGCTCGGCGGCAAGGGACATGTATGTAATCTAGCGCCACTTATTTTTCACTATCAAGTCTAGATAGGGGTTAAAAATATGGTTCACATATTTATATTTACTACTGCATATAGATATTTAGGCATAAATTGCCTTTTTTTTATTTTTTATTTTTTTTTTATTTACATATTAACTAAATTATACACCACACTTTTTTTACGGTTATTATCCGATTAATCAAAACAATAATCGGCCAACTAATCGATTATGAAAATAATTATTAGTTGCAGCCCTAGTGTATCTGATGGAGGGGGAGTCTTCCGCTCAAAAATACAAACACAGTGGGGGGGGGGGGGGGGTCACTGGTTGAACGAACAAAGAAAAAAAAAATACTCAGTTATGCCCAGCTTTAGGCACTGCTTACTATCAGTTTACTATATTAACATTGCACACTTTATATCACTACATTTAAGTTCACACCACAGCACACTCTAAAAAATGATATGTGATGGATCGCTTTTCAAAAGTGGGTGAGCAGCAGTATCCAAACATTCAAGAGATGATCCTGCTGCCTCACAAAACCCTTGGGGGGGGGGGGGGCCTTTGTCAAGCACCAATTTTCTTTTTTAATAATATTTATTGAGTTTTTCATTAAAAAAAAAAATGACTACAATGTATTTTGAAGATCCATACAAGACACCTAGAAGTCATAATTGTATAAGACCAGTTAAAAGGGGAAACTTTTCCAACACGTCTCATTCTCATATGCGGTATATATAACAATTTGTATATAAATTATTTCAATTGAAAAACGATAATTCCATATAGTATGTAACACCAAATGAGTATTGCAACACCTGTGTGTGGTGACTGTAGCTTTATGCTATAAAACATTTATATATGACAAGGAGAGGGATTCTGTATATCAACTGCATTACAGGGATAGTATAGAAGACTTCTGCAAGCAACAAAAAGAAAGAAAGAGAAGAGAAAGAAAAGAGCAAATAGCCTGACTATATATAGTGTGTGTGTATATATATATATATATATATATATATATATATATATATATAGTTTTAGGACATCAGTCACCTTTCTTATATGGCAGAAGTTCGCTATTCTGTGTTGTCTACATATTGTTACAGTGAACCATCTTATGATCTGTGTAGGAAGCTGATATGGTTCCTATCATTCTATACCGGTATGGATAGTACCGGGGATCACTGATAATCTAGTGAGCTCCAAAAAGCCAGGAAGCTTTTCATAAGAAGAGGATGATGATAGACAGCAGTGCAGCTGAGAGTCATTGTCACCTCATTGTCACCTCATTGTCACCTCACTCTTACCCCGCCCATGCCCCATGTATGATCTGCGCTCTGCCTCCAGGGCACCAGACACACTTGTCAGCTTCGTGCAGTCACACAACTCCCTCCATCGGCTGCCCTGTCCGGTAACCAGTCCTCCTCCTTCCCGGTAAGAAGACCCTATTGACACATTGGGGGGGGGGGGGTCATTTACTAAAACTGGAGAGTGCAAAATCTGGTGCAGTTCTAGAAATCAACCAGCTTCCTGGTTTTATTGATCCAGCTGAAGGATTTGCTACCATGCACAGCTGCACCAGATTCAGAGGGCTCCAATTTTAGTAATTCCACCCAATTGTATCTTTATATCTGTAACTCTTCTATCTGATCTCTATAGATGTGATATAGGAAGGGTTGTATGTATAGGAAGGGGCACACTCCATGCAGATCAGGCTGGTTGTAGTTTTCTTTTTTTTTTTTTTCAGTTTCAAAAGAGCTTTATTTCAGATAAAAAGTGAAACAATAGTGCAGAAAAACACCCGCGCAGGGGTGATAGAAAGATACAATCAAATGGAAAGCCAAAATATATGTTCTTGCCCAAAACGATCGAGCTTGATAAAACAGAGTAAATTAAGATAGGTTATACATAATACAACGTGTAACATTGTTAAGTTAGAGAATAAAGTGTAACATGGGGTATTACACGAGGTTAACCGTTGCCCACAGACACCCCAAATGGGAGCAATCTGTGTCCACGAGCAAAAGATCGACCCCGCCTCCTCCTGGGTGAAAACATAAGGTGCTAAAAACTTAATGCGAGTCAAAATTAGAGATACAAAGATGAAAAAATATATAGGGGTAAGATGACCTGATGAAGTTTTATGTCATATAGAGCGTTGAGTAAATGTCAGGGCAAACAAAGTAGAATGAATTGGTTACATGTAACTAACTAAATTAAGAATCCCCAATAGATAGATCCAATGGGGTATAAAGAAGTCAAAAGACAAATAGGGAAAGGAAAGAACAGTTAAAAGGGAAAGGTGGTCACAGAGAGAAAGTAGGAGGGGATCCAGGAGCTACTCACCAATGGCCCGAAGTTGTCGGGGAGTTGAAGATTAAAAGGGGTGTTCAAGGGGTAGTACAGTCGTAAGTTATAAGGAGGTGCCGATATATTGGGCCCAGGGTTCCCATATGCATTTGAATGATTTGTGGTTGGAGTTTTCTTAGTAAGAAGTCAATTTTCTCTGCTTAGTAAATAGGATGAAATGATATGTAATACAATCCAGCCAGACTTTGTGGGTATGTATATATATATATATATATATATATATATATATATATATATATATATATATATATATATATATGTGTGTGTGTGTGCATATATATATATATATATATATATATATATATATATATATATATATATATAATAAATGGTAGATACTGCTTGTGTGTAAGGCTAGGCTACTGCCTCCCCTAGGGGCTCCACTAGTGAAGCACCAAAAAAATGTGTAGATAGATAGATATGAGATAGATAGATATGAGATAGATAGATAGATAGATAGATAGATAGATAGATAGATAGATAGATAGATAGATAGATAGATAGATAGATAGATAGATAGATAGATAGATGGAACCGTCACTCCCTGATCTGGTGTGCAGCATGAAATGCTTACAGATGATTGCCATTTAGCCACCAGGAGCGGAATCACAGGCACTTATTGGTATGGGTGGTATGGTGGAAGACCAGAAAAGTTTACACTGAATCAGTTCTTTTTCGGATGAACTTTATTATGCTTATGGACTTTTAGGTTGAATTTATTTTATTTTCACTTGTTACAGGGTGATATTGTTACAATGATAATTATAATCATTACATTGTTGCACTGATTATTTTTATGTTCTTTATAGCGATATTTTAAACTGTATTGTTTATGAAGTTATTTTCATTTATTTTTAGGTTCACAATGTTTACACTATTGTAGTTTAATACACATGTATGTAATCTAGCGCCACTTATTTTTCACTATCAAGTCTAGACAGGGGTTAAAAATACGTTCACATATTTATATTTACTACTGCATATACAAACACAGTGGGGGGGGGGGGGATAAATTGCCTTTTTTTTACTTTACATATTAACTAAATTATACACCACACTTTTTTTACAGTTATTATCTGATTAATCGATTGGTCAAAACAATAATCGGCCAACTAATCGATTATTAAAATAATCATTAGTTGCAGCCCTAGGGGGAGTCTTCCGCTGTCAAAATACAAACACAGTGTGTGTGTGTGTGTGTGGGGGGGGGGGGGGTCACCGGTTGAACAAAGAAAAAAAAACTCACTTATGCCCAGCTTTAGGTATATGTGTGTGTATGTAACATGGCAGAAGTTTGTTATTATTCGTTGTCTACATATTGTTACAGTGAACCATCTTATGATGTGTGTAGGAAGTTCGGTATGGTTCCCATCACTCTGTACTGGTATGGATAGTACCGGGGATCACTGATAATCTGGTGAGCTCCAAAAAGCCAGGAAGCTTTTGATAAGAGGATGAGGAGCTCGGTGAGGATCGACAGCCCTTCAGTGAAGTTTAGTTGCAGCGAATCATTCTCATAACTCTTCTATCTGATCTCTATAGATGTGATATAGGAAGGATTGCATGAAGGGCTGTGTATAAATTAGGGAGGTGCACACTCCAGATCAGGCTAGTTTTTAGTAAAAAGTCCATTTTCTCTGCTTAGTAAATAGGAAGAAATGTTATGTAATGCAATCCAGCAACAATTGTGGGATATATATATATATATATATATATATATATATATATATATATATATATATATATATATATGTGAAGCACTGAAAGTATCAATTATAACGCCATATAAACGGTGAACTTGAAAATAATAAAAATTCAGAAGAACAGAATAGTTATATACACACAATATAAAACTTCTGAATAATATAATATTCTAATATCCTGTCCAAGAAAATGTGTTCAAACAACAATGTGAATGTGTCTGAACCCCAACAAGGTATCACGAGTTCGGGAACCCATCAGACAGGAAGGCAGTAAGTTTTCAATAGAGGGTCAAGGACCAGCGATTCGATAAAAATTCTCTCGCATTCAGACCATAATACAAAAAAAAAAGAAAAACTCCACATGGTGCAGGTCAGAAAAAAGGGAAAAGATTTTAATCTTTAAAAAATAACAAACATCTACATCATAACACCCTTCTTCAGGACCACATACCTACGGCGGGCGGGTATCATTGTTAGGCTGTCATTTTTTACAAATAAATTCTTACCTTTTGTGCAGCAATCTTCTTTCAATTTTTTAGATTTTTAGATTTTAGTCCCTGGGAAGAACTAGATTGCTGGCAGAATACATTCAATAGACCATTCAGTGCACCTCACCCATTGACTTTCATATATATATATGCACTAATTGTATAATAAATAAATATATATATATATATATATATATATATATATATATATATATATATATATATATAATCTATCTATCTATCTATCTATCTATCTATCTATCTATCTATCTATCTATCTATCTATCTATCTATCTATCTATCTATTTAGAGTTAGACACTTGGACTTCTCGCTCTCCTATCCCGGTGGGTCCTCCCCTCCTCCACTACGTCACTACTTCCTATCACCTCCCCACCCCGGGTGTCACCTCTCCTCTCTCTTCACCGACCACACATATCAGCTCCGAGCCCAGGACATTCCCGACACCCTCCATCTCTCCGGAACATCTCCCTCCAGGTGACTTTATATCTATAACTCTTCTATCTGATTTCTCTATAGAGCTGTTATAGAGCTGTTATGGGGAGTGTGGAGGACTTTGTATTAGGAAGGTCCCCTCTCCGATCTGGTTGCTTAAAGGAGAAATCTTCTCTCTGTACTCAGCTCAGCAAGAAAAGGGGAAACCCGGAATGTTATCAGCCTGGCAAAGTCCTATAGAGTGAGAATTCTACAACATCATTACAGCAAAATGAAGCATAACTTTTGTTTTTTTTATTAACTTGTTTGATTGTTGTTTCCCCCATTAAAGAAAATTTTTATATATATATATATATATATATATATATATATATATATATATATATATATATATATATATATATATATATATGCAGTGCCTTGAAAAAGTATACCCAGGGCCTTCTTTAATATTGATTGGACCTTGGGCAAACATTTTATTAACCCCCCCCCAGACTCAAAATTAGTTTACTGCAGCAGCAGATCAGGTAGCAATTGTGATTGGCTGCTAGAGGTTACAGCACATCATTTCCGCTTGCTGATTGGTTGCTAGAGGTTACAAAACATCATTACTGCTCATTAATTGGTTTCTAGAGGTTACTGCAAATCATTATTGCTCACTGATTGGTTGCTAGAGGTTACTGCACATCATAACCTCTGCATCAAATTGCGGGTGTGGCCAAACTGCACTAGCATTGAGGGGTGAACTATGTACAGAGTGCAGGGTTGAGGAGTGCACTACATAAAAAGTGCATAGTTGAAATGTGTGCTACATATAGGGTTGAAGGGTGCACTATGTACAGAATGCAGCGTTCAGGGGTACACTAGGTACAGAGTGCAGGGATGTGCTATTTACAGAGTGCAGGGTTGGGGGGGGTGCTAGGTGCAGAGTACAAGGTTGAGGGGTGCGCTATGTGCAGAATTCTGCATTGAGGGGTACGCTACGTGCAGAGTGCAGGGTTGAGGGGAACACTATGTGCAGAGTGCAGGGTTCATGGGTGCGCTACATACACTATGCAGGGTTCAGGGGTGAGCTATGTACAGAGTGCAGGGTTAAGGGGTGCACTAGGTGCAGGGGTGAGGTGGGTGCAGGGGGTGAGGTGGGTGCAGAGTGCAGGAGTGAGGTGGGTGCAGGAGTGAGGTGGGTGCAGAGTGCAGGTGGTGAGGTGGGTGCAGAGTGCAGGGGGTGAGGTGGGTGCAGAATGCAGGGGGTGAGGGGTGAGTGCAGAGTGCCAGTGGTGAGGTGGGTGCAGAGTGCAGGTGGTGAGGTGGGTGCAGAGTGCAGGGGGTGAGGGGTGGGTGCAGAATGCAGGGGGTGAGGGGTGGGTGCAGAGTGCAGGGAGGGGGAGAGGGGTGGGTGCAGAGTGCAGGGGGTGAGTTGTGGGTGCAGAGTGCAGGGGGTGAGGGGTGGATGCAGAGTGCAGGGGGTGAGGGGTGGGTGCAGAGTGCCAGTGGTGAGGTGGGTGCAGAGTGTCGGGGATGAGGGGTGGGTGCAGAATGCAGGGAGGGGGAGAGGGGTGGGTGCAGAGTGCAGGGGGTGAGGAGGGTGCAGAGTGCAGGGGGTGAGTTGTGGGTGCAGAGTGCAGGGGGTGAGGGGTGGATGCAGAGTGCAGGGGGTGAGGGGTGGATGCAGAGTGCAGGTGGTGAGGTGGGTGCAGAGTTTAGTGGGTGAGGGGTGGGTGCAGGGAGGGGGTGAGGTGGGTGCAGGGGGTGAGGGGTGGGTGCAGAGCGCAGGGGGTGAGGGGTGGGTGCAGAGTGCAGGGGGTGAGGGATGGGTGCAGAGTGCAGGTGGTGAGGTGGGTGCAGAGTACAGGGGGTGAGGGTGGGTGCAGGGAGGGGGTAAGGTGGGTGCAGAGTGCAGGGGGTGAGGGGTGGGTGCAGAGTGCAGGGAGCGGGTGAGGTTTCATAAAAAAGACCTTCAAAAGCAATATCGCTTTCTCAACAAGGACTGGTTATTTGTTTTTGCTTTTATTCTAGCACAAGTCACTTTGTTAACTAGCCTATTGTTGCTAATTAGCATATCTCTTTTCACTAAGCACGTTTTTGTATATGCACTTTTACTAGATTCACAAATGTATTGTATGTTACATTGTTTTTTTACATATAATTAGAATTAAACATTAGCATGTCCACAGGGATAATTCATAATGGAATACTAGAACCATAAAGAATTAATTTTCTGGTCACAGAAACCACTTCACCAATACAGCTACCAGAGGGTGTAACACCATCATAACACATTCACATTCTATCGGATTCATCCATACACTACATGTCACATATGTTTGTACACAATCCCACTAAAAAAACTGAATATATGCATGTTCACAGGGATATTCCACATATGAAACACTAGTAACACAATGAATTATGTTTTTTGTTTATTGAGATCCCACTGCTAAAAAGCCACCAGAGGCTGTAACACCATTCAGACTCATATCAAAGTGGGTTGACCACCAACAATTTCCCACTCAGCTAGAACAGCGCCACACCTACATTCTTCACACACATATATATATATATATATATATATATATATATATATATATATATATATACACTGTATATATCTCTATGGACATTGCTTTGTGCACTGGCGTGCAGTCATGTTGGAACAGGAAGGGGCCATCCCAAAACTGTTCTCACAAATTTGGAGGCATGAAATTGTCCAAAATATCTTGGTATACTGACACTTCACTGGAACTAAGGGGCAGAGCCCAACCCCTGAAAAACAACCCCACACCATAATCCCCCCCCCCACCAAATGGTTTGGACCAGTGCACAAAGCAAGGTCCATAAGGACATGGATGAGCGAGTTTGGGGTGGAGGAACTTGGCTGGCCGACACAGAGTCCTGACCTCAACCTGATAGAACACCTTTGGGATGAATTAGAGCGGAGACTGCGAGCCAGGCCTTCTCATCCAACATCATTGCCTGACCTCACAAATGCGCTTCTGGAAGAATGGTCAAACGTTCCCATAGACACACTCCGAAACCTTGTGGACAGCCTTCCCAGAAGAGTTGAAGCTGTTATAGCTGCAAAGGGCGGGCAAACTCGATATTGAACCCTACAGACTAAGGCCCCTTTCTCACTGATACATTTTTACTCTGCAAGAAAAAACGAAGAAAAATCTTTCCCCTTAAATCCTATGGGACTTTTCACAGCACTGCGCATATAAAACACAGCATAAAGCTCGCTTAAAACACGTATGCGTTTTTACCACAATTTTCCTACAGAGCAGTGTGAAAGGAGCCTAAGTTTGGGATGCCATTAAAGTTCATGTGCGTGTAAAGGCAGGTGTCCCAATACTTTTGGTAATATAGTGTGTATACAGTGGGGCAAAAAAGTATTTAGTCAGCCACCAATTGTGCAAGTTCTCCCACTTAAAAAGATGAGAGAGGCCTGTAATTGTCATCATAGGTATACCTCAACTATGAGAGACAAAATGTGGAAACAAATCCAGACAATCACATCGTCTGATTTTTGAAAGAATTTATTTGCAAATTATGGTGGAAAATAAGTATTTGGTCATCTACAAACAAGCAAGATTTCTGGCTCTCACAGACCTGTATCTTCTTCTTTAAGAGGCTCCTCTGTCCTCCACTCATTACCTGTATTAATGGCACCTGTTTGAACTTGTTATCAGTATAAAAGACACCTGTCCACAACCTCAAACAGTCACACTCCAAACTCCACTATGGTGAAGACCAAAGAGCTGTCGAAGGACACCAGAAACAAAATTGTAGACCTGCACCAGGCTGGGAAGACTGAATCTGCAATAGGCAAGCAGCTTGGTGTGAAGAAATCAACCGTGGAAGCAATAATTAGAAAATGGAAGACATACAAGACCACTGATAATCTCCCTCGATCTGGGGCTCCACGTAAGATCTCACCACGTGGGGTCAAAATGATCACAAGAACGGTGAGCAAAAATCCCAGAACCACACGGGGGGACCTAGTGAATGACCTGCAGAGAGCTGGGACCAACGTAACAAAGGCTACCATCAGTAACACACTACGCCGCCAGGGCCTCAGATCCTGCAGTGCCAGACGTGTCCCCCTGCTTAAGCCAGTACATGTCCGGGCCCGTCTGAGGTTTGCTAGAGAGCATTTGGATGATCCAGAAGAGGATTGGGAGAAGGTCATATGGTCAGATGAAACCAAAGTACAACTGTTTGGTAGAAACACAACTCATCATGTTTGGAGGAGAGAGAATGCTGAGTTGCAGCCAAAGAACACCATACCCACCGTGAAGCATGCTTTGGGGCTGTTTCTCTGCAAAGGGAACAGGACGACTGATCCGTGTACACAAAAGAATGAATGGGGCCATGTATCGTGAGATTTTGAGTGCAAACCTCCTCCCGTCAGCAAGGGCATTGAAGATGAAACGTGGCTGGGTCTTTCAGCATGGCAATGAATCCCAAACACACTGCCCGGGCAGGGAAGGAGTGGCTTCGTAAGAAGCATTTCAAGGTCCTGGAGTGGCCTAGCCAGTCTCCAGATCTCAGCCCCACAGAAAACCTTTGGAGGGAGTTGAAAGTCCGTGTTGCCCGGTGACAGCCCCAAAACATCACTGCTCTAGAGGAGATCTGCATGGAGGAATGGGCCAACATACCAGCAACAGTGTGTGACAACCTTGTGAAGAGTTACAGAAAACGTTTGACCTCTGTCATTGCCAACAAAGGAGATATAACAAAGTATTGAGATGAACTTTTGATATTGACCAAATCCTTATTTTCCACCATAATTTGCAAATAAATTCTTTCAAAAATCAGACAATGTGATTGTCTGGATTTGTTTCCACATTTTGTCTCTCATAGTTGAGGTCTACCTATGATGACAATTACAGGCCTCTCTCATCTTTTTAAAGCGGAGCGCCACCGAAATTTTTTTTTTTTAAAGTCAGCAGCTACAAATACTGCAGCTGCTGACTTTTAAAACATGGGCACTTACCTGTCCAGGGCGCCCGCGATGTCGGCACCCGAGGCCGAAGCGTCTCTCCGTCCTCGGGTGCTGCCGCCTCCATCTTCGGTAAGGGAATCAGGAAGCGAAGCCGTACGGCTTCACTTCCCGGTTCCCTACTGCGCATGCGCGAGTCGCGCAGCGCAATCCGGATGGTCCCTGCTGCCTCTGGGACCCGTGTGTTTCCCAGCAGGCAGCGGGGAGGGAGCAGGAAGTGGCGTAAATACCCGTAGATTCTGCGGGTATCTATGCCGGAAGTGGGTACAGATACCTGTAATATACAGGTATCTGTACCCCCCTCCCCCCTGAAAGGTGCCAACTGTGTCACCGGAGGGGGGGAGGAATCTAATGAGTGGAAGTTCCACTTTTGGGTGGAACTCCACTTTAAGTGGGAGAACTTGCACAATTGGTGGCTGACTAAATACTTTTTTGCCCCACTGTATATATATATATATATATATATAATTTTCATTTCTTTTCTTCCAATACATGATATATATGTATATCTTTTTTTTTTCCAAATATATATTTTATTAGCTTTCAAAGAAAGGGCAAAGCCCACAAAGATACAGCAATAGCATATAACAGTGGGGGTCACAGCCTCCCAACAGTATATTACAATAGATAATGTACATGGAAGCATTCAGAACATATCCCGTCAATATCATAATTTAATATGTACATTTATTTCTTGGCTACACGGTACTAGATTCCTAAAGCACATAAAAATGGTAAGAAAACGGGCGGCCTATGTCTTTTTTTTTTAAACAGATACATTATACACTTATTTTGTTATATATATATATATATATATATATATATATATATATATATATATATATATATCTCCATGTGTGTGGTGACTATTTTATTTATATTTATCTTGCATTTGCAGGTTATTTCACATCAGCAAGATGAACCTTGGTTTAGTTCTATTACTGATTCTATTACCGATCCAAGCAACACTTGGTAAGTGCACCAGTTTATAAAAGGCTCGCGTTCCATTTGTGCATCTTGTCATGCGACTTGGGACTACAGAGTCACATGACAAGTCGTACCCCATGATTTCCAATGAGTACCGTTCATATATGTGCGACTTCAAGTCGCAGGGACTTTAAAGTGGTCCCTGCACTACTTTGGTCGCACTTTGATGCGACTTGAGGTCCATAGACCTCAAGAATACACAGGCGTTGCTTCAAGTAGCATCAGAATTGCGGCGAAAAAAAAAAATCGCTTCTGGTGATTTTTATGTTCATAGCTAGACTTGCCATACACTGACTGAGATCCAGCCAGACCAGCAGGGACCAGGTAAAATTGCGATCGGTGTGCGGCTTCGCTGCTGCTTAACAGAGGTTGATTGTTTAATCAACTTCTTTTTAAAAGGACATGTTGGGAAATTTTCTGTCAATCAGTGGCTGCAACCAATCAGCTTCAGCCACCGATCAGTGAGAATACAATGTGTCAGCAGCCGGGGGGGGGGGGGGGTACTTTTCTTTACAGTTGCAGCACTTTTAATTCAAACTGCAGAGTTTGACGGGCGGCACCATTCAAAGGGTCTGCTCCATATTTAAACTCTGTTGATCTTTTGATGTGGGTCCCCCCCCCCCCCAAACATCGCACAGTGGCCTCTCACGCTCGCATTCTTTGCAAGTGCTGACAATCAAAGCCAGTGACGATGGAGAGGGGGATGGGACTTGGGAGCGGGCATGCACGAGTGCCCCCATGGGAAGTGGCTTCACACGTGGTGCTACTTGGCACCCACCATGCCTAATAACCTGCACCCTGAGGAGGAATGTCACCTCTTCCTGACTCTGGGGGTCACCATCAGGCCTCTGGAGATTGGGGAGACTGCTACATTTTTTTTAACTTTACAATCGCTCTAACTACTTGCCGACCAGCGACGTACCGGTACATTGCTAGACTTCAAGTAGTTATACTGGGACGATGCCTGCAGGTATCATCCCGGTACCATTATTTAGAGCTAGAGGTCAGCTCACTTGTAAAAGCAATCCTAGCTGCTAACTAGCCACTGGATTGCTTTTACAAGCAGCAGGAGGGGACGTCTCCAGAGGACCAGGCGCATCACGGATTCCGGTAAATGGCCGCTGATCGTGGCCGTTTACCATGTGATCGCTCCGTCAAATGACGGAGCGATCACATGTAAACAAACCGGTGTCATCTCATGACGCCGGTTCCTCTCCTCCCCTCCTGTGTACCGATCGGTACACTGTGAGCGGAGAGGGGGATGGATGGATGGCAGTAGCGCTGTGGGCTGGTTGTGTAGTGCCCACAGCGCTAACCAGTGACATCCAGCCATCCATCCATCCATGCTCAGCCATCCCTAATGCTCTGCAATGCCCTGCAATACTCTGCAATGCCCCAGAATAATGTGCAATACTCTGCAATGCCCCACAACACTGTGCAATACTCTGCAATACCCCACAATACTCTGCAATACCCCACAATACTCTGCAATACCCCGCAATACTCTGCAATACCCCGCAATACTCTGCAATACCCCACAATACTCTGCAATACCCCACAATACTCTGCAATACCCCACAATACTCTGCAATACCCCGCAATACTCTGCAATACCCCGCAATACTCTGCAATACTCCACGATACTCTGCAATACCCCACAATACTCTGCAATACCCCACAATACTCTGCAATACCCCACAACACTGTGCAATACTCTGCAATACCCCACAATACTCTGCAATACTCTGCAATACCCCACAACACTGTGCAATACTCTGCAATACCCCGCAATACCCTGCAATACCCCGCCATACCCAGTCATACTCTGTGATACCCAGCCATACCCAGTCATACTCGGCGATACCCTGCCATACTCAGCCATACCCAGCCATGCTCAGCCATACTCTGCCATGCTCAGCCATACTCGGCCCCTGTATGTGGCCAGGCTGTGGAAGTCTCACACATGTGGTATCGCCGTACTCAGGAGGAGTAGGAGAATCTATTTTGGGGTGTCATTTTTGGTATGTACATGCTATGTGTTAGAAATATTGTATAAATGGACAACTTAAAAAAAATAATGCGTTTTAACCACTTCCCACCCGCCGGCTGTCATACGACGTTCTTGACTTTGTGCGGAGATATCTGAATGATGCCTGCAGCTACAGGCATCATTCAGATATCAGCTTTTTTAGCCGGCGATTCCCTACACCATAAGAATGATCATAGTGGCTGTTCCACTGCTTGATTGTTATTACGGGAGGCGAGAGGGGACGTCCCCCCCTCCCGCCACCCTCCGGTGCTTCTACCGACTCACTGCTACGATCGAAGCCAGGATCTTTTTTTTTTATTTTTTTATTTCAGGCTTCCCAGCCTAGAGGTGAGATGTGGGGTCTTATTGACCCCATATCTCACTGTAATGAGGACCTGTCATGCCATATTCCTATTACAAGGGATGTTTACATTCCTTGTAATAGGAATAAAAGAGGTCAAAATTTTTTTTTTTTGAAAAAAGCATTAAACTAAAATAAATAAAGAAAAATGAACAATAAAAAAAAAAAAAATTTTTAAAGCGCCCCTGTCCCTGTGTGCTCGCATGCAGAAGTGAACGCATACGCAAGTCCCGCCCACATATGAAAACGGTGTTCAAACCACACATGTGAGGTATCACTGCGATCGGTAGAGCGAGAGCAATAATTTTGGCCCTAGACCTCCTCTGTAACTCAAAATATGTAACCAGTAAAAATTTTTAAAACGTTGCCTATGGGGATTTTTGAGTAGCGAAGTTTGGTGCCATTCCACAAGTGCATGCAATTTTGAAAGGTGACATGTTGGGTATTTATTTACTCAGCATAACTTCATCTTTCATATGATGCAAAAACATTGGGCTAACTTTGCTGTTTTGTTTTTTTTTTAAAGCACAAAACTGTTTTTTTTCCAAAAAAAAGCGTTCAAAAAATTGCTGCGTAAATACCGTGCGAGATAAAAAGTTGCAATGACCACTATTGTATTCTCTAGGGTCTTTGCTAAAAAAAAACATATATAATGTTTTGGGGTTCTATGTAATTTTCTAGCTAATAAATGATGATTTTTACATGTAGGAGAGAAATGTCAGAATTGGCCTGGGTGCTCCAGAACGCCTGAAGGTGCTCCCTGCATGTTGGGCCTCTGTATGTGGCCACGCTGTGTAAAAGTCTCACACATGTGGTATCACCATACTCGGGAGTAATAGCAGAATGTGTTTTGGAGTGTAATTTGTGGTATACACATGCGGTGTGTGAGAAATAACCTGCTAATATGACAATTTTGTGAAAAAAAAGTAAAAAAAAAACTTGATTTTGCAAAGAATTGTGGGAAAAAATGACAACTTCAAAAAACTCACCATGCATCTTTCTAAATACCTTGGAATGTCTTCTTTCCAAAAAGGGGTCATTTGGGGGTATTTGTACTTTTCTGGCTTGTTAGGGTCTCAAGAAATGAGATAGGCCGTCAGTACTTCAGGTGTGATCAATTTTCAGATATTGGCACCATAGCTTTTGGACTCTATAACTTTCACAAAGACCAAATAATATCCACCGATTTGGGTTATTTTTACCAAAGATATGTAGCGGTATAAATTTTGGCCAAAATATATGAAGAAAAATTACTAATTTGCAAAATTTTATAACAGAAACTAAGAAAAATGCATTTTTTTACAGATTTTTAGGTCTTTTTTCTTTTATAGCGCAAGAAATAAAGAACCCAGCGGTGATTAAATACCACCAAAAGAAAGCTCTATTTGTGTGAAAAAAAGGACAAAAATTTCATATAGATACAGTGTTGCATGACTGAGTAATTGTCATTCAAAATGTGAGAGCACCAAAAGCTGAAAATTGGTCTGGTTATTAAGGGGGTTTAAGTGCCCAGTGGTCAAGTAGTTAATGCTTAAAGTGAAACAATAAAAATGAAATATTCCTTTAAATATCGTGCCTGGGGGGTGTCTATAGTATGCCTGTGAAGTGGCGCATTTTTCATGTGTTTAGAACAATACCACAGCAAAATAACATTTCTAAAGGAAAAATTTCAATTCAAAACTGATCGCAATGCTCTCCCCTCCCCCCTGAAAATTGCCAAATGTGACACCGGAGGGGGGGGGAAGATTCTCAAAAGCAGAAGTTCCACTGCTAAAGAATGTTGTGATTCTTGGCAGACTGCCCGTTTTTGTTTTTGTTTTTTCCTTTCTTTTGCACTCTCTGCATAGAAAGAATCGGGAAATACTTTGTCAAGATCACAAGGGGGAAAAAAAATCGCAATAACGATTCTTAACAATTAATCGTGCAGCTCTAGTGGTCAGTTTGTTTCATTCCTCTAAATGCCAATTTTGCTGGACAGCTTGGTCTGGTAAAGGCACTTGAAAATTAACAGACTAATGCCCCGTACACACGGTCGGATTTTCCGACGGAAAATGTGTGATAGGACCTTGTTGTCGGAAATTCCGACCGTGTGTAGGCTCCATCACATCCGATCGTGTGTACACAAATCCGACGCACAAAGTGCCAGGCATGCTCAGAATAAATAAAGAGATGAAAGCTATTGGCTACTGCCCCGATTATAGTCCCGACGTACGTGTTTTACGTCACCGCGTTCAGAATGATCGGATTTTCCGACAACTTCGTGTGACCGTGTGTATGCAAGACAAGTTTGAGCCAACATCCGTCGGAAAAAATCCTAGGATTTTGTTGTCGGAATGTCCGATCAATGTCCGACTGTGTGTACGGGGCATTACTCTGACAGGATCACCAAAAGTAAAGCTAAAGGGGGGGAAAAAAAGGCTAAAATAAGAAAATGCAGCCACTACATCTAAGGGTTGTTAAACTGCAAAATAAAACTTTTTTTTTTTTTGTTTTGGAAGGGGGGTTACTGTTCAGCTTTAAAAAGTGTTAATTACTGGACGGCCATTTTTGGTAGCACTGAAGCCTCAGCACTGGCTCAGATACTTTCATATTTGTTGACGTTCCCATTCTGTCTATTTGGTGGGACGCTCCTTAATCGTCAAGAATTGTTTTGCGATTTTTTCCCCGTTGCGATCTTGACAAAAGTGTTTCACAATTCTTTCTATGCAAAGAATTCTCTCTGCTCTTTTGAAGCCACAGCCCTCAAAAGAAAGGAAGAAAAAAATCCGGGCAGTCTGCCAAGAATCACAACATTCTTTATCAGTGGGACATAAGTATAAACATTGTAACAATTTTTCAATGGAATAGTCTTCTGTGTAAATGAAGAAAGTTTAACCACTTAAACACTAAACGTTTTTCTGACATTTGTTGGTTTCAAGTTAAAAAAAAAATTTTTTGTGCTAGAAAATTACTTAGAACCCCAAACATTATATATATATTTTTAGTAGAGACCCTAGAGAATAAAATGGTGGTTGTTGCAATATTTTATGTCACACTGTATTTGCGCAGCGGTCTTTCAAACGCAAATTTTTTTGGCAAATATTACTTTAATGAATTAAAAAAAACAAAAAAAAAACAAACAACCAGTAAAGTTAGCCCAATTTTTTTTTGTATAATGTGAAGGATTTTACGTAGCAGGAGTCGTGATCATTTTATTCTAAGCAAAAAAATTGCAATTATCATTTTGGCCAGAATCGTGCAACTCTAACACTCCTGCAATGGAGAGCCCTGGGCAGTTGGTTTTTGGTATGGCAATGTGGATTAGAAGGTACCAAAAGAATGTCACTATCGTTATACCTGTACCCTTTATTATTGGCTTAGGGGGTTTTTCTTGTCTTTCAGTGCTTTCAAATTCCAGTAAGAAGTGGAAGGTTCTGCACGCTTGTGTACAGAATGGATTGTATGGACGGGACCTGACGATAAAAAGAGGCAAGGAGATCCTGTGTGACATTAAAGCAGCTTCTTCACCCAATAATACCACCTGTGAGGACAACCAGTCTCTGGTCTTCCTCCAGTCAAACAACTCCCTGAGCCTCATCACAGAAGCTACTACTAATAACTATTACCCGTTAGAATACAACGGTGAAACGCTAGAACTACATCACAACGGTAAGTAGTCATGGTTAACACAAGAAAGTTTATGGCTTGCAATAAATCTCAACTGAACTTTAAGGGCTCATTCACCTGGGCAGCAGCAGTGGTTCGCTTTTTAGAGAGGGGTACAGGAGCGGCTGCCAGACATTCAAAATGTGGTACCGCCACCTCATGAATGCCTGTTTTTTTTTATGGGTCAAGCAAACAGGTAATTTGTATGTAAAAACAGCGGTGCAGCCTCGACCCCATTCATTTTGACTGCGGGGCAGGTGTTGCAGCCACAGCATGCGCACAACCCTATCCTCCCACTGTTGTAGCTTAAGGGGGGGCAGTGGGGGAGAGGTAAAACCGTGGCTCAGCTGCCTAGTTTTACCACTGCCCATGTGAACAAGCAATCCCTAAGGGCCCTTTCACACTGGTGCACTTTTGCTGCGCTAGAAAGCACCTTTCCAGCGTGACAGAAGCATATCTAAAGCATCCCCTTTAAATAATATGTGACTTTTCACATATTTGCGCTGCAGTCTGAAAAGTCCTGTATGCTGCATCGTTGGTACGCTTTTACAAAGCACACCAAAAATGCACAATCCATTGTAAGTCAATGGAACCACTCCATAAATGGGTGCATTTTTAGGTGCGTTTTTGGGTCACATGACTTTTTTTATTTATTATTTTTAAGTTTCAAACATTTTATTAAACTTTTTGACATTAATACAGTGTATCAAAAGTCAATAACAGGATGACATAAAGAAGCAACATCCTTAAAAAAACAAGTTACATGAGCCACATAAGAATAATAAGAAATGGTATTACTTATGAGTTATGCTCTTTAAAAACATCTGAGTACCAGTAGAGTAGGGTAGAGATAAGAGTCTGAGAAACGACATAACCTTTAGAAAAATATAATGTCAAGGCTGGACACGATCGTCTACCCCCCCGGGACCCCACGCACCCCACCCCTCTGGGAGCTTACTGTGGTAGTGCGTAGCGTTCCCAGGAGATCCCCGACCCGCCATCCTTTTGAAGCAGGGGCCTACCAACCAGTGGGACTGGGGAAACCCCAGAACCCCCCAATACAGCGAGATGTGTTTGAAGATCTAGCCTGTAGCGTGGTCAGGGCATCCCCTACCCTAGAGATTAAATGGGAGTTGTTCTCAAGGCCTCTGTCACATCTCATGAGCTACTGGCTCACAACAATGAGGTGAGGGACTAGGGTGCCCCCTGAAAGAAAGAAAAAGGTGTGAAAGGGGGAAGGACAGGGAAAGGATGGATTCAAAGAGGGGATGCAGATCCCTCAGTGTACTGCGCTACTCCCGGAATTAGGGGAATGTTGCAGTAGATGGCCCAAGGTTCCCATATACCGTAAAATTGATCTACTTTATCATTGAGTTTTGCCACAATTTGTTCTTGGGCCATGATCCAAGAGACTTTTCTCTTGAACCCTAGAAAGGATACACCAGTTTTTTTCCAGGCTTTGGCTACTGTTACTTTGGCTCCTGAGAGGACGAAGTAGACTAGTGCCTGTGAATGTCTGGGAAGAGCTACGATATTGCTATTTAGAAGGGCTACCTGTGGGTTGGGGGACATCGAGACTTTCGTGATTTTGCTGACTGTACTAAAGACTTTCCGCCAGAATGATCGAATACGTGGACAGGACCACCAAGTGTGCAACATCGTGCCTTCCAACTCGCATCCCCTGTAACATAGGAGGGAGGCTCCTGGGAAGATAATCGCTAATCTAGCGGGGACATAGTACCATCACGTCATTACCTTTCACACTGGCCTCAATAAGAGAGACGTTAAGGATTCCCTTATAGGCTCTATTAAATGAGTTATACCATGCCTGTGTGGACCAAGGGATGTCCATCTCTTCCTCCCAGGCTCGAGCATAGGTTGGTTTGTCTGTGTGTGACATTAGAGCAGAATAAATCAGGGAGATTCCCCCCCTCTGGACCTCTGTGTTTACACACCAGTTTTCATAGGGGGTTATCAAAGGAAGATCCTTTTTGTGGGACCAAATCGAATTAAAGGGGTTGTAAAGGTGTTTTTTTTTTTTTTTTAAAATAACAAACATGTCATACTTACCTTCACTGTGCAGCTCGTTCTGCACAGAGTGGCCCCGAACCTGGTCTTCTGGGGTCCCTCGGCGGCTGTCTCAGCTCCTCCCCGCAGGCATTTACCACCTTCATGCGAGCTCTCTCGCACGGTGGTGAGTGCTTGCGGGCGCGCTCCCGTGATACAGCCGGCGGCTATAGCCGCTCGCTGTATCACTCGGCCCCGCCCCCCGGCGCGCCGCGTCATCGGATGTGATTGACAGCAGCGCGAGCCAATGGCTGCGCTGCTTTCAATCCATCCACTGCAGCCAATCAGCGGCCAGGGTGAGAGGAGGAACAGATGTCGGGAACGCGAAGCTGACTTTCGAGGCGTCAGGTAAGTAAAACGGGGGGGCTGGGGGCGGCAGTTCTGTCAGAAGTTTTTTCACCTTAATGCATAGAATGCATTAAGGTGAAAAAATTTTTACCTTTACAACCCCTTTAAGGAAGTGTGAGATTTGGGAGAATCTGAATACCTCGGACTCTGGCAAATCTAGCTTTTTCCTGCAATAAGAAAACTTAATCGGACCATTAGGGGAGAGGACGTGACCGATTCTATATAAGCCTTTGTCTGTCCACCATTGGAAATCTTTGATGGCTAAACCAGGTGAAAAGTCTGCATTGTGAAATAAATGGGCTAATGGTTTCATTGGTGAGGTCAGGTTATGGTGAGAGAGGAGTCTACAGCACAGGGCCATAGAATGGGAGAGGGTAGGAGACATAATGGCAGGCCTGCGTTTCGGACTACACAAGAGGAGATAGTCAATGGTATTCCTCGGAATGGCGCATCTCTCCATCGAAAGCCATTCAGGCTTCTGTCTTTTTGAAAAGACCACCGATATTTGGGACAATTGAGCCGCCCGGTAATATTCCCACAGGTCGGGCAATCCTAATCCCCCTTGAGATTTCAGCCGATAAAGAGTCTTAGAAGGACATCTGTATCCCTTACGCCCCCACACAAATCGGGTGATCTCTGATTGAAATTTGCTAAGGACTTGTTTCCTTATTGGGATTGGTAGGGAACGGAATAAATACAATACCCGGGGGAGCAGGGTCATTTTCACAGCGTTAACCCTACCCAACCAGGATAGACCACATCTTGACCACCTCTCCAAGTCGCTCTTACATCTTTGAAATATAGGCGGGAAGTTGGCTTTGAAGAGACTATCTATTTCTGGGGTAATTTTAATGCCTAGATAGGGGATTTCGGAGCTGGCCCAAGTAAATTCAAAGTTGTTAGAGATTTGAGTTAGTAGGTCTGGAGGGACTGTTATATTTATCGCTATTGATTTGGACATGTTTACCTGTAGGCCTGACACTACACTAAAATTGCGTAAGATTTTGTAAATAGGAGGGAGTAGACGTTAGGGGGGAAGTCACATGTAAGAGGAGATCATCTGCATAGAGTGCACATTTGTACTCCTGTCCTCCGCACCGTACTACCTTAACGTCTGGGTTGGTTCTAAATGCTACAAGAAGAAAAAGGAGACACTCAGAGGACAAAAAATAGCAGGGCTGCGCACCCCATACGATGCATTAAAGAAGAACGAGAAAGACCCCCTATGCGGCGCTTTAATGCAGCCAATGATAGAGAAGAATAATAGGATGGTCAAATTGATTTATTGGTACAAAAATTATAAAATAAAATTGATGACTTCTGACATTGAAAGTCAAGACATGAACTGTGGTACAGAAAATCGTTAAAAAGCCAGCAGCAATATACAGTACAATATATCCAAAGCAAACAGATCAAATTTACTATTGATGTACTGACGCGTTTCGACCCTGGGGGGTCTTCTTCAGAGGACAGATGATTAACAACTGTGGAAATGTAAACATACATCACAAGATTTTTAAAAAACCAACAACGTGCAACTCAGTGCAACATTAGCAGTCAAAAAATGGCAAAAAATATGTATATATACATATGATAATATACAATAAATACGTAGCATTTATATCTGTACATGTTACATCTCTGTGCATTGTATATATTTACCAATTGAATTGCTTCTGATAGTTGGCCGTGGTGTGGGGAAGTCAACACCTCCCCCCCCTCTCCTCTTGTCCGTCCGCCAAACGGTAAACTGACCCCCTCCCGGGGGAAAGCGAGCACCAAGTCACCGCACCTTACAAGGGATCACACAGAGGCTCCCCTTATAGGACCGGGGGAGGAGGGGGAATGCCCGCACTGCACCTGTAGTCAAGTAACAATAGTACTGGGTTGGAAAAAGGAGCATAACAGGGATTTCTTATTCCCAAAGTCAATAAGCAGGTATTGAGTTGGCAATAAGTAGAATAAATGTGCATAGGGGTTTGTGGACAGGTCCATAAGTGTGCAGGGGGAGAGGAAAAAATAAAAAAATAAATAAAGGGGGGAGGGAAAGGGAAAGGAAAGAAGTGAGGGAATGAGTGTGGGGCAGGGAAGGAAAGGAAAGGGATGGGAATAAAAAGGCTCCTGCAAACAGGTATGGACCGTCCACTACCAAAAAGGGTATGTGGGAAATGACCAGTGATCAGACTTCCTAGCCTTTTTATTCCCATCCCTTTCCTTTCCTTTCCTTTCCCTGCCCTGCACTCATTCCCTCACTCCTTTAACATGTACAGATATAAATGCTACATACTTATTGTATATTATCATATGTATATATATATTTTTTTTTTGCCTTTTTTTGACTGCTAATGTTGCACTGAGTTGCACGTTGTTGGTTTTTTAAAAATCTTGTGATGTATGTTTACATTTCCACAGTTGTTAATTATCTGTCCTCTGAAGAAGACCCCCCAGGGTCAGTACATCAACAGTAAATTTGATCTGTTTGCTTTGGATATATTGTACTGTATATTGCTGCTAGCTTTTTAACAATTTTCTGTACCACAGTTCATGTCTTGACTTTCAATGTCAGAAGTCATCAATTTTATAATTTTTGTACCAATAAATCAATTTGACCATCCTATTATTCTTCTCTATCATTGGCTGCATTAAAGCCCCGCATAGGGGGTCTTTCTCGTTCTTCTTTAGTTCTAAATGCTACTGCCAATGTTTCAATCACAATCACGAAGAAGAGAGGGGAGAGAGGGCATCCCTGTCTGGTACCCCTCCCTATTCTGAATGGTTCTGAGTATCTGCCCATGAGACGAACCTGGGCTGAAGGGGACGAGTAAAGGGCTTTAATCAGATTCAGGAAGTGCGGGCTGAAGTCCCATTTCTGTAATATCATAGTAAGGTAGGACCAGTCTACTGAATCAAAGGCCTTGTGTAAATCTATGGAAAGGAGGAATCCTGTTTGGGGGTAGCTCCCGTCCCACCTTGATTTGAGTATAGAAACAACGTCTATGGTTCTGCGAATCTGGTCCGAACCCTGTCTCCCAGGGATGAAGCCCACCTGATCTCCGTGGATATAGTCTGCAATAAAGCTTGCTACTCTATTGGCCATAATCTTTGTCATTATTTTAATATCATTGTTTGTAAGTAACTCGCTGGGGTCTTTATCCGGTTTTGGAATAACTGAGATGTAAGCAGAATTGAGATCAGAACCCAGGAGGGCTCCATCCCTGAGGGAGTTGAAAAACTTGGCCATGTGAGGTGCCAAGCATGGACCAAATTTCTTGTAATAGCCTGTAGAAAAGCCATCCGGACCAGGGGCCGAGCCATTTTTCAGGGAATTAATGGTGTCTAGTATCTCTGTGGTAGAAAAGGGGTTCTCCAGGAGCTCCCTATGGTCTTTCGTTAGGGAGGGTAACGAGATATTATCGAGGAACTGGTCAGTTATCTGATTGGGGGGGGGTTTAGGATTGTATAGTTTCGAATAGAAAAGGGAGAATTCTTCCATTATCTTTGTTGGGTTCTGGGTTAAGTCCCCGGAAGAGGTCTTAATTTTGGGAAATGCAAAGGAACGTTGTTTAGGACTGAGCTTTGCAGCCAGTCTGGATCCCATCCTGTCAGTTTGGGAATAAAATTTAGCCCCAGTCCACCTTAAGTATTTTTCAGCTGCTGTCGTCAGGGCAAGGTTAAGGAGAGCTCTAGCTCTGTCAAGGTCTCTCAGCGTCTCGTGAGTGGGGTGTGTCTTGTGTGTCTGAGCTAACATGCGGTATTCCGCCGTTAGTTTCCGCATGTCCGCTTTATGTTCAGCTTTGAGTTTCGAGGTTATCTGAATGATATGTCCCCTGATAACTGATTTGTGGGCTGCCCATACCGTTAAGGGGGATACAACGCTCGTTTGATTTAATCAGAAATATTCTTTAATGGCTGATTCCAGAACTGAGCACTGAATCGTATCGTTTAGAAGGGATTCCTGAAGGCGCCAACGGGGAGGTCCTCTTGGTCCTCCCTGTCTCCGGATCGTCATAGTGACCATCGAGTGGTCAGATAGCGACGAGTCTATAATTTTAGAGCTTAAGATAAGTGGGATGGTATGTGACCTGGTGTATTTTTTATTTTTAAAGATGCTGATTGTTAAAATGCCGGAACCCACCAGCGTCCTGAGCGACCGCACGGAGTATATAAAAAGCCAAGTACATATAAGGGTTTGGTATGGATTTTGGGGGGCCCCACGCCGTTTTTTTTTTTTTTGATGTGGGGGTACCCTCCGAATCCATACTAGACCCGAAGGGCCTGGTAAGGACCTGGGGGGAAACCCCATGCTGCGTTTCTGGCGCACCTCCATTGAAGTCTATTACATGCAAAATGCAAACTGCAGTGGAAAAAATAAAAAGTCCCTGACCCTTTCCAAAAAATGCAATGCCGCAAAACGCACAGATGTGAATTAGTACCATAGGAAACCATGTTACATGGACTGTAGTGCGTTTATGCAAACTGCAAAACGCACTAAAAAATGCATATGTGTGAACCTAGGGTAAGTGTGCACACCCTTAAACTAATACTTTGTTGAAGCACTATTTATTTTTATTACAGCACTCAGTCTTTTTGGGTATGAGTCTATCAGCATGGCACATCCTGACTTGGCAATATTTGCCCACTTTTCTTTGCAAGAACCCTCCAAATTGGTCAGATTGCGAGGACATCTCCTCTTCAGCCCACAGCCCTCTTCAGATCACCCCACAGATTTTCTATGGGATTCAGGTCTGGGCTCTGGCTGGGCCATTCCAAAACTTGAATTCTTCTGGTGAAGCCATTCCTTTGTTGATTTGGATGTATGCTTCAGGTCGTTGTCCTCCTGAAAAATGAAGTTCCTCTTCATGTTCAGCTTTCTAGCAGAAGCCTGAAGGTTTTATGGCAATATTGACTGGTATTGGAACTGTTCATAATGCCCTCTACGTTGACTAAGGCCCCTGTTCCAGCTAAAGAAAAATAGCCCCAAAGCATGATACTGCCACCACCATGCTTCACAGTGGGTATGCTGATCTTTTGGTGATGTGCAGTGTTGTTTTTGCACCAAACATATCTTTTGGAATTATGGCCAAATAGTTCAACCTTGGTTTCATCAGACCAGAACACATTTTCCCACATGCTTTTGGGAGACTTCAGATGTGTTTTTGCAAAATTTAGCCGGGCTTGGATATTTTTCTTGGTAAGAAAAGGCCTCTGTCTTGCCACTCTACCCCATAGCCCAGACATATGAAGAATACGGGAGATTGTAGTCACATGCACCACACAGCCAGGACTTGCCAGATATTCCTGCAGCTCCTTTAATGTTGCTGTAGGCCTCTTGGCACCCTCCCTGACCAGTTTTCTTCTCGCCTTTTCATCAATTTTGGAGGGACGTCCAGTTCTTGTCACTGATGTGCCATATTTTCTCCACTTGATGATGTCTGTCTTCACTGTGTTTCATGTTATATTTAATGCCGTGAAAATTCCTTTTGTACACTTCTCCTGACTGATACCTTTTAACAATGAGATCCCTCTGATGCTTTGGAAGCTCCCTGCAGGCCATGGCTTTTGCTGTAGGATGCAACTAAGAAAATGTCAGGAAAGACCTACTAGAACAGCTGAACCTTTATTTGGGGTTAATCAGAGGCACTTTAAATGATGGCAGGTGTGTACTGACTCCTGCCTAACATGAGTTTGAATGTAATTGCTGAAATCTGAACACAGCTAACAGTTACAAGAGTGTGTGCACACTTATGCAACCACATTACTTTAGTTTTTCTTTATTTTTACTTCCCCCTGCTAAAAGATTTCAGTTTGTTTTTCAACCGACTTGAAAAACAGTTTATAGGTCACATTAAAGATGGAAACAGTTCTGAAATGATTTCTTTGTCTCATTTTTTTTTTACATTGTTAGACTTGTTATATCCACTGTGTGTGTGTATGTGTATATATATGTATAATATTTCAGTTAGGGGTGACTTTCACACTTGTATTTATAAAAATTATAGAAAATCATGGATTAATTCTCTTTTATTTGTACATCCAAGTGCATTTACTATATCATTGGACTTCACATCCCTTGCTTTTTGTATATACTTTTATTATTATTATTATTATTATTATTACTACATTCCCAATATAAATATAATTATTTTGACTTGTTTTGTTCTAGGGACCTTTGACAGCCAAGAAGAGGCATTGAACTATATTAATCCCACGGTAAAGCAAAATCTAACAAATCCAATACCCAAAGCAGCTGAAAATTTACTGGATTCAAAGAAAAACTTCTACTGGCTACTAATACTAATACCATTGGCACCAGCAATTTTTTGGATAAAACAGAGGTAAGTCACAATCTTGGTTTCCTATACAGCAAACCTAACACTAATGCCCTGTACACACGGTCAGATTTTCCGATGGAAAATGTGTGATAGGACCTTGTTGTCTGAAATTCCGACCGTGTGTGGGCTCCATCACACATTTTCCATCGGGTTTTCCGACACACAAAGTTTGAGAGCAGGCTATAAAATTTTCCGACAACAAAATCCGTTGTCGGAAATTCCGATCGTGTGTACACAAATCCGACGCACAAAGTGCCACGCATGCTCAGAATAAATTAAGAGACGAAAGCTATTGGCCACTGCCCCGTTTATAGTCCCGACGTACGTGTTTTACGCCACTGCGTTCAGAACGATCGGATTTTCCGACAACTTTGTGCGACCGTGTGAATGCAAGACAAGTTTGAGCCAACATCCGTCGGAAAAAAATCCTAGGATTTTGTTGTCGGAATGTCCGATCAATGTCCGACCGTGTGTACGGGGCATAAGTCTGCTATTACTGATCTTGCCTTTTTAAAAATGCTAATTATCTGGCTCTCATGCTCATCCAATACTATCAGGATGACTGAGCCAGAACAAGTAGGCAGATTCACCAGCTGCACCCTCGCCTCGCGTTACGCTGGATTCACACCTATGGCATTCTTATTGCTTTTTGCATTTTGCAGACTTGCTCTACAGAACATGTTCCATAGGAAACCATGTTAAATGGGCTGTAGTGCAAATCTGCAAAATGAAAAAAGCGATAAAAAATCTATAGGTGTGAATCAAGCCTAAGTGGCTACGAACATATTCTGGCCAGAGAGTCAGGCACCTAGCATTTTCAGAAGCTTTTGAAGTTTTTGGGGTTGATTTACTAAAGGCAACTAGACTGTGCACTGTGCAAAGTGCAGTTGCACTCTGCAGGTGCAGTTGCTCCAGAGCTTAGTAAATGAGGTAAAGCTTCACTTTGCAAAGAACACCCAATCACATGCAAAGGAAAATAAAAAAAACAGCATGTTTGCTTGCACGTGATTGGATGATGGAAGTCAGCAGAGCTTCTGCTCATTTACTAAGCTCCGGAGCAACTGCTCGTGTAGAGTGCAACTGCACTTTGCAAAGTGCACAGTCAATTTGCCTTTAGTAAATCAAGCCCTTTGTATTCTGAGTGGGAACCCGGGAGGTAAATCTCCCACGGGTGTAGATGTCAGTGGCCAGGGACTCATAAAGTATTACATCTCAGTCCTTTTTTTTTTCTGTTTTGGATCCTTTATGACATCTGATGATATATATAATTTCTCCTTGCAGGTGCAAGAGTGGTAAATACTATTGCAGAGAAACAGATCCCAACACCGGTAATGGGGAACTTGAGCCATGCAACAGCCAGGACACAAACACAGCTCAGCCAATCAGCATTACACAAAATGGGACTCATAGCAATGGCGTATTACTTGGACAAGACATCAGTATGGATCCCATGGACTCAGACTTCCAAACATCAAACGTTTGACCCTTTTCTGGCTATTTTTTTACGTTTTTCATGCTAAATCGGAAGTTGTTTACATGAAAATGCACTTAAAATGATATATTTTCTATTATCCTTTAAGTGTTTTTATGTCTTACAACATTTGCACTACTGTATATATCCCCTTTTTTTTTTTTTTTTGTTAAAATCTAAAAGATTTGTTTGCATGTCTGCTAAACCGTGAAACTTATGGTATCCAAAAATTGTGACAACTTTAACCAGTTCACTTTAAACAAAATTTACGTCCTTATTTTTTTTCCCCCCACAAATAGAGCTTTTCTTTTGGTGGTATTTGATCGCCTCTGCGGTTTTTATTTTTTTGCGCTATAAACAAAAAAGAACGACAATTTTGAAAAAAAAAAAAAAAAACTGTATTTTTTACTTTCCTCTATAAAACAAATCCAATAATAAAAAAAAAAAACATTTCTGCATAAATTTAGGCCAACATGTATTCTGCTACATATTTTTGGTGCAAAAAAAAAAAAATCCCAATAATCGTATATTGATTGGTTTGTGCAAACGTTATAGCGTCTACAAACTATGGGATATTTGTTTTGGTTTTTTTACTAGTAATGGCGGCGATCAGAGACTTATAGTGGAACTGCGATATTTGTGGCGGACAATCAGACACTGACACTTTTTTGAGGACCAGTGACACTAATACAGGGATCATTGCTAAAAAATATGCACTGTCACTGTACTAATGACAGTGGCTGGGAAGGGGTTAACATCAGGGGCGATCAAAGGGTTAAATGTGTGCCTGACCAGTGTTTTACTACTGTGGGGGAGGTGCTTGCACTAGGGGAAGGCGGGGTACAGTGACCCTGCTTAGCAGAGACACAGGATCCATGTCTTCTTTAGTGACAGACCACGTCACTAAAGAAGTGCCTGTGTACTGAAGCATCAGCAGGTGCCGGCGGACATCGAGTTCACCATACCCGCCAATAAGCTTACACTATGTCTAATCACAGCAGGAGACGGACGCCGGCGGAGGCACGCACGCGCCCCCCAGAAGTGCAGGATCACTTACTAGGTACTTAACTACTTGCCATCCAGGGTATGTATATAAAGATCCTGGACAACAAGTAGTTATACCAAGACGTTGGCTACGTCGACGTTTTGCCTTCTGCAATGCAAACTCAGGTGGATCCATAGTTTACGAGCCACCACGCCACCAGCATTGAATGAGGCCTTTAACTTCAGACCTTTTCTCCCAGGCTTCTCCTCTGGGGTTTGCGAACTCAATATGTGAATAATTGGTCAAATTTCTCTTTCCTTTTTAAAAAAAAAACTCAGATCTTCTTTTCTGTAATAGCCGCAAAAGGTGTCTCTACAAAGTATTGACTTTAGGGGGGGGGGTGAATAGTTATGCATATTGACATTTTATATATTGTCCTATTTGTTGTTTGCTTCACAATAAAAAAAAAAAAAAAAAACATCTTCAAAGTTGTGGGCATCTTCTGTAAATTAAATGATGCAAATCCTCAAACAATCCATGTTAATTCCAGGTTGTGAGGCAACAAAACCACAAAAAATGCCAGGGGGGGTGAATACTTTTGCAAGGCACTGTAGATGCCCTTTGCCCCCTGGTGAACTGGATAAAGGAAATTTGTTTAAGGTGAGACTTCTTCTTTGTCTGTAAAACTCATGAAATTCTATTGCTTGTTATCATAATTATTTGTTTTCCTGGAAAACCTGTTTTGTGTAGAATAATTTATAGTATAAAACAGTTTGTTTAGATACTGTAGTAATGTAAAAGATATATTTATTTATGGGACTGAGAGTCTTATGGTGGCCATATACACTTTGATTTTATTATCCAACGATTGTTCAAAGCAATCCAATCGGCAAACAATCAAATATAGGTTGGACTTGATGGACTTGCATCTTTTTTTAACCTCACCTACAATATGTAACTATGTATATAGCCATATATAATAATACCCCACTCCACGCTCCCCCTGAAATAGCAGTAACCCCAAATTAGTGATAAATAAATTAATAAAATCCCCCCCCCCAATGAGCTGCTGTATAAAAATACAAATAAACAAATAAAAAATAATCACTTTGATCAAATCTGATCTAAAACAAGTCTAAATCGATCAGAAGGGAAGATATGGCTATTCGATAAAATAAAAAAAAACAGAAGCATAAAAAACTAATTTATACTTCTTAATACAGAGCTCTGTGTATAACTTCCAATGTTTAGCGAAAACAATGTAACAAGCAAATCCTAACAAAATAATACAATGCAACAATGTAAAGAAATACACAACAACAAATCTTCAAAACAAAGTTGACATTATTATATTGGATGCATTGATATTTAAAGCAGATCCCCCTCCCCCCAGCAAAAAAATTAAAGTCAGCAGCTACTGACTGTACATACTGTAACTGCTGACTTTAAATTTTAGGGCACCTACCTGTTCTGGAATCCTGCAATGTCGGCACCCCAACCAATGTTTCCGTCGGCTCTCGGGTGCTTCCGCCGCCATTCGTAGTAAGGGAACCCAGCAGTGAAGCCTTTCAGCTACACAGCCGGTTCCCTACTGCACATGCGCAGAGCGCGCTGCGCTTTCTGAATGGCCCGGCGGCGGGGGAAGGAGTGATCTGGCCGTGGCAAAATCTCTTGGAAGTGGGGATGGGGTACCTGTCAAACAGGTGCCCGCTCCCCCCCCCCCGAAAGGTGCCAAATGTGGTATCGGAGGGGGCGAGGAGGAGGCTGATAAGCGGAGCTTCCACTTTTGGGTGGAACTCCGCCTTTAAGGAGATTTATTGGACTTTAGTTTTGGGTTCATCTGCTATTGTGTATTTCTTTAACCGCTTCAGCTCCAAAAGATTTCCCCCCTTCATGACCAGGCCATTTTTTTGCTATTTGGCACTGCGCTACTTTTACTGACAAATTGCACGTTCATGAAAAACTGTACACAAATAAAACTTACGGTATATAATTAATAAAGTTTTGATTTTAAAAACTCCCAATAAGTATATATTGATTGGTTTGCGTGAAAGTTATAGCGTCTACAAACTATGAGATATATACTGGAATCTTTTTTTTTTTTTTCCTATACTACTAATGCGGCGTTTAACAACTTATAATGGGACTGATTGTGTGGCGAGCAATCTGACACTAACTGATGCTGGGGGGGAACTGACTAAATGCCACTGACATCACCAGTGACATTGCAGTGATCAGTGATAATATTATCTGCTTGCCAACAATTGAACACAAATATACGGTGGCAAGGCGGCTCTTCTGCGCTGGATGACCTACTAGGTTGCAATTTTGTAGTCCCACTAGAAGTTGCTGAGCGCCGCCATTACTAGTAAAAAAATAAAATAGAAATCCAGTATATATGCCACAGTTTGTAGACGCCATAACTATTGCGAATAGCAATCAACATACGCTTATTGGGTTTTTGTTTTGTCCAAAAATAAGCAGCAGATATATATTGGCCTAAACTTATGAAGAAATTCAATTTTTTTTTTTATTGGATATTTTTTTTTTTTTTTATCAAAAAGTAAAAAATATTGTTTTTTTGTTTTTTAAATTGTTTTTACTTGAAAAAAAAAACAACAGCTTTGTGCTATAAACAAAAAAGTTTAAAGCATAAAAAAACTTTTTTTTTTCTTTTCAAAATGTACTGTCTTTTTCCGTTTTATATATAAAATAAATAAATAAATAAAACCCAGTGATGATCAAATAGAAAGTAGAAAATGTAGTTTGCTTGTCTTTTTTTTTTTTCAAAATTTACAATACTTTTTTATTTATAAAAAAAAAGAAAAAGGCAATCAAATACCAGCAAAAGAAAGATCTATTTGGGGGGAAAAAAAATGACATCAATTTTACTTGGGTACAACTTGTCAGTTAAAGTAATGCAGTGCCATATCGCAAAATATGGCCTGGTCATGAAGGGGGGTAAATCTTCCGGAGGTCAAGTGGGTATATACTGTCACTGTACTAATGAGACTGGCTGGATGGAGTTAAAGTGGGGTTCCACCCAAAAAAAAAAAACATATTTAAAAAAATTCTAAAAAAACAAAACAAAAAAACATTTGGATATTTTTTTTTTTTTTACTTACCTCTAAATGCCTGTTGCTAGGTGGTCCCTCGTAGTCTGCCCCTTCCTCTGCCTTGGCTGGTGACATCACTTCCCCCCAGGCACAGGAAGGGCTCGGCTCTTCTCCCTCCCTCCTGTCAATCATCTGGGACCCATTACAGGTCCCAGGTGATTGAGCAGCCAATCACGGCGCGCGGCACCGCTCGCGCATGCGCAGTGGGTGCCAGGCTGTGAAGCCACAGCCCGGCGCCCACAGTTGAAATGCCGGCGCCGACGAGCGGAGGGGGGGACGAGCGGGGCTTCGATCCCCCGCATCGCTGGACCCAGGGACAGGTAAGTGTCCAATTAAAAGTCAGAAGCTGCAGTATTTGTAGCTGCTGACTTTTAATTTTTTTTTTTTTTTAATGGCCCCCCCTGGGTGGAACTCCTCTTTAACATCTAGGGCGATCAATGGGGTTAAATGTGAGCTTAACTATGTGTATTGTGTGTACAGTATGCTACTTTTACTAAGAGATCTCTAGATCTTTGGTCATTAATTCAATCGCATCTTTCAACTATCAATCAAAATCCATTTCCCTGTGTGTGGCATTAAGGTCGTTTGGGTTTTTGACTATAGATCGATCATTTTTCTATTGGGAGAGATTCAAACAAAATAAGGGAGAGGGAAGGTAAAAGGGGATAGGGGAAAGGGAAGGCGCGAGTACCACCTGTACTGGGTCAAAGAAATGCTGTTGCCCGTACTTAATACTTAACCCGTTGGGGTACTGTTGCTGTAACCTTAATATATATGCAAAAAAAAGGAGGGGGTTGGGGGAGGGGGGTAAACCCAATAGGAATTTATGTATTGTTTGTCCTGTCTGTCTTGTTGTTGTCCGCGGTCTTTTTGCACCATTGTTGTGATAATCACAGTATTATGTTTCAACATGCGATTTTAAATGTTACTGATGATTGAATAAAACTGATTTCATTTAACTATAAATCCAATGACTATACTGTTTCCTATTGGGAGAGATTGACTGGAAAATAAAATCAATCATTGATCAAAGCGTGTATGGCCACCATTTGTCCCATCTTGATAAGTTTCCTGTGTGCAGGGAACTGGCTTACTGCTCTGTGTTGGTTACATTCCATTGATGGACATCCACAGAGGGAGCGGTGGCCTTCCAATATTATGTAGGTTGTGTAGTAATTCAGTAAGGTTGACTTACTAATAGGATGTTGACTTTATAAGGGAATTTTCCCTTAGTTTAGTGAATGTGATGAAAATTCTTGCTGGCACATGATTGGGTAGTGAATGTCACATCATTCACTAAACTAAGGGAAAATTCCCTTGCTAAGTGAATAACCTGGATTCCTTTAGTAAATCAACCCCAGTGTCCCCAGCCCCTGATGACGTCGCATAGATGGAAACGCATAGGGCGGAGCTTGAGTGACCCTGGCATCAGATGTCTTCAATTGCAAATGACAATTGTTTTTTATGTATTTTTTTTTATTGTAATAAAATGTTAATGATACTATAGTGAGTCTTTCCCTCCTTTCCACTGATGATGGTGACAGAGTTTGTATAACAAAACTCGGTTTCTGGTGGCATAACGGAGTCCTAAGCCAGACATACTGCCATTTGAACCTGATATGGTGACACCCTGTTAGGCTCATTAAGAACTTTTCCTTTGTGAGGTCCAATTATCTGGTGAGCCAAAAAGTAATAAATGAAAAATCACAGCTGAAAAATAAGCTTCACATTTATCTGGTGAGTCACCCATTTTCTCATTTGGGTGGAGTTCACATATGTTTGCCTTTTATTTCCATGAAGGTGTATACTAGATTTGTTGCTTAGCTGCAGAAGAGAAAGGCCATGGCCGACAGCCTAGTGGTGCTGTGTGACAGAGCTGTATAAGTCTCAGGACTGGATTGTCAGGTAAAAGAGCTCCCATAGATTTTTCCACTGTGCTTTTAGGCATTTTACTAGAGTTCTACTTTATTTTAGATAGGAAGTGTGAGGCCCTCAGGATTTTCATTGTAATATGGGGGGGTGGGGTGGCACCCTTGCGCTCCCTATGGACGGGCCACCACTGGTGGCAGGGTGCATTATCCTGCTGATAAATGCCACTGCCATCAGGGGATACTGTTTCCATGAAGGGGTGTACTTGGTCACCAACAATGTTTAGGTAGGTAGTACGTGTCAAGTAACATCCACATGAATGGCAGGAGCTTCTTCCCACACTGCATCCTGGTGCCATCTCTTCATCAGGTAAGTGACACACACACACCCGGCCATCCGCATAATGTAAATGAAAACATAAAGAATATATGAATTGTGCTACAGTGAAGATATATAAAAACAAAAGGGAATACGAGCACACAGGCTCATGGTGCAATAATGTCTTTTATTGGATATAAAAGAAGAAAATCGATACAGTCACAAGTGGGGCTGCAACTAACGATTATTTTCATAATTGATTTGTTGGCCAATTATTGTTTTGATTAATCATTTGATAACCTTAAAAGTGTGGTGTATAATTTAGTTAATATGTAAAGTTTTAAAAAAAAAGGCAATTTTGTAAATATCTCTATGCAGCGGTAAATATAAATAAACCAACTATATGGTTAGAGAGCAAAATCTCTAATCCACTCTGAAAATAACGGACAGAAGAGGCATACTGTATATACTATTAGAAGAGATATACTGTATATACTATTAGAGGAGATATATACTATTACAGGAGATATATACTATTAGAGGAGATATATACTGTATATACTATTAGAGGAGATATACTGTATATACTATTAGAGGAGATATATACTGTTAGAGGAGATATATACCGTATATACTATTAGAGGAGACATACTGTATATAGTATTAGAGAATATATATACTATTAGAGGAGAGATATACTGTATATACTATTAGAGGAGAGATATACTGTATATACTATTAGAGAAGAGATATACTGTATATACTATTAGAGGAGATTTACTGTATATACTATTAGAGGAGAGATATACTGTATATACTATTAGAGGAGATATATTGTATATACTATTAGAGGAGAGATATGCTGTATATTCTATTAGAGGAGATTTATACTGTATATACTATTAGAGGAGATATATACTGTATACACTATTAGAGGAGATATACTGCATATACTATTAGAGGAGATATATACTGTATATACTATTAGAGGAGATAGCAAAAAAAAAAAAAGACAGAAAAAGGAAAAACTAATCCCGTGGAACCAAACACCAAATATGGTTGTTAGGAAGTCCTTGGAATATAACACCTATTAAGGTGCTGCTGCTGTAGCTAAAGAAACTAGGCTAACATATAAAGACGAACCCAGTATTGCTACCGGGGTTCAAAAAGAAAACTACTTTTGCAGCAGAAAGTCTAAACCAATTGGTTCCAAAAAAATACAAAATGTATTAAATATACTATATCAATACTTAATGTAACACAATTTGGTCAGTAAAAAAGTGCAAAAAAACTCACATATCATGCTTCCCGGGTCCCATCCATGGGAGGGATGACCCAGAAAGAATTCAAAAGATACACAAAAACTAAAAGACAAAACAACACATATGTGACACTGCAAAAACAGTTAAACAAACCCCCCCCCCACACACACACAAAAAACACACAGACAGTCCGGACAGCAGCCTATACCTATTCACAGGAAAAATGCCAGCTAAATCGCATGTAGATTTGAAACAGATATTTACAAATATCCATGTTGTATCATCAAATAATGCAAATTTCCTGTAAATAGCCCCCGGGGGAAATGAAAAATAGTATGTTGTGTACAATGATACTGAATGTTTCCCCTGGATGGACAGAGGTAGGGATAATGGGATGGGATCACTGACTGGATAATTCTGGATGCTGGAGGCTAGCTATACATTCCCTGCGCAAGGGAAACAGTCCTTCATACAACCGACAGCGAATCCTCAGGTTTATTGGTCCAATGTCTTTCCCCAAACTGAATAAGGGGCTTCATGCATAATTTTGTGACCCCTGAGGGAAAAAAATCCTCCTGAAGGATGATTGATGTAATTGGGCGCATTAGCCTATAACCAGTTTCAAACCAAGGTGGGGAATGGAACAAAGTCCCGTTTGAAAATTCATCCAAAAAATGGCTTATGAGGCACGGACCGCAACAGGTAAGTTCAATAACTTTAGAGTGTTGGTTTGCAGCTCCCACACAAAGATGGTATTAAAGGTATTGCTACTGTGTAATCACGTAATACAGTCATTTCATTGCTCAAGGAGTCATTACTAACTGAGCAGAAGCTGTGCTCTGGAGGAACAGAGGCTCAGAGAAACACAAATGAATTTTTTCAGAACAAAAAAAGCTCTCTCTTCCGTTTATGGTTAACCACGTACTGAGAGTTTGACGTCCCGCCATTGTGCAATTAACCCATCTGATATCGAGGCCCCTGATGGTCCATCATAGTGATACTATTTGGTTCCTTGATGGTGGTCCAGATCAACCAGTTTTAACAGCTTAACCAGACCCTCTGTAGTGGGGGGTCATGGGTCTCTGGTAAGCGGCCAGTATCTTCATTGGTGGTGGTGGATCAAACACTTTATCCTTATTCATCAGGATTTTAACCACATTTCAATCAACACCTGGGTGACTTATCCCATTATACTTATATGGACTTTATTAAATTAATTTGCAATTTTCACTATTGCACATGGAATATGCAGTTTTGTATGTTCACTTAATGTTTTCATGTATATGTTTGGTGATTTGTACTATATATGTGTTCCATATACATTTTACTTGGTTTTTCACTAAATGATGGACCGATGTTATTTGTATGGACACTAGTTTTTTTCACTAGCGCCGTTCCATTTTTTGCAATTGTTTACTTTATGTCTGTGTTATACATAGGAACTTGCAGCTTTGTTTAATCTTTTGTTTACACATTTTTCACCTATGCGCAGTTTCAACTTTCTTTTTTCTGAACATGTTCTGCATACATGGCTGATGTAAACATGTCCTCCTCCTCCCAGAGGCCCAGATGGAAGCACGCGTATGCCGGTGCCCAAGCGGCCCCCATCGAGGTCCCCCTAATCTGCTGATAATATTGGGAGGAGAACTGAAAATAATTGTTCATCAGAGTGAACTCCAGTAATTCAACTAGGAATTCGTTCTGAGGGCCAAATTCAGGATACCTAGACTCGAGGAACAACCTTACTGCCTCAATGCCACACTCATGTGGAATTGAGGTGTATAGGGACTCAACTTCTATTCCTAAGAGGAGGAGGCCTTCACTAAGCTCTTTGATAGCACATGACGTGTATAGGATTTAAGCCCAACTACCATGTCTTTTAGGAGGGAGTCCAAATATAGCCCAGTTCTCTCCAAAGGTCCCTGAATGGCAGAGACAATGGGCCTGCCAGGCGGCTTCTCTGGACACTTATGCACTTTCGGGATTGTATAGAACATGGGTAAATTGAACTCCCTCACATATAGGTACTCATATTCCCATCTGCTAAGGATACCAACATCTCTAGCCTCAGAAAGCATGCCATTCAAGTTCTGTACTAGCCTGGGGAACGGGTCCCAGTCCAGTTTCTTGTGAGACTTGGGATCGCCCAATAACCGTTTGGCCTTGGCCTCATAGAATTTGTTGTCCATCAGGATGCCATTTCCTCCTTTGTCACTTTTTTTAAAAACAAAATTTTTTGCTTTTTTTGGGTCCATCAAGGCCATACGTTCATCTTTTGTGAGGTTATCGCTGCATCCTGGGTCCACTTGATTATACCAAGATAAGTCTGAACCATTTCAAGAAACATGTAGAGCCACCTATTTTTGCTTAGTGAGGGCATCTTTTTGGAACTAATTAGCAAATCTGCTATTCGTCTAGTGGGGCAACTTGTTGGTACCTGGTTATTATTCTCCTCTAATAGAGCATTCAGAATGTCGAGAGCCTGTTGGTCCTCCACATCTAAATGTTCAGTTTTGTCCATGGTTCGTGCTTCACTATTAGAGGAGATATACTGTATATACTATTAGAGGTTGAATCTCATCAGACTCAGATCTTTTTTTATTTAAAGAAAAAAAAAAGTTAGACTGTTTTGCAGATTTTCAAACAGAACTAATATATTATATGCTGGCCATACAAAAAATGTCTTCCTTCAAAAAAAATGTAATTTTAAGAACGTTCGTTCGATTTTCGAATTGTTAGTGGGGGTCAAATCGACGTTCGTTTTCAACCACAGTGACGGGAAAATTTGGAAATAATAGAAAACTTCTTGGTCAAAGGAATTTTCAGACAGTGGATGTGGTTTTCTTTCAGAAATTACATTCATTTTAACAGAATGTTAAAAAAGCAAGTGAAGATGTCAAACAACATTCTTTCATTCAGAGAATGTACAAAGATTTTTCATATAAATAATCTCATCTGAAAATTGATCCGGCTAGCATAAGGCTCGGCACACACCTATGCAGTTTGCTTTTGATCTCGTATTCCCTTTTGTTTTCACAGCTATCAATTTCCCATTGATCACTGAGCTGCAAGGAGCATTATGCTGGCCAGATTGTTTCACATTAAAGCGGGATTCCGGCCAGCAAAATTTTTTTTTTAAAGTCAGCAGCTACAAACACTGTAGCTGCTGACTTTAAATAAGTAGACTTACCTGTCCTGGGTGCCCGCGATGTTGGCCCCCCCGAGGCCGACCCGTCCCTCGGCTCTCGGGTCCCGGCACTGCCATCCTAACTAAGGGAAACAGGCAGTGGAGCCTTGCGGCTTCACTGCCAGTTTCCTACTGCGCACGTGCGAGCGGCGCGGCGCTCTGTGAATGGCCCCGTGGTTTTTGGGAACACACACAGTTCCCAGAAGGCGACGGGGCCGCTCACCGAGGAATAGGACACGCCGCGGAATAGGAAGAGGCAGATTAGGAAGACTGCCTAGCAACAAGGGTTCAGGTAAGTTTATTATTTTTTTTTTTTTCAAATTTTTTTTTTTATTTTTTTAGGATTTTTGGTGCAATTTTTTTTTTCAGGGTGGCCCTCCACTTTAAGAATTCTCATTAATTGATTTCCTTGGTCAGTGTGTTATCACTTTGGATTGGACATTTCTAGCGCAAAGACTATTTTTGTAGTGAACCTATTTAAAAAGCTGCTAACACAAATGGTGCAAATATACAAATAGTTATAGAAAAGTGTTGCGCTTAGTGTTAACTGATGAAATCTAGCAACAAATATAAAACAAAGTGTCAATACTATAAAGTGAAGAAAGAAGAAAGTATCAATATTGTAAGGTGTATATATATATGTAACAAATCAATGTTAAACATAATCATAATAAAGACCAATGATGCACCCTATCCTCTCTCCTAACCTGTCCCACTCATTTACATTATGTGACACTCTTCATAAATCACAATCTATAACTTCTCGGTGGTGCCCCCTAGCCCATATATTTCATAACCCTAAATTCCCCCCTGGAATGGATATCAAGGCCTTTCAATGGTGGCTAGATAAAGGCCTGAATCGGATTGGACACTTTTTTAATTCCAACAGCCCCCTAACACTAAAACACTGCACCTCCAAATTAGACATGCCTCCATCTGAAACATTTCGCTTTCACCAAATATCTCACTTCTTACGTTCTCTTAAACCCAATGACAACACCCCCCCTCACGGTCACCCCGTATGAACAATGGTGCTCTAAAGCCATGGATGTGCGAGGGGGTATCTGCCTAATATACTCAGCTCTGGCTGACCCTCCGGAGAAAGCGCCTTACATGCTTAAATGGGAGAGCTACCTTGATTTTGAGTGGGATTTGGAAACATGGAACTTTCAAGTTGCAAAAGTATTTAAAGGAATCTTTAATATATCCCTAGTCGAAGCGAATTTTAAGATAATAACTCGTTGGTACCTAGTCCCCACTGGACTATTCAAATTTTTCCCTCAATCTTCGCCCCTAATCTATTTCGAAAGGTTACTGGGGCAGTCCTTAGCCAGGACCCGTTAATAGCCCTCCTAAACAAGAAGATACCCAATATCATGAAATACAAACAGAAGCTGATACACTTTATGCTCCTTGGAGCTAAAACAATGATTGGGCATTCCTGGAAATTTCCCTCAGTATCCTTTCATTTAACTAAACAAAAAATCACTTGGATTATGATTCAGGAGAAAACCTCCAGTATTATTCTAGATAAATCCGAATCCTTCAAAGGCATCTGGGAACCCTGGGCCCAACATATTGGCACCTCCTTATAAATTACGGCTTTACTACCCCTATAGCAACCCTTTTGACCTTCAACTCCCCGTCAACATCGAACTATTGGTGAGTAGCTCCTGGATCCCCTCTTTCTCCTTTCTTTCTGTGTCTTTCTTTCTCTCTTAACTGTTCTTTCCTTTCCCCGTTTGTCTTTTGTCTTCTTTATACCCCATTGGATCTATCTAATGGGGAACCTTGAATTAGATAGTAACATTTACCCAACTCATTCTACTTTGTATGCCCCTATATTTACTCAGCGTTCTATATGTTACAATACTTCAATAGGACACCTTGTCCCCCTATATTTTTCATCTTTGTACTTCTAATTTTTACTCCTAGTAAGTTTTAAGCATTTTGTGTTTTTACCCGGGGGGATGCGGGGTTGGTCTTTTGCCCATGGACACAGATTGCTCCCATTTGGGGTGCCGATGGGCAGGGGTAGACCTCGTGTAATACCCCGTGGTATACAGTATACTCCAACTTTGCATTGTTACACTCTGTATTTTGTATAACTTATCTTACTTTATTCTGTTTGATCAAGTTCGATTGTTTTGGGCAAGAATCTATATTTTGTCATTCCTATTGTTTGTACCCCTCCATCACCCCTGCATGAGTGTTTTTCTACACTATTGTTACCCTCTTTATTTACAATAAAGCTCTTTTGAAATTAAAAAAAAAAAAAAAGACCAATGATGCCCAAAGTCAAGTCGACAAATTAATCAGTGTGGAAAATAAAGAGAACGTGCAGTAGATAAATGACATCGAATCCCCCAAAGTCCTCTCACCTGACTGATTGACCCTCGCAACAAAGATCAAAAATCGCCTGGGATCCAAAATTCACAGCAAAATCAGATGGACTCAATCAGTGTAGGTAAAAACTCATTTAGGGATGTTTACATTTCTTGTGACAACAATAAGAGTGATAAAAAAAAGACAGTATAAAAAATAAAATAAAAAATGTAATAAAATAAAAAAAATACATTTTTTTTAAAGCACCCCCAAATTCCCCCCGTGCTTGTGCGCAGAGGTGAATGCATTCATAGGTAGTGCACGTATATGTAAACGGTGTTCGCACCACACGGATATCACCGCGAACGCTATAGCAAGAACAATAATTCTAGCACTAGACCTCCTTTTTAGCTCTTAACTGGTAACCTGTATAAATGTTTAAAGAGTTGCCTATGGAGATTTTTTAAGGATGGTAGTTTGACGCTATTCCACGAGAGTGCGCAATTTTAAAGCGTGTCATGTTCGGTATGTACTTACTCAGCGTAACATCATCCTTTCTATTTGACAAAAAAATTAGGTTATACATTGTGTTTTTTTGCATAAAAATTTGTGTGCAATTTTTTTTTTTTAAATCGCTGCGCCAATACCGTTTCTCATTCGAAATTGCAGTGACCACCATTTCTTTCTCTAGGGCCTCTAGGGACAGCGTCGCACGACCGCACAATGGTCAGTTAAAGCGGAGCAGTGCCGAATCACAAAAAATGGTCATTCAGCAGACAAAGCTGCTGGGGCTGAAGAGGTTAAATGTATAAGTATTAAATTTATGGTTTGTTACATTGTAAGCCTGGACAGCTAATCATATTGTAGCCCATATGGTGTTATTGTTTAAAGTGGAACTAAACCCACCTATGCTTTACAGCCAAGGAAGCTGCCATCGTAGCCTTTGTTTGATCTGCAGTTGCCATGGTGCTGCACATGTGATCACATGACACCAACAATTTGTTGTCTTGACAGTTCAGTTGGGGGCAAAAGCAAATGTGACAGTTAGCATTCCAGACATGCCTTCAATTTAACAGTTTTGGGAAACCATTAAATCAATGTGTTTAGTTCCACTTTCAGCTGTTATAAAGGGTTTTTGATCCTCTATGCCAGTGTTTCTCAACCTTTTTTCATTAAAGGCACCCTTTAACCACTTGCCCTCCAGAAGATTTACCCCCCTTCATGACCAGGCCAGGCGATACAGCCCCGTTTTACTTTAACGGACAATTGCGCGGTCGTGCGATGCTATATCCAATTAAAATTGATGTCCTTTGTTCCCACAAAAAGAAATAGCTTTCTTTTGGTGGTATTTGATCACCTCTGTATTTTTTGGGGGGCTTTTTTGTGCTATAAACGAAAAAAGACCGACAATTTTGAAAAAAAAGCAATATTTTTTTACTTTCTGATTTAAAACATATTCAATAAATTAAAAAAAAAAATCAAATTTCTTCATCAATTTAGGCCAATATGTATTCTGCTACATGTTTTTGGTTAAAAAAAAAATCGAAATAAGTGTATATTGATTGATCTGCGCAAAAGTTATAGTGTCCACAAAATATGGGATATTTTTATTTATTTTTCTTATTTTTTTACTAGTAATGGCTGTGATCAGCAACTTACAGCAGGACTGCGACATTGCCAAATCGGACACTAACTGATACTTCTGACACTTTTTGGGGACCAGTGACACTAATACAGTGATCAGTGCTAAAAAATATGCAATGTCACTGTACTAATGACACTGGCTGGGAAGGGGTTAAGATCAGGGGCAATCAAAGTGTGAAATGTGTTCCTAGCCAGTGTTTATGTACTGTGGGGGAGGTGTTTTTACTAAGGGAAGGCAAAGATCTGTGTCCCTGCTTTGCAAGAACACGGGATCCATGCCTTCCCTACTGACAGATCGCCATTCTGCCTTTGTACTAAATAATTGGCGGGTGCCGGGGGACATCGAGTCTGCAGTACCCGCCGCTGGGCTCCCACTGTGATCACACACACGTGTGCGCCCCAGACCTGCAAGTGTCAGACCATATACTATGTACGTTATCTGGCACAGAGCGGCCTGCCGCAGTTTATTTAAGGTGGGCGGTCTTCAAGTGGTTAAAATTCAGCACAATCTCAAGACACCCCGATCTAAAATGTGAAAAACTAAACAGTTTAGTAATATCGCAGCAGATCCACATATGTGGCACACCCAACATTGGAGGTGACTTACTCTTACAAAGCAAATACATCTTTGCTTTGGTACTGGCTAGCATTTCAGTGTTTCTCTTCTTCCTCACTCTGGGAATGTGACCCCAGTGCTGATGGCGAGGGGCAGGGAAGGGGCAAAGGATGGCCCATGGTGCCCAAAGTTTTAATGATGCACAATAAAAACTTGTGTCTTTATTTAACAAAAAGGCAGGCTTGATCAACTAGCTGGCTGGTTGACAATTTTTGGGCAATTCGAAGCAATTTTTAGGTAATTTGCCTTGGCACCCCTTGAAGAGGGTCGAAGGTACCCCAGGATGCCCGGGCACCCTGGTTGAAAATGGTTGCTCTATGCTTTGTCTGTTGCACCTTTTAACAATAAACCGCTTTCTTAGAAGATTCTGCCTGGTCTGATCCTTCATTTATTCTCCTTCAATTCTATTTGTTTATTGATACTTTTGAGTGTTTTATGTTCGCAATTAAGGAATTTGTACTTGTGATACATTTGTAGCTAGATAGTTATATGTGGTTTACGTTGTAACTAGAAACAAAATGTATCATTTTTAAAAGCTGCTGATGTTCTAATAGCACATTTTTTTTATATAGGAATAAGAATGATCTTTTTAACAATGTTTTGTACATGTTTTATGTTTTCTAGTATAAAGGTGTCTTTTTTTAGGAAGTCTGTCATTGATACAGATTTCAATTAATAAATTATTTGAATCAAACTGCTTGGTTTATGGTGCTTTTCTTTTTGATAGAGCAGTTTCACTATCACAATTTAATTTAGAATAAGAATGATAACTTGATGGAGGAGACTGGGGATTAGTGATAGGCTAAATTGTGTTTCTATCCGAGTCTGAAACAGTGTCAGCACTCCCACCCATTCCTGGAAAGGGTTTCATAGTAGCAGGTGCTGCAGCAACATCCAACTGAAGACCAGAAGTATCACAGATCAATGTAAATATTTGCCAGCAAACCATGGTGGTGTGTCCGCAAATATGGACACTGTTCTGGATCCTAGTTTCAACCCGCCTGAGCGAGCCCTCCAAAAATCTCTCACCTGTACTGGGCCAATCATCTGAGGTCAGGGCATTTCCCATTCTGCAACTGCACTTATACAATGGGCATGTACAATACAGGGGCGGCCTGTCCATTAAGGGTGCCTGGGCGCCACCACCCCTATTCATGCATCCGGCCCCTTTCAGGGTGCCAGATGCATGAATTGCAATGGGTGGGGGGGGGGGTTTGAAGCACTGATTAGAGCCAGAGGCTCTAATAGGCTTCAAAATAGGGTGGGCTCGGGGCGTAGAGAATACCAACCAAGCCCATCCAGTTGTGTGAGAATAGCGAATGAATATCTACTCTCCGTCAATCAGGAAGCGGGTGTGAGACCCATTTCCCAATTGGCCAAAAAAGAGAAGCGTTCCGATTGGCCACCGAGGAGATGGGAGGAGATGGAAGCCGTCAAGCAGGGGAAGGAGAAAACGCTCATGATGCCTGCTTCCGTGATGCCCACTACCGTGATGCCTGCCACTGTGATGCCCACGGAGGAGAGCAGGGGAAGCCGCCCGTGATGCCCACCATGGATGGGGTAAGTGCTCCGACCAACTGGACCCCCCCTTAAAAAATTTACAACCAGCCGTCACTGGTACAGTGTATATGTGGCTGCAGGGCAGAAAGTGCCTCAGCCACTAGCAGGGCCGCTGATAAGGCAGTACAACTGGTTCTGTTGTACAGCCATTCCCACTGGGAGAATACAATGATTATTGCTAGTGGCTATGACAGCTGCTAGAAATAATTGCATGTAAAATATAGCAGGCTGGTTGTACCCAAGCTGATTGATCAACTTAGGTGCATTCAGCCTGCCCAAACATGGTTCAAATCTTAGCCGGTTTCTGCTGAACCGGCCAAAATTGGAACCGTCTATCGCCAGCTTTAAGACACATGCACACCGTATTCTCTATGAAGCCTTTTCTCATACAGGAGTTTAGTATCAGAAAAAACACAGTAAACAGCAGCGTTTTTGCATGCGCATTCACGTGTCTGCCATTAATGCATTCTATTGGCCAGAATGTTAAAGCGGAACTTCACGCAAAAGGAGAAGTTCCACTTGTTTGCATCCTCCCCCTCTCCACTGCCACATTTGGCACTTTCTGAGGGGAAGGGGGAGCGGGCACCTGGTTTTGACAAGTACCCGCTCTCACTTCCAGTCAGATCGCAGCAGTAATCTGAGCAGAAGTTCACCCCCCCCCCCTTCCCCCTGCACTCTTCTGGGATACATCACATGTCCCAGAAGACCGAGGGACCATTCAAAAAGAACAGTGCAGTTCATGCATGTGCACAAGGATATCATCTGTGAAGGCAGAAGGCTTCATTGCTGGTTTCCTTTAATAATAGAGGAGCTCCAGTATGGGCAAAAAAAAAAAAAAAATACTATAGCTGCTGACTTTTACCTGTCCAGGGAGCTAACGATGTCAGCCGATTCATCAATTGGCTTCGGGTGCAGGCGTCGGCATCTTTACTAAGGGAAACGGGCAGTGAAGCCTTCAGGTTTCCTACTGCCCCTGCAGTCACACTGCGCTTTCTAAATAGTCCCACCGTCTTCCCAGAAGGAAGCGGGGGGGGAGAGGAGGGACCAGAAATACTCAGAGATTCGCCCTGTCAATCATACCCAGAAGTGGGAGGGGGTACCTGTCAAAACCAGGTACCCGCTCCTCCCCAAAAAGTGCCAGAAGTGACAGTGTGGAGGGGGGAGGGTACAAACAAGTGCAGCTTCCTCTTTTGGATGGAGCTCCGCTTTAAGATGCTGGCACCTGCACCCGAAGCCAATCAATTGTAGAATCGGCTTGGGTGAGGACATTGCATGATCCCTGGACAGGTAGGTGTCCTTATGTTAAAAATCAGGAGCTACAGTTATTTTCTTTATTCTTTTTATTTTACTTCTTTGGTGTCTGTTTTTTTTTTTTGTGTTAAAAATAAAAAAATAAAGAGGCTAATGAAGGGTCATTTCTGATACAAGAACAGGTCCAGAGTAGATGAAAGAAGATTCTGGGAGTCATTTAAAGCCTATTAAACACTTAAAAACAATAAAACATAATAATTTTGCCTCTCTCATTGACTCCAATTCATTTTTGTGACGGTAACGGCAATATTTTGCAGAAATATCCACTTTTTTATTAAAATCTGGGGGGAATGAAAACTCTGATTCCTAGGCACCAGAAGGATGACATTACTTTTTTTCTGTTACAGTTTACAATGGACTTGATTCAGGGGAAAAAATGCTTAGATCTGGGTCACATGGGTGGCCAAGAGATGGTAAAAAAAAAGGTGGCTGAGCAGCAATTTTAATGATCCCTTACCGCCAGGCTGTAACAGTGGCACAGTGAAAATGATACCATCTGTCACTTTCGGTATGAGGCCAGTCCACAACCGCTCTGCAACAGTATGCAAGGCATCCGATTGCAGAGTGATGTGGTCAAGTTGTTGACGAGACTACATATGACCAGGGCTGCAACAAGGGGTGAGCAGGAGGGGCAGCTTCCCCGGACATTGTGGTATCATGTGAAGTGGGGGGGAGGGGGCTCCACAAGGAGATTGGGGGGGATTTGTGTTGAAAGGGGGGATTTGGTGGGCTGCAGGGGTAGGTATTGGGGGGGTGTACTTTTTTTTTTGGGGGGGGGGGGGGGCATGCATCTGAGCTAGGGGGATTTGGGGAATGGGAAGGGAAAGATTTGCGCTGAGATGGAGGATTTCAGCGGGGAGTGGATTTGTACTGGGAAGAGGGGGGATTTATGATTAGGGGGTAAGCATGCAGATTTGTGCTCAGCGTTTTTGTGGGGAGATTTTTGCTGAAATATAATGCTCATACATCTTGGGGGGAGCACAGCTGGCATGTCCACCCTGGGCGCTAGGTGACCTTGTTCTGGCACTGTATAATACCTTCACACTGCCTGTCAAATGCCTTTGAAAAGTGATCCAGCGCAGAGCGCTTTTCAGAATGGCGGAAAACACTGTTGCATTTCTAAACGAGCTCTTAAACATATTCTAAAGGAAATAATCATGGAGGGCACAGCACCGGTCATCATGTTCATATTTTTCTGTATACCTTTTTTTTTCCATGTCGCATTCTATATGAAAATGTTCATATAAATAAAGAATGTGTAAACAAAAAAAAAAACATTTGGAACCACTGAGAGCACATATGTGTTGTAACTTTGTAAAGTAAGTGGTTGGTCTGGGTCAGCAATTATTATTATTATTATTATTATTATTATACATGATTTATATAGCGCCAACAGCTTGTACAGCGCTTTACAACATGAGGACAGTGAGTACAGTTACAATACCATTCAATACAGGAGGAATCAGAGGACCCTGCTCATTAGAGCTTTCAATCTAGGTTTTTTTTTGGGGGGGGGAGGGATCTAAACTGAGGAAGGGGGTTAGAGCCTCTGGCTTTTTTTTCCCCCATCTGTGTTCCTTTAGCCCTAGTTCACATTAAATGCAGCTTTGAAATCGCGTGACTTCATCTGAAAATCGCACAATTTAAAAAGCCGCATGTCAGTGCGACTTCAGGTGTGCTCTGGAAGACATCTGTGTGGTTTCATGCACAGATGTCTATCGAAGTCACACCTGAATTCACCAAAAGTAGTGCAGGAACTACTTTTTCGATGCGGCACCACAAAGTCGGCATCGCACCACTTTGAACAGAGCCATTGCCGACAATAAGGTGTAAAAGAAATGTGGCTAAACGCGAGGTATTGCGTTTATAAGCGTTTGGCCCTTGAAATGCCTCTAAACTCAGCATCTGAACCCATTTTTTTTGCATTCCAAAAAAAGCCTCTAAACTCAACTGCCTAGAAACAACCTTAAACGACCCTGTGCACATGTACGGATCAGATAACATAGAGGAGGGTTCTGGGGCAGTTGAACATTGCTGGTGCTTAACAGACGTTTAGGAGCAGCAATTTTTGGAAAGCAAAAAAATGAGTTCAGACGCTGAGGCATTTCAAGCGCCAACCGATTAGCCGCGTTTCGTTTACAGGCGTTTTTCATTTTTGGTTGTTTTGAAAAAAAAAATTATTTTTGAAAAAAAAATTATTTTTTTTTTAAACGCTTCTAAACGCAAATGTGGCAAAACGCCGCTAAACGCAGCATGCAAACGTGGCAAAACGGACGTTTTAAACGTGGGTTACTATCTGTCAAGTTAAATCGTTCAGGAGAGGTTGTAAAAATATCCAGTGTAGGATGCAAATCTGATATGGTTGTCACACATTGCTGGATGGATAACGCCTTTCTGATCCCTGTAATTCAGGATCCACACCATTTGCTAAGCGGCCATCTTTTTTAAAGGAGCACCTTGAAGCACTTCAGCACTTTAAGATCCTGCTGCACATTGAGCACTTTTTCACATATGGCTTATTTTTTCATGTTTTGATTTATTGTTTGTCAGTTATTAGTTTAATATTGCAATATTTCAGTGCACTCTGAAAAATAATCTGCAGTGGATTGCTTTTCAAAGGGTGGGTGAGCAGAGGCTTTGAAGCATTCAAGAGATGATCCTGCTGCCTCATGAATACCTGTTTTTGTTTTTGCCAAACAGCAATTTTCTTTCTCAATAATATTTATTGATTCTTTCATTAAAAAAAAGGGTATACAAAGCATTTTGAAGATCCATACAAAATACCCGAAGATAAGTTCCAACCTCTGCAGGATCATACATTGGAGGTCACCACATCCCCATAATATAGAAAAAGTAGACCCTCCTTGGGAAATGGGATTTTAAAAGTGACCAAAAACAATAAGTATTATTATAAAAAGTATTTTACTTCAAAAAATATAAGATAATCGTAAAAAACGTGTATAGACAGGAATGCACAAAAGCATAAAGATGAAATAATTTTGATACATATACAGACATTTATGACATCTCTGATGAACCGACGTTTCCGGCTTGATGCCCTTCTTCAGGGATTTTTTTAAACAACGGAGCAACATGTCTGAAGAAAACATATATATATCATTATAGAGACAAAAGAAAAACATCATGTAAGTACAGTGGAGACAAAAGAGGAACACTGATGTAAGGCATCAAAAGTAGAGAAAAAAGAGGCACATCGAGGCATGAAAAGCAAATAAATGGCAATAAAGGGCATCAAGCCGGAAACGTCGGTTCATCAGAGATGTCATAAATGTCTGTATATGTATCAAAATTATTTCATCTTTATGCTTTTGTGCATTCCTGTCTATACGACAAGGTTTTTACGATTATATTATATTTTTTGTGATAAAATAATTTTTATATAAAAACTTGGTGTTTTTGGTCACTTTTAAAATTACATTTCCCAAGGGGGGGGGGGGGGGTCTGTTTTTTTCCATACAAAATACCCAGAAGTCATAAAGGTATAGAAACAGTTAAAAGGGGAATAGGGGAATGTATAATTCTCGTAAGAAAAAAAAAAAAAATATATATATATATATATATATATATATATATATATATAATATAACTTCATATATAAATGATTTCAATCAAAAACGATATGGGATTAAACACAACTCCATATAGTATGACACCAAATTAGTCTAGTGACCTAAGATTATCAGATGAATGATTGGCCTTTTTTTTTGTTTCTTTTTTTTTTTTTCATGCTAATCTCCATTTTGAAAATGAAGTTGTTACTGAATGAAAATTCTCCTACAACAGAATAAAAATTAGGAAGTGATTTGATAATTTGTATTGTATTTTCAGGACAAAAACTGTACTGATTAAATGAAAATGGTACGATCTGGTATGCAGCAGAAAAATGTTGGTGTTCTTTCCTTCGGTAATTTCTAAGAAAGCTATGTACTAACAATCAGATTGTGGTAGGATCGCATTGAAAGCCATAGTTTTTGTATGATTTTCTGATTGTTAGTACAGAAGGTGTAAAGCATTCATATATCATAGAGAGGGATTCTGTATATGGCCGCTATCAACTGCTTAACAGGAATTATAGAAGACTTCTGTAAGCAACAAAAAGAGGATGTGAAAAAAATAAAAGAAGAGAAAGAAATGAGCAAATAGCCTGACTGGGTGCAGTCCATGAACAGTATTACTTTACATAAAACCACAAAACAGATTGCTCCCATTTGGGGTGTCGGTGGGCAGGGGTAGACCTCGTGTAATACCCGTGTTACACATTATACTCTAACTTCACATTGTTACACTTTGTATTTTGTATAACTTATTTTATTTTACTCTGTTTGATCAAGCTCGATTGTTTTGGGCAAGAACCTATATTTTGTCATTCCTTTTGATTGTACCCCTCCATCACCCCTGCGTGGGTGTTTTTCTACACTATTGTTACACTCTTTATTTAAAATAAAGCTCTTTTGAAACTTAAAAAAAAAAAAAAAAAAAAAAAAACACAAAAAGAAAACTTCCGAACACGGAAACTGTGTCCTCCTAAAGAGCGCCCGAGCAAAAATCCACACTCCGGGGGTTTCGTGATATTTTAGGCGACTCTGCAAGGGACGGATGTAGGGGCGGGTACATACAGAAGAGGCATCCGCCCCTTCGTATGAGCTCTGGCCTCTTCTGTATGTACCCGCCCCTACACCCGCCCCTAGCAGAGTGTGGACTTTTGCTCGGGCGCTCTTTAGGAGGACACAGTTTCCGTGTTCGGAAGTGTTCTTTTTTTTGTGGTTTTGTGTAAAGTAACACTGTTCATGGACTGCACAGGATTACAGTTTGCTGATCTGCTATCGTCGTCGCCATGAAGTCTTCAAGCTACAGAGAAGCAAGTTGGGTTTATTATTAGTGACCGTCTATCTGGTAAGTGTTCTGAGTTCTCAGTTTCCTATAAGCACGTGCTATTGGAAACAAACATATTTGCATATGTTGAACGAGGAGGGATATGTAAATGAAGCCCTGAGGCTGCAAGCATTTTTTTCAATGCATTTTAGTGGCAGGCAGTGCTCAATTGTTGCTCAATTTTCACCCACATTTCAGTTTTAGTCTTTGTGACTGGCCTGCATTTAGAGTTGGAAGCTGTGTGTTCGGGTTCAAAGGGATGAGGTGGCAACTCTACCTACATTGCCCAATGCACTTTCCATGTACAGTTTCTCTATTCCCCCCCCCCCCCCCCAGATCTTAGTGAATGAGATGAGGCTCTGCTGATTCCATCATCTAACAAAGTACACAAGAAAATTATTTTTTTTATTATTTCTCTTGCACTTGATTGGGTGCAAAGGAAATTTCTGGACAGGACACCGGCTCATCCCTCTCCCTCCATCTCTGCACCGCCCGTCTTACAGATTTCTCCTTCCAGGTAAGTAGACCCCGTGCGACACATTGTATCTTTATATCTGTAACTCTCCGATCTGATTTCTCTATAGAGATGTTATAGGAAGTGTGGAGGACTTTGTATTAGGAAGGAGAACTCTCTGATCAGGATCAGGTTAGCTGGAGAAGACAATCATGTTCTCTATGTAAGAAGTCCGTTCACTTTACTTAGTAAATAAGATGAAATAATATTTAATGTAATTAAACCAGCAGGCTATGTGATCAGGATCTTTATTAAATCACACAGTACACCTTTATTTATGTACGAGGGATACAAATGGTCATATTTTCGCTGCCTCATTTTTAAATAATATATATACTAACTCTCACAATAAATAAAAAATAAATAAATACATAAACAAACACATATATATATATATATATATATATAGTATACTGTATGTATGTGCATGTTTATATATATATATATATATATATATATATATATATATATATATATATATATATATATATGTCAAGGGGTATGTATACTTTTTCAAGGCACTGTCTTTGTGTATATATATATATATATATATATATATTTTTTACCACCACCCCCTCCCTTTGGAATGTAAGCTCGAGCAGGTTCCTTTCTGTCCCTTCTGTACTGTAATTGTGCTGTCCCCCCTCTACATTGTAAAGTGCTACATAAACTGTATTGTGTATAATAATTTTTTATATATATATATATTTCTCAATTGTGAGAATTAGGGTATAAGAAATAAAAACTAAAAAGAGAAAAAAGGGTTACAGCTCCTGCTCCTTTTTTGGATAACAAGCTTTGCTGGTTGCGGTTTGCTGCGATTGCCACACGTTTCACCCCGAGTGCAGCTGCACTCATTTTCCCCAAAGCTTAGTGAATGTGGTGAAGTTTCACTTTGTAAAGAATACCCAATCAAGTGCAAGGGAAATAAAAAAAACAAAATAATAATTTTAATGTGCACTTTGTTAGATGATGAAATCAGCAGAGCCTCACCACATTGACTAAGCTCTGGGGGGGGAGGAGAAACTGTATTTGGAATGTGCACAGTCTGTTTGCCTTTAAGAAATAAGCCCCAAAGCAGGGGCGGATCCGGGGGGGGGGGGGCAATGGAGCAATTGCCAGCCCCGAGAAATTTGTTGCGGCCTGGCGGATGAGGGATCGGGCGGCTCCCCGAGCGGATGAGGGAGCGGGCGGCTCCGCAAGCGGATGAAGGAGCAGCTCCGCGGGAGGACCGGGCGGCTTGGTTTGTGGGCGGGCATGTGGCTCAGTGTGTGGGCGGGTGAGAGCAGGCTAGGTGTGAGTGGGGGCGGCTGGCCAATCAGCGAGCTGGGGTGCAGGGGAGCAGAGAGATGACATCATCTCTCACTGCCCTACATCCCTGCAGTAACTTCTGCCCTCACTGTTCAGGCAGTGTGGGCAGCAGAGAGATTACATTATCTCTCTGCTGCCTGATCTGGGACAAAGAAGAAAGAGGCAAGCAAAACACCACCTTAGCAGCTACATGACAATCCGCAAAGTGTGTCAGGTGACATGGCAAGTGACAATCCTCAATGTGTGGCAAGTGACAATCCGCATCTGGTGGCAGGTGACGTGACAATCTGCAATGTGTGGCAGGTGACGTGGCAAGTGACAATGTGCAAGGTGTGGCAGGTGAAGTGGCAAGTGACAATGTGCAAGGTGTGGCAGGTGATGTGGCAAGTGACAATGTGCAAGGTGTGGCAGGTGACGTGGCAAGTGACAATCCACATCTGGTGGCAGGTGACGTGGCAAGTGACAATCCACATCTGGTGGCAGGTGACGTGGCAAGTGACAATCCACATCTGGTGGCAGGTGACGTGGCAAGTGACAATCCACATCTGGTGGCAGGTGACGTGGCAAGTGACAATCCGCAACATGTGGCAGGTGACAATATGCATCTGGTATATAATAAGTGGAGGTGGTGCTGTGCTAATCCTCATAAACCCCACGGTGCCTAGATACCAATAAGCATTCACTTGCTCCAGTAATGAAAGAGCTAACTACAATGTGCTAATGAATAATAAGGCCGAGCGGTGATGTAAATCACCTAAAGTGCTCAATAGAAAAAGCGATAAACGTGAGTGAACGTGTATAAAATAAATCCTGTGTAGATAAATAATGGTAATCGACCTAAAACATTAATATATATGTGACATATGAAAACTGCTGAGGCCAAAACGAAAATTCTCAAAAAAACCAACACATATTATAAATAGCAAACAAAGTTACACTAGATGTCCGTGGAGATCTGCAATAACTGCAATAAAGTGTCCAATGCCTGCAACGGGTGCTGATGTATAAATACAGTGATAGTAAAGTAATATGTGCAATAAAGTGGCCAATGCGTTCAGTGAGTGCTCACACTTAAATATAACATCAAATAGTTTGTGCTGCAGCAAAAAACATATACAAAAGTGACAAGTGCAATATGAACCGATTCCAATAATGGTCCAAACGTGCCACACAGTGAAGAAAAAGGTTAAACAATAATTATAACCAAAGGAATAAATCAGCGTGCAAAGTTAGAGTGAATGTCCATGGGGATCCATAATATATGCAATAAAGTGTCCAATGCCAACAATAAATCCTTAATGTTAAAATACAGCAATATTCAAGATGTACAAAGAGAGAATGACTTGTGCCACACTAAGTATTTCACAGTTCAAAAGGTGACTTGTGCAGTGTTTAGCAGCTCCGATAGTCCTTAAGACATGCCAAACAGTGGAAAGTATACATCTGTTGCTGTGCTTTGAAGATCGGTTTGCAGTGAAAGTGTTTAGTTTTTTGACACTGGTTACATGTGAGTTTTATACTAAAGATTTGAAGTGTTTCTAATAAATTTTCAAATGTTTTTGCACTATTGGAGTATTTTTATATTCTTCACATATGGAACGATCCCTGCACACGATTCTGTTATTTTGATCTGCCGATGTGACCCCTGTGATGTGGTCAACAAGCGTGTAAGCCCTAACACAAGAGTGTGGGCATTAGGAGTCGGTAAGTGGATTACCATAGGGAGTGGGATCACCAAACACTCGGGTGTGGTGGAAGTTGAAGAAAAGAAAGCCTACAGTGAAAGGACTATTGCTGCCCTATTAACTGTCTTTTGGATTATTTATGTTCATATATGTTTATCACTTGTCACTGGGTGGGCATTCATTTATGTCATATATATATTTGCTGTGTATATCATTTGATTTAATTTTGGATTTTTTCATAGGTCATTTATATTAGCGCCACTGTGTTTTATTTTGTGCTATAAGGTCACCCATTTTCACACAAACACTATGTACAGTATCCTTATTCTTTAAAGTGGCAGCTCTAGAATAATTCTGGTTCTAGGTCTAAGGCGCAGTGGTGGTAAATGAGGTAGGAGGGCTATTTTAGAACTCATATTACCAACTGTTGAAGTCTCTCATAATAAGCTATAGTATGAGAGGCATACTAGCTAGCACATTATGACATTGCCTTGCTGGGGATTTTTTATTTGTCAACTGCAGACTGCTACCATTTTAATATGTGCTCATAATTATCTTCTCTGTGCTGTAGCCCCCTTGTACTCGGTGAATTTATTGTGATGTTTTTGGGGACAGAACTTGTTACCTGGATAGATTACTATCTTTACCAGTTGGGGTTGTCTACCATCTAAAACCTTGTGTATTTTCCCATTGTGGACTTGCATTGCGGGATTTTGATCTCTAGCTCACCTTCATCTCTGCCTGTTTGCTCCCTTTTGCCATTAATAAGTTGATTTAGTAAAGGCAAAAAGACTGGGCACTTTGCAAAGTGCAGTTGCTAAAGAGCTTAGTAAATGAGATAAAGCTGCACTTTACAGAGAATACCCAATCACATGCAAGGAGAATTAAAAAAACAAAAAGCAAAAAAAAAAACATGAAAAAACAGCATTTTTGTTTGTACATGATTGGATGATGGAAGTCACCAGAGCTTTTGCTTTTTTACTTAGCTCTGCAGCAAATGCACTTTGCAAAGTGCACAGGCTATGTGCCTTTAGTAAATCAACCCGCATATGTCCATGAAGAATTAGCAGTATGATGCTGGTAAACTTGTTGGGAAGAGTAGGGACTAGTCAGAGAGGGATCAGTTTGACCCAGTTGTCCAGTTTGAACACATATTGTAATGCATGTGAACTAAGAATCCCCTCTGTTTTATGTATTCTTTATTTAACCACTTCAATACCGGGCACTTTCCCCCCTTCCTGCCCAGACCAATTTTCAGCTTTCAGCGCTGTCGCTGTTTAAATGACAATTGTGTGGTCATACAACACTGTACCCAAACTAATTTTTTATAATTTTTTTCCCACAAATAGAGCTTTCTTTTGGTGGTATTTGATCACCTCTGCGGTTTTTATTTTTTGCTAAACAAATAAAAAAAGACTGAAAATTTTGAAAAAAAAGTTTTTCTTTGTTTCCGTTACGCCCTGTACACACGGTCGGACATTGCTCAGACATTCCGACAACAAAATCCTAGGATTTTTTCCGACGGATGTTGGCTCAAACTTGTCTTGCATACACATGGTCGCACTAAGTTGTCGGAAAATCCGATCGTTCTGAACGCGGTGAAGAAAAACACGTACGTCGGGACTATAAACGGGGCAATAGCCAATAGCTTTTGTCTCTTAATTTATTCTGAGCATGCGTGGCACTTTGTCTGTCGATTTTGTCTACACAAGATCAGAATTTAGAGGATCGGATTTTGTTGTCGGAAAATTTTTAGCCTGCTCTCAAACTTTGTGTGTCAGAAAATTCGATGGAAAATGTCCGATGGAGCCCACACACGGTCGGAATTTCCGACAACAAGCTCCGATCGAACATTATCTGTCGGGAAGTCCGACCGTGTGTACGCGGCATTATACAATTTTGTAAATAAGTATGTTTTTTTCTTCACTGATGGGCACTGATGGGGCTGCACTGCCGGGCACTGATAAGGTGGCACGGATGAGGTGGCACTGATGGGCACTGATATGCAACACTAATAGGCACTGATGGGCACTGTTAGGTTGCACTGATATGCAGCACTGATGGGCACTCATTGGCGGCACAGATGGGCGCTAAAAGGCAGCATGTATGGGTACTTATGGGTGGCACTAATGGGCACTGATAGGTGGCACTGATGGACACTGATGAGTGACACTGATTGACACTGATAGATGGCACTGATTAGTATCACAGATTAGGAGGCACTGACAGGTATTGCTGGTGGGCACTGATTGGCATCATGTGTGGGCACACATTGCCACCCATGGCCACCAGGGATGCAATCCCTGGTGGTCATCAGTCGTGGCCATCCCTGGTGGTCCTGGGTGGGCATCTGAGGGAGTATTGTGCCGATAATCAGAGCAGACCCCCTCTCTGTCAGAGGAACAGCCGATTGGCTCTCCTCTACTTGCGTCTGTCAGACACGAGTGAGGAAAAGCTGATTAACGGCTCTTCCTGTTTACATCCTGATCAGTCGTGATTGTAGACGGCTGATCATGTGGTAAAGAGTCTCCGTCAGAGACTCTTTACCTGGATCGAAGTTGTGGTGTGCCAGACTGACACACCGCAACAATGACCGCCGCGATGCAGCGGTGATTGTTATCCTGACTATTACGTCCGGTCAGGATATTGCAACCACTTTGCCAACATCATTTTGCTATATGGCGGGCGGCAAGTGGTTAAAGGGTTACTACACCCAGCTACATCTTGAATATCACAGTAATTTTAGCAATAAAGTGAGCGGATATCAATATAGTATAGGTTTAGTGCTGAGCAGTGCAGGGTGTACAAACATGGCCTCCGCCACCTTCCTACTGCTGGTGTCCAGCTTCTTTCAAGCCTGGTCATAGAGGCTTACAGGATACAGAGCCTAATACTATATCATACTGCACCATGCTCTACATCTGTGCATGGGACACTGTTTTGCCAACATTTCACTTGCAATTATATTATTGTGTCTAACTGCATTGTTTGTATTCTGTGTAATTCAAGTAATGTAAATGCCGCCCTTCCAAAGATTGCAATCCAATATTTACTAACCACTTAGAAATATTCAAAATCTCGTTATTGCCTGTTACAGTTTATACTCCACAAGTTCTTTCCTGTATATGGACTGACAGACACAGAGCTAAACTTATGCTCACAAATTGTGAGTTATAAGGCATAGCAACAACATAAAATGTAAAAATGACCAACAGTATGTGGACACCTGACCATCACACCTACCTATATACAGGCATACCCCACTTTTAAGTACACAATGGGGTTTATTTACTAAAGCTAGAAAGTGCAAAATCAGGCTCACTTCTGCATAGAAACCAATGAGCTTCTAACCCCAGCTTGCTCAATTAGGCTTTGGTAATAAAACCTAGAAGCTCATTGGTTTCTTTGCAGAAGTGAGCCTGATTTTGCACTTTCTAGCTTTAGTAAATAAACCCCATTGTGTACTTAAAAGTGGGGTATGCCTGTAGACATCTGATCATTACACCTATCTATATGACCAATAATATGTGCAACCTCACCATCACATCTACCTATGTGGACACTGATTAGGAGGCACTGGCAGGTATTGCTGGTGGACACCTGACCATCACACCTATCTATATGATCAATAGTAAAATATATGGACTCCTGTCCATTACACCTATTTATATGACCAATAGTATGTGGATACCTGACCATCACACCTAACTATGTGGACACCTAATCATTACACCAATCTATATGACCAACAGTATGTGCAAACCTGACCATTACACTGACCTATTTGTGGACATCTGACCATCACACCTACCGATATAGACACCTGACCATTACACCTACCATTATGGTCACCTGACAATAACACCTACCTATATGACAGATATTATGTGGAAAGCTGGCCATCACACCTATCTATTTGTGGACATTTGACCATCACACCTACCGATATAGACACCTGACCATTACACTTATATATATATGACCAGAGTATGTAGACACTTTACCGTCACACCTATTTATATGGTCACCTGACCATCACACCTATCCATATGGTCACCTGACCATGACATCTATCCATATGACCAATAGTATATGGAAACCTGGCCATCACATTTACCTATATGGACACCTGACCATCCCACTTATTTTTTCAATTATTCAATTCAAAAGACCTAGGGATGACACCTAAAGATTATTAGGACTTTGTTAAATTGATTTGTTGGGTGTGTGTTTTATCACTTATAGGGAAGGGTGTATTCAAAGCGTTCCTCTCAGTCTGGTTACCTCCATCTGAACTGCAGCAACTGGAAGGAGTATATTGGGGAGGTCTCAGAATTACCGGCCACTAAATTTCCTCCCTATTCTCCTGGAAAGTGTCCCTAATCATTCTATTCTAAAGGGACCCAAAGACTGTCCTATGCTGCAGTATACTAATCACTCCTATCCCTGATCTAGGAGATCAGCCAGACTGATCAAAACCCTTTCCCACCAAATATATCCCCATGTTGAAGTTGATCGTGCACCAAAACCTATCCTGTGAACCCAAAATACCCCTAACATGTTTCAGTCAAATATAGAGCTTCGTCCGGGGTGCAACAAATAAATCATAAGTGCCCAAAGAATAAAGTGCTATAAACACCATATGGCAAATGGCGACTCTTCTCTAAGCTTCTCTTCTTCTTCCCAGAAGAGTTGAAGCTGTTATAGCTGCAAAGGGTGGGCCAACTCAATATTGAACCCTACGGACTAAGACTGGGACTCCATTAAAGTTCATGTGTGTGTAAAGGCAGGTGTCCCAATACTCTTGACAATATAGTGTATTTCTAAATGAGCATTTAAAGTGGAGTTCCACCCAAAAATGGAACTTCCATTGTAAGGTGAGGTGACCCCCTGACATGCCACATTTGGCATGTCATTTTTTTAGAGGAAACCCTCTTTTTAGAGGGTTTCAGCTCCCACTTCCCCCTGGCGCTCCGCGACGCCGAAAGGAAGATCACCTCTCCCCCTCCCTCTCGACAATCATCTGGGACACGTCACAAGTCCCAGATGATTGCCCGGCCAGTCACAGCGTGCAGTGCGGCTCGCGAGTGCGCAGAGCGTGCCCGGCTGTAAAGCTACAGCTGGGCGCTCACAGTTACAATGCCGGTGCGGCAGAGAGGAGGGGGAGACGAGCGGGGCTTCATTCCCCCACATCACTGGACCCTGGGACAGGTAAGTGTCTGATTATTAAAAGTCAGCAGGTGCAGTAATTGTAGCTGCTGACTTCTATTTATTTATTTATTTATTTTTTGTCGGAACGCTTTAAGGATAATCTGTAGTAAATAAGCATGGAGGGCACAGCTCCTGTCATCCTAAATCAATGATGTACTCATGTACAGATTTTTTCTGTATACTAATTTTTCCCCCCAGCCGCATTGTATGTAAAATGTTCATATAAATAAAGAATGTATAAACCAAAAAAAAAAAAAAAACAATCATTTGAAGCAATGAGAGCACATATGTGTTCTAACTTTCTAAACTCCATGGGTGGTCTGGGTCAGCAATTCCTGCCTACATTTTTTTGGGGGGGGGGGGGGGGAGTTAAGTGAGGAAGGGTTAGATCACACTTTCTCAATGATTTCAACACAGAGGGACCCTTGAAAAAAAAACTTTCCAGTCTCAGGGAACCCCTACTAAGTGTTACTATATGTACAACTCATGATACATTAGTGTGATAGTCAGTGGGAAGAACGCTCCTTACACTTGTGGTCATTGGGAAGAATCACCTCCTTAGAGATAGCTAAAAAAGATCAATAGTGTCAGTGGGAACTTATCTGAGAGGCACAAATTGGTCATTGCTCAAGGAACCCCTAGCAACCTTTGGAGGAACCCTAGTTGAGAAACCTTGTTTAGTGTGATAGTCAGTGGGAAGAACGCTCCTTACATTTGTGGACATTGGGAAGAATGACCCCCTTACAGATAGCTAAAAAGATCAAGGGTGTCAGTGGGAACTCAAGGAACCTCTAGCAACCTCTGGAGGAACTCTAGTTGAGAAACCCTGGGTTAGAACCTCTCGCGTTTTTTTTTTTTGCCATCTATGTTCCTTTTGGGAAGATTTCCACTTCCTTCCTGGTGAGTAGAAGGTGATGGGAAATCTGGCCAATGGCAACACAGACGAAATACAAAACAAAACAACACATTTTTTGATCGAGTGGTGATAGGTTAAAGCTTCTGAAAGCCTATTGCTCTCTGTGTCTTCCTGTCCCAGTGATGATTGCACACCATCTCTTGTATGGGTGTCACAGGAACAGGAAGTGAAGGAAAATTTCCTCAATTTACTGTCTTTACTACATGAATTACATGACTCCCATTGTCTCTATCTGTGTGGGTTTTAAGATCAGTGACTCAGAAAGGGAGTCCTGTGTCAATTGATTTAACAGACAATTGAACAGCCATTTATGTGGTTAGACAATTTATGTGGTTATTGAACCATAAAATAATCTTGGTTGGGTTTACATTTATCCTATGGGGTGGAGGAAGCAATTATTTTTATGTTTAATTTACTGGTATGTTTTATACTGTGGGAAATCCTCTTTCCAATCCTGGTGGCGGGTTCAATATGGGATCACTTTTAGAGGTGACAGGAGAGGTGATCCCCCCCACCACCACCACCGCTTCCCGGTCATCTCTGGGCTAGAGCTGCACAATTAATCATTAAGAATCGAAATCGCAATTTTTTCTCTCTTCCCGATCTTCAAAACAGCATGTCACGATTATTTTAACAAGTGTAGAGAGTTCTCACAGCTGGGGAAAAAAAAAATCCAGGCAGCCTGCCAAGCTTAATCACAACATGCTAATAAGTAGAAACAAAGTATCTTTTACTTCTTTTATCAAAGGAAAGAACTCCTGAGTGTAAAATGAAGGAAGTTTAACCATTTAAAGACCAAACCTTTTCTGGCATTTGTTGATTACAAGTAAAAATCATTATTTTCTGCTAGAAAATTACTTGGAACACCCAAACATCACCGGCTTATGTCAAAGGGACATCGGTCCCGAAAAGAAAGGAGGCACATATGCCACATCTGTGCCTGCAAGTGCCACCTGCCATTGCCACCTGTCAGTGCCAACAGTGCCCAGCAGTGCCACCTATCAATGCCCACAAGTGCCACCTATCAATGCCCACAAGTGCCACCTATCAATGCCCACAAGTGCCACCACCTATCAATGCCCACCAGTGGTGCCAATCAGTGCCACCTAGCAGTGCTGCCATCAGTGTAAGCAATCAGTGTCCATCACTGCCACCCATCAGTGCCCATCACTGCCACCTATCAGTGCCGCCTCATCAGCGTACATCAACGAAGGAGAAAAATTACCTGTTTGCAAAATTTTATTAAAAACAATATATATATTTTTTTAAATTCTGTTTTTTTTTAATTTTTTTAACAAAAACTAAAAACCACAGAGGTGATCAAATACCATAAAAAAAAGCTCTATTTGTGGGAAAAAAATGATAAAAATTTCATTTGGGTACAGTGTTGTATGACCGCGCAATTGTCATTCAAAGTGCGACAGTGCTAAAAGCTAAAAATTGGTCTGGACAGGAGGGGGGTTTAAGTGCCCAGTAAGCAAGTGGTTAAATTACGCCTAATTATTGGGCATGGCTTAAAGGGGTGTGGTTAGTCTAAGATGACTGTGTGTAGGATGCAGATGATACGGCGATGCACTGTCCAATTTGTCACAGTCAAACAGTTGTACATGAAAAAAAAGAAAGATGCCTTTTATGTCAGCTAAGCCCACTTTAAAAAAAAAAAGTTTCTAAACTTTTAATGAGAAGTAATATTATGTCTAAGGGCTGGTTTCCACCATGCCTGCATCTGAATTGAGAAGGAACGTGCTGTGGATTCCTGTACAATTCAACCTGCATGCAAAACGCACTGCTTTTGCGATCTGCAGCAGGTGTCAATAAAAAGTTAATGACACCACAAACACAGGTTGAAATAGTAGTGTGTTTGCCCTGCACCTGCCAGCCCTGGATCACCGTGTGATCTGGTTGCAGTGCATGTTAAAAAGTAGTGCATACATTCCTTTGGTGCATTGCAATTTTAGCCCATTTAAAATGAATGAGCTTGAAATTGCACTGCATAGACCCACATGTGAACCACACAGGAGCGCACAGTGCGTTCCTGTGTGATTCAGCTCCAGGCATGGTGTAATCCGGTGATCTAAAAATTTAGACAGAAGCAGTGGCATCGCTAGGGGGTGGCTTTTGGGGCTATAGCCCCGAATCTGGGGATCATAGCCCCGAGTCTCTGCAGGGGTCCCCAAGGGGAGGGGAGGTTCTCTGGGGACCCTGATGCAAGCAGGAGGCTCTCTGGGGACCCTGATTTAAGGGGGAGGCTCTCTGGGGACCCTGATTTAAGGGGGAGGCTCTCTGGGGACCCTGATTTAAGGGGGAGGCTCTCTGGGGACCCTGATTTAAGGGGGAGGCTCTCTGGGGACCCTGATTTAAGGGGGAGGCTCTCTGGGGACCCTGATTTAAGGGGGAGGCTCTCTGGGGACCCTGATGCAAGCGGGAGGCTCTCTGGGGACCCTGATTTAAGGTGGGCTCCGTGGGAACCCTGATGTAAGGGGGGCTCTCTGAAGACCCTGATGTAAGTGGGGGGCTCTCTGGGGATATATACACACACGCACGTATATTACTCTATATACATGTGTATGCCCACCCAAGCGTATGACTTTCTTTACTACACTCCTATGGGCTCTAGCCCCAGATCTTTTGTAGACCTGGCAACATCCCTGGACAGAAGTAATATAAAGTGGAGTTTGCTGACATTGATGGCATCTCCTTTTTCATGTAGCACTTCTGTGAGATATTGGGCAGTGCATTTTAAAACCCAATTTCTCACAGTCAGGACAGCTGTGCTACATGAAAAAGCAGACTTTACATTGAAGTTAATGTGACTGGGCTAACCTGCAGTCCCCCGAGAATCCAGATCCACTGCCACCATAATGCAGCTCATGTGTGCAAAGTACACTTTAGAACAGTGGTTCTCAACCTGGGGGTCAAATGATGATTTGCCAGGGGTCACCAGATCTTTGGCTGTTTCTGAAGCCCGCACCGCTCTCCCAGCCTTTTTGTGGCCGCCCAGCAGGGCTGTCCCTGGAGCCTGCAGCCGCCCACCATTTGGAGGAGACCCTATCTCCTGATTTTGGCATAGGTGTCACTGTTACGAGACACCACAAAGTCGGCGACACAGTGAGTAACACTACCTGTGACTATAGTTGCCATTAAAATTCCCCACTACAGTTCTCAGATCAGCAGATGACCTTGATCAAGAGCACCTAAGTTGGCTTTTTAGAACTCCCCGCCAACATTGCCACTCATCCCACCCCCCCCCCCACCCCCCACCAAGGAGTAAGAGAAGGAATAAAAATATAGAATACATGGAAGGGATAGGAAAAGAGGGGGAGGAACAAAGAAAAAGGGAGAGAAAGAATAAGAGAAATAACAAGAAAGATGGCTAGAAAGAGGGATGGGGAAAAAAACAAGAAATTAGGATTGAGAGAGATAAAAGGGAGAGAAAGGAGAACAAAGAGAAAGAGTGGTACATCCTAAAGTGCTGATAACCCACGCTACAAAAATAATTTTACGGTTGGGGGTCTCCACAACTTGGGAAATTTTATCAAGGGGTCATAGCACTAGAGTGGTTGAGAACCACTGGTTTAGAAGAACCTCAAGAAGAAGAACATCCCCTCCCGCCCACTCAAACTACAGTATCTCCCAGTCAGGCTCAGCCTCTGAGATGTTTAGCCCAGAGTGAGTGTTCATTGAGAGTGGCTGCACAGCTGCTGAGGGAGGAGCGGAGGAGGGGGGAGTGGAAGAAAGACTTTTTTTTTTTCTACTGCAATCTGTTCAGATTGCTTGGGCCCAGCCTGGTGGCTGGACCCGGTACAACAGGGCCAGTTGTACTGGCTTATCAGCGGCCTTGGGTGTCAGTACCCCTCGTGTACCCTCCACTACGTCACTACACCTGTCACCACCCACCCCGGGTGTCTCCTCTCCCTTCAACGACCACCTGTCCGCTCCGAGCTCAGGACATTCCGGACACCCTCCATCTCTCCGGGACATCTCCCTCCAGGTGACTTTATATCGGAATTCTTCTGTCTGATTTCTCTATAGAGGTGTTATAGGGAGTGCTGTTTATGTATAGGAAGTGTAGAGGAATTTGTATGTATAGGAAGGAGAACTCTTCTCTCTGTACTCTGCTTAGCAAGAAAAGATGAACTCCGGAATGTTATCAGTCTGGCAATATAGAGTGAGAATTGTACAACATCATTACATCAAAATGAAGCATAACTTTTTTTTTTTTTAAGGTAGGATTTTTGTTTGATGTTTCCCCCATAAAAAAAACTATATATATATATATACACACACACACACACACACAGTGCCTTGAAAAAGTATTCATACCCCTTGACATTTTCCACATTTTGTCATATTACAACCAAAAGCGTAAATGTATTTTTTTGGGATTTTATGTATTTTTTGGGATTTTATGATAGACCAGTGGTCTCAAAGTACCGGCCTTATAACTGGTTATAAATGGCCCATAGGCAGGGCCGATCCTGGACGGTTTTGCACCACAGAGGGGGACCGCGCCGAAGAGCTTGATGTCTCCATCTCTGTGTCCTCTCTGCTGCACGCTGCTGCAGCCCAGAGAGAGAACAGTGCGGAGGAAGGATCCGCCCATCGTCCCACCAACCTAGGCAGCGGTGATCGATCAGAGCCCCCGATCCAGGGTCCTGCTGCCACCTCAGGGCGGGAGATTGTGTCCTTCTCTGGGTGCCCTGTGTTGAAGCCAGGAGCTGACTTGAGGAGAGGTGAGTGAGCCATCACACTGAGGCAAGTCCTTAGTGGGGTGACTGGGGTAGAAATCTGTGGGGGGGGGTATTTATGGAGTGTGGGGGGTATTTATGAAGTGTGGGGGTATTTGTGCAGTGTGGGGAGTATTTATGAAGTGTGGGGGGTATTTGTGCAGTGTGGGGGGTATTTATGGAGTGTGGGGGGGCAATGCTGGGTTTAATAATGCGTTTTGCTGACATCAGTGCTGGGCTTAATAATGCGTCTGCTGTTAGGGTCTCAACTGCTAACTCACTTAAAGCAAAGTTGGCTCATCTAACACAGAGCAAACACTGCCAAGCCAAGCAGTAACTACAACTGTATATAGTTTATTGTTTTTGAAGTTTAAAAAGTTTGCATGCGGCCCCCATGGGATATGAAAACTTGTCGTGTGGCCCTCAGGCAATTTGAGTTTTAGACCCCTGTGATAGACCAACACAAAGTGGCACAAAATTGTGAAGTGGAAGGAAAGTGGAGAGTTTAATAAAAGACCACATAAATGAGTTGACGTCCTTTTTTTACCCCACAAAGCTTTCTTTTGGTGGCATTGGATCAACTCTGCGATTTTTATTTTTTGCGCTATAAACAAAAATATAGAGACAATTTTGAAAAAAAACGCAGTATTTTTTAATTTTTGCTATAATAAATATCACCCAAAAATATTAAAAAAAAACTAATTTTTTTCCTCAGTTTAGGCCGATATGTATTCTTCTACATATTTTTGGTAAAAAAAAAATCACAATAAGCGTATATTGATTGGTTTGCGCGAAAGTTATAGGGTCTACAAAATAGGGGATAGTTTTATGGCATTTTTATTGATAATTTTTTTTTACTAGTAATGGCAGCGATCAGCGATTTTTATTGTGACTGCGACATAATGGCGGACACATCAGACAATTTTGACACATTTTTGGCACCATTGGCATTAATACAGCGATCAATGCTAAAAAATGCATTGATTACTGTAAAAATGTCACTGGCAGGGAAGGGGTTAACCACTAGGTGGCGCTGTAGGGTTTAAGTGTGTCCTAGGGAGTGTTTCTAACTGTGGATGGGTGGGGCTTTGTGTTACACTACACTGATTGCCACTCCCGATCACAGGGAGCAGAGATCAGTGACACTGTCACCAGGCAGAACCGGGAGATGCTTGTTTACATTAGCATCTCCCCATTCCTCCTCTCCGTGAGACAATCGCAGGTATCCCCGTGGACATCGGGTCCGCGGGACCCGCGATCAGGGTCACAGAGCTCCTGGCGTGCGCACCAGCCGTCTCTTAAAAGGCAACATACAGGTACATTAATCTGCCTGTATGTGCCCTTCTGCCGCAGTATATCTGCGTGAGGCAGTCGGAAAGCGAAATTACATTTCTAAAGGAGAAAATGTCATTTAAAGTTGCTCTTTGCTATAATGTATTGCCGGCTCCCAGCAATTTAGATAAAAGATAATTTTTAAAAACGGCGTGCCAATCCATACCGGGCCGTTCAGGTCTGGTATGGATATTAACAGGAACCCCGTGCCAACATTAAAAAAAAAAATGGCATTGGGGTCACCCCCAAAATCCATATCAGATCCTTATCCTAGCATGCAACCTGGCAGGCCGCAGGAAAAGGGTGGGGGTGAGAGAGTGCCCCCCTCCCCTCCTGAACCATACCAGGCCACATGCCCTCAAAAAAGCACCTTGTCCTCATGTTGATGGGGATAAGGGCCTCATCCCCACAATCCTTGCCTGGTGGCTGTGGGGGTCTGCAGGCGGAGGGATTATCAGAATCTGGAAGCCCCCAGATCCCGCCCCCCATGTGAACGGGTAGGGGTACATGTTCATGTTTCAGAATGGCCCAGTTAAAGTCCAGACCTAAATCCAATTGAGAATCTGTGGCAAGACTTGAAAATTGCTGTTCACAGACGCTCTCCATCCAATCTGACAGAGCTTGAGATATTCTGCAAAGAAGAATGGGCAAAAATGTCCCTCTCTAGATGTACAAAGCTGGTAGAGACATCCCCAAAAAGACTTGGAGCTGTAATTGCAGAGAAAGGTGGTTCTACAAAGTATTGACTCCGGGGGGCGCCATACAAATGTACCCCCACACTTTTCACATATTTATCTGTAAAAAAAAAAATTTGAAAGCCATTTATCATTTTCCTTCCACTTCACAATTATTTGCCACTTTGTGTTTGTCTATTACAGTGGTCTCCAAACTGCGGCCCGGGGCCAGATATGGCCCCTTGTTTGCCTTTATCTGGCCCTCGGGGCACCATTTAACCTGCTGATACAATCAATGGGGCACTATTCCTCCCATTGAATCCAATAATGGGGCACTATTCCTCCTATTGCATCCAATGATGGGGCACTATTCCTCTCATTAAACCCAAAGCCTGAAGGACAGTAAACTGGCCCCTTGCTTAGAAAGTTTGGAAGACCCCTGGTCTATCATATGAAATGCCAATAGAATACATTTACGTTTTTGGTTGTAACATGACACAATGTGGGAAAATCTCAAGGGGTATGTATACTTTTTCAAGGCACTGTGTGTATGTATCTATGTATACAACAAAAGGAAAAAGGAGGGTTTTGGGACTTTGAATGAGACATGCAGCTGGGAAGGGAACACAACATAATAATAGAAAGGATATCCAATGAGTGCACCGTATATGCGACCGCATCATGTTGCATAGTAACAAGTTGGTAAACAGTCAAATAAGATAAAACACAGAAGCTTTATTGAATAGTCAAATACATAGTCTTAAAAACGTCATATAACAGCATAGTGGTATGGCAGCCTATTATAGTCATAATGGTACCATAATACAAAATCATCAGACTACTATTCGCATGTAGCTGCATCATAATATCAGTAATGTCTGATGAGTGGACCATATTGGTGACAAAATAGCCTGCATATACACATAATCATATAGTAAAACATATAAGTACACGTTCCATAAAGCTGATCCAAAATAACAAAATAACCCAGCAACAGAGCAGCATGATGTGAATCGCAATGGTGAGGTAAAAATTGGATTCAAGCTAATAGTTGTGTGTCTTCACAGTAAATAATGATAATTATAATTGGTGAAATCCAAACGGCATGATGAGTTGGAGCTATAGGGAGGTTGTTAATGTGAATAGCATCTAAAATCTCGACGCGTTTCATGGATCTTTCCAATCTTCAGGAGCAGATGCAAAGTAGCTATCTATAAAAAGATATATATAAGGGGAGATGTTCAGGGGTTGACCACAGGACAGGCAAGAGAGTGTTTTTGGCAGTAAGATCTTAAAGTAGCAGTGGTAACTTTAGACCATAGTAAATTACTTACAAAGAACCTAAGTGGGTGGGTGGAGGGCATCGAGGGTGTAAACCTGTCGAGGATGTAAATGTACACAATCCCGGGAGCTGAGGCGGCACCTAGAGGGCAACTGGTGTTTGTGAAGAGCTTTATAACATTGTGACCGCATGTTCATAACCTAAAAAATATAGATATAAAATTGCTAAATGTAAACGTATAATAGGGCAAAGGTGAGATAAAATAATTATCATTGAATGAATATAAGTGGATAACAACGTGAACCAATAAGAGTCTAGAAATACAATGTTTTGAAATGTAGGGGGAGAGAAGAGAGAGTGGATATATACAGGTAGACAGATATGTAATGACCAATCCAAGGAAAAAGTGTTGAAAAAGGTAAAGTTTCAATAGGTAAGCCTATACCAAAGTAAGGGGGGGGGGAGGGGCTCTGGTAGCCGCAATAATAAAGGTAAAATGTAACCATAGTAGTACCTGTGAATCCCCAGACACCAAATGACATAAGAATGGCCACCGGTAAAAGGTGTTTGCAGGGAATGTGTGTCCAGCTAGGAGGAGTGAGTATCCCAGAGAGCCGCCAATAGGTACCCGCCAACGCCACGTGGGCGACTAAACCGAGAAGGGAGCCAGCCGTCAGAGCAGAAAACAGAACCGCCCCGCAGCTGGCGCTTCTTATTGGTTCACGTTGTTATCCACTTATATTCATTCAATGATAATTATTTTATCTCACCTTTGCCCTATTATACGTTTACATTTAGCAATTTTATATCTATATTTTTTAGGTTATGAACATGCGGTCACAATGTTATAAAGCTCTTCACAAACACCAGTTGCCCTCTAGGTGCCGCCTCAGCTCCCGGGATTGTGTACATTTACACCCTCGATGCCCTCCACCCACCCACTTAGGTTCTTTGTAAGTAATTTACTATGGTCTAAAGTTACCACTGCTACTTTAAGATCTTACTGCCAAAAACACTCTCTTGCCTGTCCTGTGGTCAACCCCTGAACATCTCCCCTTATATATATCTTTTTATAGATAGCTACTTTGCATCTGCTCCTGAAGATTGGAAAGATCCATGAAACGCGTCGAGCTTTTAGATGCTATTCACATTAACAACCTCCCTATAGCTCCAACTCATCATGCCGTTTGGATTTCACCAATTATAATTATCATTATTTACTGTGAAGACACACAACTATTAGCTTGAATCCAATTTTTACCTCACCATTGCGATTCACATCATGCTGCTCTGTTGCTGGGTTATTTTGTTATTTTGGATCAGCTTTATGGAACGTGTACTTATATGTTTTACTATATGATTATGTGTATATGCAGGCTATTTTGTCACCAATATGGTCCACTCATCAGACATTACTGATATTATGATGCAGCTACATGCGAATAGTAGTCTGATGATTTTGTATTATGGTACCATTATGACTATATATAGGCTGCCATACCACTATGCTGTTATATGACGTTTTTAAGACTATGTATTTGACTATTCAATAAAGCTTCTGTGTTTTATCTTATTTGACTGTTTACCAACTTGTTACTATGCAACATGATGCGGTCGCATATACGGTGCACTCATTGGATATCCTTTCTATTATTATGTTGTGTTCCCTTCCCAGCTGCATGTCTCATTCAAAGTCCCAAAACCCTCCTTTTTCCTTTTGTTGTATACATTTTGGGGATGGAGGTACATTTTTTCAAATGTCCTCATTTAAAGTCCCATTTAGCTAGTTTCCTCGTTTTTATGTATCTATGTATGTGTATATATAAATATATATATATCTATGGACCTTGCTTTGTGCACTGGTGGGCAGTCATGTTGGAACAGGAAGGGTCCATCCCCAAACTGTTCCCACAAAGTTGGGAGCCTGAAATTGTCCAAAATGTCTTGGTATGCTGACACCTTAAGAGTTCCCTTTACTGGGCCAAACCCAACCCCTAAAAAACAACCCCACACCATAATCCCCCCTCCACCAAATTATTTGGACCAGTGCACAAAGCAAGATCCATAAAGACGTGGATGAGCGAGTTTGGGGTGGAGGAACTTGACTGGCATGTACAGAGTCCTGACCTCAACCCCATAGAACACCTTTGGGATTATTTAGAGCGGAGACTTTGAGTCAGGCCTTCTCATCCAACATCAGTGCCTGACCTCACAAATGCGCTTCTGGAACAATGGTCAAACATTCCCATAGACACACTCCTAAACCTTGTGGACGGCCTTCCCAGAAGAGTTGAAGCTGTTATAGCTGCAAAGGGTGGGCCAACTCAATATTGAACCCTACGGACTAAGGCCCCTTTCTAACTGATATATTTTTACTCTGCAAAAAAAAACAAAGAAACTGCACTGTTGGTGCGGTGCATTTTAAAAAGTCCTGCATGCTGCATCGTTGATACAGTGTTAAAACCGCACCAAAAACGCAGCTTCCCATTAAAATGAATAGAAATTGCGGCAAAACTGCACCGCGATTTGAAGTTTTGGTGTGTTTTTGAGTCACATGTTCATTTTTCACATGTGCAGGCAACCCAAAAACGCACCAGAAACGTGCAGAAAACTCATATGAAACACAGCAAAAGCTCGGTCAAAACACGCATGCGTTTTTACCACAATTTTCCTACAGAGCCGTGTGAAAGGAACCTAAGACTGGGATGCCATTAAAGTTCATGTGCGTGTAAAGGCAGGCGTCCCAATACTTTTGGTAATATAGTATATGTGTGTATATATATATATATATATATATATATATCAAAATAAGTGTATAATGTATCTGTTTAAAAGAAATGATATACATATATATCATGTATTGGAAGAAAAGAAATAAAATATATATATATAATGTGTATATGTGTGTGGTGACTACTTTATTTATATTTATCTTGCATTTGCAGGTTATTTCACATCAGCAAGATGAACCTTGGTTTAGTTCTATTACTGATTACCATTATCCCTGCAACACTTGGTAAGTGCATCTTTTATATAAGGCTCGGTTTCCACTTGTGCGACTTGTCATGCAACTTGGGACTGCAAAGTCGCATGACAAGTCGTACCCCATGATTTCCAATGAGTACCGTTCATAACTGTGCGACTTCAAGTAGCAGCGACTTCAAAGTAATCCCTGCACTACTTTGGTCGCACTTTGATGCGACTTGAGGACCATAGACCTCAAGAATACACAAGCATTGCTTCAAGTAGCATCAAAATCGCAGCAAAAATCGTGGCAAAAAAAATCGCTTCTCATGATTTTTATGTTTATAGTAGAGCTGCACGATTCTGGCCAAAATGAGAATCACAATTTTTTTGCTTAGGATAAAAAGGTCACAATTCTCCCACGATTCTCGCAATGTAAAATCTTTCACATTATATAAAAAAATTGGGCTAACTTTACTGGTTAGTTTTTAATTCATTAAAGTAATTTTTTTTTTAAAAATTGCATTTGAAAGACCGCTGCGCAAATACAGTGTGACATCAAATATTGCAACAACCACCATTTTATTCTCTAGGGTCTCTACTAAAAAAATATATATAATGTTTGGGGTCTAAGCAGAGCCGTCTTTAAGGCAGGGCAAAAGGGGCAGCTGCCCTGGGCCCTGTTATTATTGTGGGTCCAAAGCAGCTGCCTCATACTTGCCAACTATCCCAGTTTAAATTCCTTGTCCCTTGAAGTTTTAGTCCCGTGCTGTGTCCTGATATCTCAGTGTGAAGTTCTGCTACTAATGCTACTAATGCTGCCCAGCTAAGCCCTATTGTTGTGTACAGATGACTCACCTGCAGACCCTGTGTCTATATGTAAATAACCGTCATTCATATGTAAATAGCTGCATCCGGCGGCATTGATATGTAAATAAAGGTGGCATTCGTATTTATATCTTTGTCCCCCTGCAATGAGGAGATGATGTGCTGTAACCTCTAGCAACCAATCAGTGAACTTTATTACTGTTACCAATCAACAAGCAGAAATCATGTGCTGTAACCTCTAGCAACTAATTAATGAGCCGTTAATGTGTGCTGTAACCTCTAACAACCAGTCAGTGAGTGGTAATGATACACTGTAACCTCTGGCAACCAATCGCAAATCGCTGCCTGATCTGATACAGTAAACTGCATTTTAAGTCTAGCTGCTATTTATTGTATGTCTCAGAGCAGGTGGAGAGTGAAATTGTATGGGGGGGGGGGGGGGGGGGGGGGGGCAAGAAAATGTTTGCCCAGGGTCCAATCAGTATTAAAGACAGCCCCGGGTCTAAGTCATTTTCTAGCAAAAAAAAATTATTTTAACTTGAAACCAACAAATGTCAGAAAAAGGTTTAGTGTTTAAGTGGTTAAACTTTCCTCATATACACACAAAGTCTATTCCATTGACAAATTGTTACAATGTTTATATTTAAGTTCAACTGCTAAAGAATGTTGTGATTCTTGGCAGACTGCCCATTTTTTCCTTCCTTTTCTTTTGACAGCTGTTGGCTTCAGAAGAGCGAGAGAATTCTTTGCATAGCAAGAATCGTGAAAGACTTTTATCAAGATCGCAACGGGGAAAAAATTGCGATAACGATTCTTGACGATTAATTGTGCAGCTCTAGTTCATAGCTAGACTGGCCATACACTAACTGAGATTCAGCCAGACAAGCAGGGACCAGGTAAAATTGCGATCGGTGTGCGGCCTCGCTGCTGCTTAACAGAGGTTGATTATTTAATCAACTTCTTTTAAAAGGACATATTGGGAAATTTTCTGTCAATCAGTGGCTGCAACCAATCAGCTTCAGCCACCGATCAGTGAGAATACAAGTGTCAGCAGCAGGGGGGGTACTTTTCTTTACAGTGGCAGCACTTTTAATTCAAACTGCAGCGTTTGACAGGCGACACCATTCAAGGGGTCTGCTCCATATTTAAACTCTTGGGCCTGTGCCCCTGTTAATCTTTTGATGTGGGTCCCCCCCCCAAACATCACACAGTGGCCCCTCACGCTCGCATTCTTTGCAAGTGCTGTCAATGAAAGCCAGTGACGAGGGAGAGGGGGATGGGACTTGGGAGCGGGCATGCACGAGTGCTCCTCATGGGAAGTGGCTTCACACATGGTGCTACTTGGCACCCACCATGCTTAATAACCTGCACCCTGAGGAGGAATGTCACCTCTCCCTGACTCTGGGGGTCACCACCAGGCCTCTGGAGATTGGGGAGACTGCTACATTTTTTTTAAACTTTACAATCACTCTAAGTACTTGCCGACCAGCGACGTACCGGTACGTTGCTAGACTTCAAGTAGTTATACCGGGACGATGCCTGCAGGTATCATCCCGGTACCATTTTTTAGAGCTAGTGGTCAGCTTACTTGTAAAAGCAATCCTAGCTGCTAACTAGCCACTGGATTGCTTTTACAAGCTGCAGGAGGGGACGTCTCCTGCCCCTCCCACCGCCTTCTGCGGCTTGATCAGGATCTCCCATCCCGCCTTCCTCCGGCTGATCACAGAGCCCAGCAAAGACCCAATCTGCACACATCGCTTCCAGGTTACCTGGATGTAAACAGCATTGAAGCTGTTATAGCTGCAAAGGGTGGGCCAACTCAATATTGAACCCCACGGACTAAGGGATGCCGTTAAAGTTCATGTATGTGTAAAGGCAGGCGTTCCAATAATTTTGGTAATATCGTGTATAATAACATGTGTCATGAAGGGGGTTGTCACGTATGCTTAGGATTATGGACCCTCCATGCAGACTGCGTGCTGGATGACAGTGTGCTTAGAGAATAGGGATGGGCGAACAGTTCAGCCCGAGCATAAGTTCGGACGAAACTCATTGAAAAAAAGGGCATGGCCCCCCCCCCCACCCAGTCCATTACTAGGCCTTTTGGGTCTGGTATGAATATTAAGGGGAACCCTGAACCAAAAAAATAAAAAATTGCATGGATTTTGGGGGGGGGCCCTATGCCTTTTTTTTTAATTTTGTCGCAGGTTTCCCCTTAATTTCCATATCAGACCTGAAGGGCCTGGTATGGATTTTGGGGGACCCCCATGCATTTATTTTTTTAATTTTGGTTTGGGGTTCCCTTTAATATTCATATCAGGCCCAAAGGGCCTGGTAATGGACTGGGGGGAACCCATGCCCTTTTTTTCAATGAGTTTTATCTATATTGCCGAGACCGGAAAATTCATTACAGCCACGAGCAGTTTTAAATGACTTTTTTTTCCTTTGAAATGTCATTTTGTGCAGGGACTGTTCTAAACACGGGAAAACTGCACCACTTTACAGGCATACTATAGACACCCCCCCACCCCCCCCCCCACCCCCACCCCAGGCACAATATTTAAAGGAATATTTCACTTTTATTGTTTCAGTTTAAGTATGAAAAAAAATCACTGCTCTGGAAAAAATGCAGTTTTTAAAACTTTTTTTTGCATTGATCCATGTCCCCTGGGGCAGAACCCGGGTCCCCAAACACGTTTTATGACAATAACTTGCATATAAGCCTTTAAAATTAGCACTTTTGATTATTCATGTTCGTGTCCCATAGACTTTACCGGTGTTCATGTGTTCGTTCAAGTTTTTTGCCTGTTTGGATGTTCTGGTGTGAACCGAGCCGGGGGGGTGTTCGGCTCATCCTTATTAGAGAATGTAGGCTACAGATGATCTGGTGCAGGGAAGCACAGAGATGAGGATCTTACAAAGCACAGAATATAGAATGCACTTGAATGGCAGTAGTAGGGCTGCTGTTAGAAATCATGGGACCCCGTACAGCCTTCCTGACCCTGATTGGTTGCCATGCACAGCTGCTCCAGGATATCTCTGCTTCAGTGTTCGTAAATTAGCCCCTTTGTGAGCCACTGTAGACAGGCTGGAAGACACTGCCTCCCCCTTTGCCTAGCTGAACATAGGGGAGAAGGCAGCTGATTTCCTCTAAATAGTGTCTGGAGAGACAGACACCAGAGGGAACAGGCAGCGGACAGCTCTGTGTTGGTCTGTTGCCTGCATCACTTTCCCCCCCAGTGATGACCTCTTATTACAGCTCGCTGTATCGCCCTCTGCACAGTCACAGTGCACTCTTCTTTTAGACTTTTTTTTGACAAACCAAAAACATATATATATATATATATATATATTACAGCGCTCACAATAATAAAAAATAACCTAAATAGTTAAATAATAACAATTCATTCATAAGTGAATGTCCAAATATTAGTGAACAATGTGCTCCAATCCATAAAGTGAAAAGTGCTCCAAAATTTCAACGTGCGCAACAGCCTCTCCTGTGTCCCAACTCACCGGATGGAATGGACCCTTAGCTTTTCAGTCTAGGGGTCATTTCAGGCTTAAAATGGTGGCCAGGGCGTCATCAAGGACCTCCCTTGGTCCAGTTCAGATCGCCAGATAAAACCAGTTACAGGTATAAACAAAGAAAAGGATGGAGTATATACACCCAGAAAGGATCCCTCCCTTCATTCTAGGGATGAGCAATCCACAGTTGATCAGAATGATCAAAGTGGAGGAATCTGGCAGAGGGGGGTGGTATGTGTGGGATGTGATCAAAGTGGGGGTATCTTGGGGGTGTGATCAGGATGGGTGGGTATATGGGGGAGGGATCAGGGTTGGGGTATCTTGGGGGTGTGATCAGGATGGGGGTATCTGAGGGGTAATAGGGGTGGGGTTATCTGGGAGTGTGATCGGGGTGGGGTATCTGGGGGTGTAATCAGGGTAGGGGTATCAGCAGGATGTGATCAGGGTGGGGTTATCTGGGGAGTGTGATCAGGTTGGGGGTATCTAGGTGGTGTGATCAGGGTGGGAGTATCTGGGGAGTGTGATCAGGTTGGGGGTATCTGGGGGTGTGATCAGGGTGGGGGTATCTGGGGGTTTTGATCAGGTTGGGGGTATCTGGGGGGTGTGATCAGGGTGGGAGTATCTAGGGGGTGTGATCAGGGTGGGGGTATCTGGGGGTGTGATCAGGGTGGGGGTATCTGGGAGGTGTGATCAGGGTGGGAGTATCTGGGGGGTGTGATCAGGGTGGCGGGGCATCTGGGGGGTGTGATCTGAGTGGCGGCGTATCTGGGAGTGTGATCAGGGTGGGGGGTATTTGGGGGGTTTGATCAGAGTGGCGGGGTATTTGGGGAGTGTGATCAGGGTGGGGGGGTATCTGGGGTGTGTGATCAGGGTGGGGGGGTATCTGGAGTGTGTGATCAGGGTGGGGGGGTATCTGGGAGTGTGATCAGGGTGGGGGGGTATCTGGTGGGTGTGATCAGGGTGGGGGGGTATCTGGGAGTGTGATCAGGGTGGGGGGGTATCTGGTGGGTGTGATCAGGGTGGGGGTGTGATCAGGGTGGGGTTATCTGGGGGTGTGATCAGAGTGGCACTGTATCTGGGGGATGTGATCAGGGTGGGGTATCAGCAGGGTGTGATCAGGGTGAGGGTATCCGCAGGGTGTGATCAGGGTGGGGGTATCTGGGAGCGTGATCAGAGTGGTACTGTATCTGGGGGAGGTGATCAGGGTCAGGATATCGGCAGGGTGTGATCAGAGTGGGGGGTATCTGGGAGTGTGATCAGGGTGGGGGTGGGGTATCTGGGAGTGTGATCAGGGTGGGGGGTTATCTGGGGGGTGTGATCAGAGTGGCAGGGTATCTGGTGGGTGTGATCAGGTTGGGGTTATCTGGGGGTGTGATCAGAGTGACACTGTATCTGGGGGATGTGATCAGGGTGGGGGTATCAGCAGGGTGTGATCTAGGGTTGCCACCTTTTCTTCAAGCCAACCCCGAACACTTTAGCGGTGCATGGCAATTTTTTTGTAGCATACACTATAGGATTGTAAAGACCTGGGACACCTTTGGGTGCACTAAGGAGAGCAATAATGCGGCACGCTTTATTGGACAGTGTTACCTCCTATAACACAGGGGTCATTGTCACCCCCTTAATAAAATATGGGTCAGTGTTACCCCCTCCATAATTTAGGGGTCCCCCATAGAGGACCCCCATTAGGTCCCCTTATATCAGCACCCCCCTTAGAGACCTCTATTAAATCAGGGAACCCCCCCATCAGTGTCCCCTGCCCCTAAAGACCCCCATTAGACTGCCTTACCGAGAGCCGTTTCAAGCCAGGAAGTGTGAGAGGCGGAGTTTGGGGGCGGAGCGAAGCTGCTCTACTGTAGTGCTATTTTCCTTCTTTCCTTCCATTGTGTGTGGGGGGGCTTGGAGAGAAGGCAAATTAGAGGCAGGTGCTGCATTGCTGTGCCCAGTGTGTCGGCAGGACACAGGGATCAAAACACATCCGAACTTGTGCACTCACTCACAGGGCCGCTGTTAGGAATCATGGGGCCCTCACCTCCTGAGCGGGGAGAAGAGGTGGGGGAGGTAGATGAGAAAGGGTGAGAGGAGGAAGCAGAAGAGAGAGGGGGTGAGAAAGAGAGGGGGAGGGGATTGGGGGTGTGAGGGGGAGTGGGGTGAGAGAGAGAGAGAGACAGGAGGGATGGGAGAGAGAAGCGGGCTGAGAGAGAAAAGGGGTGAGAGGGAAGAGGGGTGAGAGAGAAAGGTGGTAAGAGAGGGGGTGGCCAGACATAGGGGGGAGTAGCTGACAGAGAGTGGGAGAGAGAAGGGGCTGAGAGGGAGGAGGGATGAGAGAAAGTTGGTAAGAGAGGGTGGTGGCTGACAGAGGAGGGTAGCTGACAGAGGGGGGGGGGAGTAGCTAACAGAGGGGGGGAGTAGCTGACAGAGAGGGGTAGCTGACAGAGGGGGGAGGAGCTGACAGAGGGGGTAGCTGACAGAGGGGGGAGTAGCTGACAGAGGGGGGAGTAGCTGACAGAGGGGGGGTAGCTGACAGAGAGGGGGGTAGCTGACAGAGAGGGGGGGTAGATGACAGAGGGGGGGAGCTGACAGAGGAGGGTAGCTGACAGAGGGGGGAGTAGCTGACAGAGGGGGGGAGTAGCTGACAGAGAGGGGTAGCTGACAGAGGGGGGAGGAGCTGACAGAGGGGGTAGCTGACAAAGGGGGGGAGTAGCTGACAGAGGGGGGAGTAGCTGACAGAGGGGGGGTAGCTGACAGAGAGGGGGGTAGCTGACAGAGGGGGGGAGCTGACAGAGGAGGGTAGCTGACAGAGGGGGGAGTAGCTGACAGAGGGGGGGGAGTAGCTGACAGAGGGGGGGAGTAGCTGACAGAGGGGGGGGGTAGCTGACAGAGAGGGGGGTAGCTGACAGAGGGGGGGAGCTGACAGAGGGGGGAGTAGCTGACAGAGGGGGGGGAGTAGCTGACAGAGGGGGGGAGTAGCTGACAGAGGGGGGGAGTAGCTGAAAGAGGGGGGAGAGTAGCTGACAGAGAGGGGTAGCTGACAGAGGGGGGGAGTAGCTGACAGAGAGGGGTAGCTGACAGAGGGGGGAGGAGCTGACAGAGGGGGTAGCTGACAGAGGGGGGGAGTAGCTGACAGAGGGGGGAGTAGCTGACAGAGGGGGGGTAGCTGACAGAGAGGGGGGTAGCTGACAGAGGGGGGGAGCTGACAGAGGAGGGTAGCTGACAGAGGGGGGAGTAGCTGACAGAGGGGGGGGAGTAGCTGACAGAGGGGGGGAGTAGCTGACAGAGGGGGGGGGTAGCTGACAGAGAGGGGGGTAGCTGACAGAGGGGGGGAGCTGACAGAGGGGGGAGTAGCTGACAGAGGGGGGGGAGTAGCTGACAGAGGGGGGGAGTAGCTGACAGAGGGGGGGAGTAGCTGACAGAGGGGGGGGTAGCTGACAGAGAGGGGGGTAGCTGACAGAGGGGGGGAGCTGACAGAGGGGGGAGTAGCTGACAGAGGGGGGGGAGTAGCTGACAGTGGGGGAATAGCTGACAGAGGGGGGGAGTAGCTGACAGAGGGGGGCAGTAGCTGACAGAGGGGGGGGGAGTAGCTGACAGGGGGGGTAGCTGACAGAGGGGGGAGAGTAGCGGACAGAGGGGGGAGAGTAGCTGACAGAGGGGGGAGAGTAGCTGACAGAGGGGGGAGAGTAGCTGACAGAGGGGGGAGTAGCTGACAGAGGAGGGAGAGTAGCTGACAGAGGGGGGGAGAGTAGCTGACAGAGGGGGGGGAGAGTAGCTGACAGAGAGTGGGAGAGAGAAGGGGCTGAGAGGGAGGAGGGATGAGAGAAAGTTGGTAAGAGAGGGTGGTGGCTGACAGAGGGGGGGGGAGTAGCTGACAGAGGGGGGAGTAGCTGACAGAGGAGGGAGAGTAGCTGACAGAGGGGGGGGAGTAGCTGACAGAGGGGGGGAGAGTAGCTGACAGAGGGGGGGAGAGTAGCTGACAGAGGGGGGGAGAGTAGCTGACAGAGGGGGGAGAGTAGCTGACAGAGGGGGGAGAGTAGCTGACAGAGGGGGGAGAGTAGCTGACAGAGGGGGGAGAGTAGCTGACAGAGGGGGGAGAGTAGCTGACAGAGAGGGGAGTAGCTGACAGAGGGGTGGAGTAGCTGACAGGGGGGGAGTAGCTGATAGAGGGGGGGTAGCTGACAGGGGGGGAGTAGCTGACAGAAGGGGGGAGAGTAGCTGACAGAGGGGGGAGAGTAGCTGACAGAGGGGGGAGTAGCTGACGGGGGAGTAGCTGACAGAGGGGGAGTGGCTTACAGAGGGGGAGTGGCTGACAGAGGGGGTGGAGGGCAGATGAGAAAAAGACCTCAGTAAGGACTCAGGGAGACACAGCAGAGCACACACCAGGCAAGGAGGCGGGACTGTGGGCGGCCGCGATCACCCACAGTCCAGCCCTCCACATGTGACCAGGTCCAACGGGCCAATCACAGACCCTCGTGTCCGCCGCCCGCACGTGACTTATTCAGCCAATCACAGGCTGAATAGGTACGCCTGCTGCCCATCGCTGAGCTTGGAGGCGGAGCACACAGGCAGTAATATATGTGTAACACTGATGGCGGGTGCGGGAATCAGGATGTGCCGCTCTAGGTTGAACTGCTGCTTTATGTGCCCGGGTTTCGGGTGGCTTGAAAACCGGGCACATGTGTCCAAACCCGGACTGTCCGGGTCAACACCGGACAGGTGACAACCCTAGTGTGATCAGGGTGGGGGGTATCCGGTGGGTGTGATCAGGGTGGGGGGTATCCGGTGGGTGTGATCAGGGTGGGGGGTATCCGGTGGGTGTAATCAGGGTGGGGGTATCTGGGAGTCTGATCAGGGTGGGGGGGTATCTGGGGGTGTGATCAGAGTGGGGGTATCTGGGAGTGTGATCAGGGTGGCGGGATCTAGGAGTGCGATCAGGGTGGGGGGTATCTGGGGGTGTGATCAGGATGGGGTATCTAGGAGTGCGATCAGGGTGGGGGGTATCTGGGGGTGCGATCAGGGTGGGGGGTATCTGGGGGTGCGATCAGAGTGGGGGGTATCTGGGGGTGTGATCAGAGTGGGGTATCTAGGAGTGCGATCAGGGTGGGGGGTATCTGGGGGTGTGATCAGAGTGGCAGGGTATCTGGTGGGTGTGATCAGGGTGGGGGAGTGTCTGGGGGGTGTGATCAGGGTGGGGGGGTATCTGGGTGTTTGATCAGGGTGGGGGGTATCCGGTGGGTGTGATCAGAGTGGCGGGGTATGTGGTGGGTGTGATCAGGGTGGGGGGGCATCTGGGGGTGTGATCAGGGTGGGGGTATTGGGTGGACTGACATCTAAACAGCATTTTGATATTTGCATTACTCAGAGGTCTCTTGGGAGTACTGAGGCCGGGGTCTGTGTTGGTTTCAGGAATGTATATACAGCACCCTGCTGGCCCCTCCCACCAGCCATGATCTGCCTGCATTGCATAGAGAAGCACAAAGATCCAGTGATGATGTCACTGTGTACAAAATGCAACGACAACAGACAGATTTTATTAAATAGTTTATTTAGCAGGTTGATGAGAGAGGCCAGGAAAGGCAATATAAGCAGATTTAACTTCAACTTTAGCCTACATTGTATTTTGTTTTGCAGGCTTGGATGGAGATTGGCGCGTCCATAGGTTCTGTGTAGAAGAAGGGCTGTCTGGAAAGAACCTGAGCATTAAAATAGGAATCCGGAACATCTGTGAGATTACAGGGGCCCGTTCTCCTTGTAATGTCACCTGCGATGAGGAATCTGAGGTCTTTTGGGTGTCGGACATCTGTACAGCGCTAATTACAAGATGTGCAAATAATGGACTTTTCTTAGAACGAGGGAATGAAGAACCAACTCCTCCAAATTCTTCCGGTATGTTGAACATGGGGGGGGGGGGAGGGGTACTTCCTGGGAGTATACAGATAAAGGTGCATTATATCCCCAGTCCCCAAGTAATGATTATCCACCCTTACCCTCTAACCGTCATACTACCAGTATCTGGATTAACTAAGGACTTTACTTCACACGATATTGCCCAAAATAGTAGGAATCTGCTGTGGTGATTGGCGTGTGCATGGGGTATGATTGGCCGCGGCTCCGTTGTTTTTAATGATAACGCTATCTGTTTTAACCTGGTCCATGATACATTCCCTATTTTGCCCAATTTTTCTGTTTCTGTGTGGTGTTTTGTAGTACAATAAATTTATTGTTTTTGCAGATTGTGTTTGGGTAACTTGCCTTCTTTGGGGGAACCTTTTTCTCCTAGTTGTTTTGTATGCCCTACAAGGCAACCCAAACTGCATCCAATAATTCTATGTGGATGAATATCTGATCCTGTCAATAATTTATGACTTTATTACTGGTGGTTGATCCAGGCAAAACCTCTTTTTTGTATGCATACAGGGTGTGCCTGGGCACACGCTAATCACCCCTGTGCTGTGCAGATTCTCCCTGTTGAATGACTGCAGAGAAAGGGACTGGGGAATCTCTGCTCTCAGTTCCTTTTTTCTGTCTCAAAAGTGGGATATTTCAGGGGTCTGATTAGACCCCTGATATTTCATCAAAACCCCCCAGTGGAGCTCCTAAAAATAAAAAAAAAATTAAAATTAAAATAAATAAATAAATAAAAAACAAATGGTAAAAAATGGTAAAGATAAATACACTACATCAATCTCCGCCCTACTGACACTGTCCATTGCCATATATATATATATATGTGTGTGTGTGTGTGTGTGTGTGTGTGTGTGTGTGTGTGTGTGTGTGTGTGTATATGTGGCGGCCCGTCCATAGGGGGCGCCGCCCCCCAAAGCCAGTCACAAAAAAAAAAATGTCCCTTTAAGTGCACTGTGTTCGGGGCAGGCATGGTGCACTATAGAAGCGTCATGCCAATGCAATCCTGTGATTGCAGGCAAGATGCTTCATTTGCTGTGTTTTTTGATGCCCTGTGGCACTGTGTAGTGCACCTCTACACGCTCATTGGGGCATTCTCCTTCATGTCCTCATGTCTGGGCGGTGCTGTCTCCAGGCGGTGTGTCACTTCCTGTCACTTCCTCTGTGTGAATGGAGAAGCCAGGTAATGCGTTACTAACAGCCTGTCTGTCACCGTATTATCTTTCTATAGGCCCCATCATGGACGAGTTGAAGTTGGTGGGTACGGGGGTTGGTTGGGATTTTGTTTGCGCCCCCCTAAAAAAACGGAGCACCAGCCGCCACTGATTATAAATATATAAATATATATATATATATATATATATATATATATATATATATATATATATATATACACACACACACACACACACACACACACACACACACACACACACACACACACACATGTTTGAGCTTTATAATGCACACTCTTATGCAATAGGCTGCGCACACCTAAGGTTGTACTAATGTTGTAAGTGCAAAAATACCTGCTTATCCTGCCAGAAATTCTGAGCTGTCCATGTGCACACTTTCTGTGTTGTCTCATAGAGCCTTTTTTTGGCCTCCTAAGCTTTATCTTGGACTTCAGAATAATTAGCATCTATGTTGTAAGTGATTGAGTGGTAAAAAAAGACACTGGGCAGGGCTGATACCACTCAATGCACAAAAATGAATGGTCAGCCCACAACAGGATTTAGGAGCTGAGTGTATTTCTGGCAAACAGGTATTTTTCTATACTTGCAGGGTTTTAAGAGTATAAATATAGGGGAAATGTCCATGTATTGAAGAGATGTACTGCAAATGTGTTTGTGTATTTTTTTTATGCCTTGACATAACCTATAATTTATAATAGCTGCTATCATAATTTAGAAATATCAGCTGTTTCTTTTATCTTTCTTGCAGAGACTTTCAGCGACCGGAAAAATGCAATCGACCATGTGCTTTCTAATGTAACTCAGAATCAAAAATACATCGGAACTCTGAATCCAAATTCCACCGGAAATCCAAATCAAAATGATACAACACCTGGGACAAACAGTGCCTGGGACATCTGGGACAAATATGCTGTGCCTATTATTGCACCTGTAGTACATCTTTTAGGATTCACATTTGGCATCTTGATCCAACAGTAAGGAACGATCTTTTTTTCTTAAAGGGTAACTCAGAAGGCTCATTTCACACAGCTAACATGCCAGGATAAGGCTTTTTATTTATTTTAAAAGTGGCAGTTATTTTTAGCACTAGTCCAATGAAATATAAAAGCAACAGTCACATGGCTAAAATAAAATATTTAACCTTATTTTGAAGCTTTTTGAATTTAGCCCAATGTGTCATATGTTGTTCACTTTGCAGCAACAGCAGCAGCAGCAGGGCAATCACCCAGAAGGGGACCCAGAATCTACCATAACTGGAATTCAGTAATAAATTGCCTCCACACACACAAAATGGCACTTTGTGGAGCTGGGCCATCACAGACTGTATCTAGATACTTCCAGAAGAGGAGAGCAAATAAGGAGGGGGCTGTGCTAGATATTAATTCTTCATAAAGTAGTGAATTTTCCTAGCATGTTCAGAGGCACATTGCAAGTGAATAAAACTCATTTATGGAAAGGAAAAATTTAGCAAGTATGCATTTAAAATACTATTTTTTTGTGCTTTTTCCGGCAGTTTTTTATGCTAGTGACAGGGTCTATTTAATGTTCTTTGAGAAAGAAAACCAAATAAAAAAAAATAAAAAAATTGAGGTTTGCATCCCTTGGATACGGTAATATACACTAACAACTGGGCACACCAAACAAAATGGAGAAGTGACTGGAGAGTTAAAGGGATTGTAAAGGCAGAAGGTTTTTTTTTATGTTAATGCATTCTATGCATTCTATGCATTAAGATAAAAAGCTTTCTGTGTGCAACAGCCCCCCTAATACTTACCTGAGGTCTATCTAGAACCAGCAATGTTGCAAGAGAGATTCGGATGTCTGGGACTCTCCCTCCTCATTGGCTGAGATGGCAGCGAAGCGCCATTGGCTCCCGCTTCTGTCAATCAAAGTCAGTGAGCCAATGAGAAGAGAGAGGGGCGGGGCAGGAACGCACCTCTATGTCTGAATGGACACACAGAGCAGTGGCTCGGGTGCCCCCATAGCAAGCTGCTTGCTGTGGGGGGCACTCAACAGGAGGGAGGGGCCAGGAGTGCCGAAGAGGGACCAGAGAAGAGGAGGATCGGGGCTGCTCTGTGAAAACCCACTGCACAGGGCAGGTAACTCTAACATGTTTGTTATTTTTAACAAACCAAAAAAAAAAACACAAGACTTTAGTATCACTTTAAAATAACAATGGCCATTATAATATAATAATTCATATTTTCTATAGATCATGCCTTTTACTGTCTATATAATACTATATTATCTGTATGCCCTACAACTGATGAAAATGCTCTTTTCTCTGTAGGTGTATAAAGAAACGCCGGTCCTCAGAAATATCTTCTCCCGAGGAAGGTATGGAGCTGAATACAGTACAGGTCACTGATGGAACCCCAAATGGTATCAATGGACATGCCGCACAGAATGGAATCTCTTCGGAGTCCCCGGTCGTTGGGGATTAAATACAATTCATGATGCCAGACAACTATGAACATAGCACTTTCTTAGGATGGGGAAATCTTATTAGAGAGAAGAGGCGTTTGACTGAGTTTGATTGTTAGTTGGACACAGTGGAAGTCATCCTGTCAAACGGAGAGGATTTTATTTGGATGGAAGAAGACAAGTTCTGTAATAAATGCATTTTAACCACTTCAGTGCCAGGCCTATTCTGGCACTCCTTTCCTACATGTAAAAATATTTTTTTCGATAGAAAATTACTTATTATATATGGTTTTTTTTTTAGCCGAGACCCTAGGGAATAAAATGGTGGTCATTGCAACTTTTTATGTCACACAGTATTTGCACAGCAATTTTTCAAACGCATTTTTTTGGAAAAAAAAAACAGTTTCATGAATTAAAAAATAACAAAAAAGTAAAGTTAACCTAATTTTATTGGATAATGTGAAAGATGATGTTATGCAGAGGAAATAGATACCTAACATATCATGCTTTAAAATTGCCCACAGTTGTGGAATGGCGCCAAATTTTGGTACTTAAAAATCTCCACAGACGACACTTTTACATTTTTTACAGGCTACCTGTTTAGAGTTACAAAGGAGGTATTGGGCTAGAATTGTTGCTCTCGCTCTAACGCTCGTGGCGATACCTCACATGTGTGATTTGAATGCCGTCTACATGTGGGCACGACTTACCTATGCGTTCGCTTAGGGGCGCTTTACTTTTTTTTTTTATTATTGTTTATTTACTTTTATTTATTTATTTTTACACTTTCTCTTTAATTTTTTTTGATCACTTTTATTTCTATTACAAGGAATGTAAACATCAATTGTAATATTAATAGGGCATGACAGGTCCTCTTTATGGAGAGATCTGGGGTCTATAAGTTCCCACATCTCTCCTCCAGGCTGGAAAGACCAAGATTTAAAAAGAAATGAACAATCTCTGCCTTTCCAGCCGAGTCCCTGGCATTGTTCACTTCCGCCGGCCCAGACATGATGTCATAATGCCTCAGAAGGTCATAGAGAGGACTGGGGATATCTGGTCACCAGAAATCTCTATGATCAACATCCAGTGGTGGCGGATTCCTTCTCCGGATCGCCGATTGCACGGGCGAGCCAGTAGAAGAACCCCCTATCGCGCTGCTTGTAAGAACGATCAATTGGCTGAACTACCGCTATGATTGTTCTTACGGTGCAGGGAATTGATGGCTGTAAAAGATGATGATATCTGGATGATGCCTGCAGCTGCACCATCATTCAGATATCCCCACTTAAAGTCCAGGATATCATATGAAGTGGGTAATTAGGATGTAAATTCCTGAAATTACGTTTATTTAACCGCTTGCCGACCAGCCACCGTCATTATACAGCGGCAGCTGTACGTCGGCCCTTTAAGCGGGGATAGCAGGCCCACTGCACTGCGGGGTTGCAAAGACCGCCGGCCACGATCGCGGGCGCAAGAGCCAGAACAGGGACACGCGTGTGTGTGTGTAAACACACAAATCCCTGATCTGTGAGGAGAGGAGAGACAGGTTGTGTGTTCTTACTAGCTAAGAACAACGATCTGTCATTTCCTCTAGACATTCCCATCCCCTACAGTTAGAACACACACGAGGGAACACAGTTAACCCCTTGATCACCCCCTAGTGTTAATCCCTTCCCGGCCAGTGACATTTATACAGTAATCGGTGCATTTTTATAGCACTGATCGTTGTATAAATGTCAAGGGTCCCAAAAGTGTCTGATGTGTCCACCATAATGTCGCAGTCTTGATAAAAATTGCAGATCATTGCCATTACTAGTACATTAAAAAAATAATAATAATAAACGCTATAAATCTTTTCATTGTTTGTAGACGCAAACCAATAAATATACGCTTATTGTGATTTTTATTACCAAAAATATGTAGAAGAATACGTATCGGCCTAAACTGAGGAAAAATTAAGCTTTTTTTTAACCACTTGACGACCGCTCACTGTATATGTACGTCATTTTTTTAAAGATGGATATCTCGGTAACGGCAGCAGCTGCTGCCACAACCGAGGTATCCATCTTTAGGGCCGGCGATTCTGTACACGATAACAGTGGTCTCTGCGGCGAGATCACCGTTATCGGCGGCGGGAGAGGTGCCACCCCCCCCTCCCGCCGCTCTCCCACACCCTGGCTCCGGTAAGCGGCGGAGGAGATCGGGACCTGTCACCGATGAGGTACTGAGGCGAGTGAGGCCAAGATGGCCCCCACCCGTCTCTATACCATGTGACGGCCGGAGCGACGTCATTACGACGGCTCCGCCCACTTCTCTTAAAGGCACAATTTTTTTGTGTCATTTTTTTAAACGACTTTTTTTTTTTTTTTGCATTCTAGTGTAAATATGAGATCTGAGGACTTTTTGACCCCAGATCTCATATTTAAGAGGACCTGTCATGTTTTTTTCTATTACAAGGGATGTTTACATTCCTTGTAATAGGAATAAAAGTGATCCAATTTTTTTTTTTTTTTTAAACAGTGAAAAAATAAATAAAATAAAGTAAAATAAATAATAAAAAAAAAAAAATTTTTAAAACGCCCTGTCCCAACGAGCTCGCGCGCAGAAGCGAACGCATACGTGAGTAGCACCCGCATATGAAAACAGTGGTCAAACCACACATGTGAGGTATCGCCGTGACCGGTAGGGCGAGAGCAATAATTCTAGCCCTAGACCTCCTCTGTAACGCAAAACATGCAACCTGTAGAATTTTTTAAACGTCGCCTATGGAGATTTTTAAGGGTAAAAGTTTGACGCTATTCCACGAGCGGGCGCAATTTTGAAGCGTGACATGTTGGGTATCAATTTACTTGGCATAACAATATATTTCACAATCTAAAAAAAATTGGGCTAACTTTACTGTTGTCTTTTTTTTTTATTCAAAAAAAGTGCGCTTATAAGACCGCTGCGCAAATACGGTGCAATAAAAAGTATTGCAATGACCGCCATTTTATTCTCTAGGGTGTTAGAAAAAAAACATATATAATGTTTGGGGGTTCTAAGTAATTTTCTAGCAAAAAAACCTGTTTTAAACATGTAAACACCTAAAATCCAAAACGAGGCTGGTCCTTAAGTGGTAAAAAAAAATTGGGCATATTTATTATAGTAAAAGTACAAAATATTGTGGGTTTTTTTTTTTCAAAATTGGCAATTGATCTAGGACAGAGCAGCCTGACGCAGTTTATTTAAGGTGGGCGGTCTGCAAGTGGTTAAAATTCAGCACAATCTCAAGACACTCCATTCTAAAATGTGAAAAACTAAACAGTTTAGTAATATCGCAGCAGATCCACATATGTGGCACACCCAACATTGGAGGTGACTTACTCTTACAAAGCAAATACATCTTTGCTTTGGTACTGGCTAGTATTTCAGTGTTTCTCTTCTTCCTCACTCTGGGAATGTGACTCCAGTGCTGATGGTGAGGGGCAGGGAAGGGGCAAAGGATGGCCCACGGTGCCCAAAGTTGTAATGATGCACAATAAAATTTGCATCTTTAACAAAAAGGCAGGCTTGATCAACTAGCTGGCTGGTTGACAATTTTTGGGCAATTCGAAGCAATTTTTAGGTAATTTGCCTTGGCACCCCTAAAGAGGACTGAAGATACCCCAGGATGCCCGGGCACCCTGTTTGAAAATGGTTGCTCTATGCCTTGTCTGTTGCACCTTTTAACAATAAACCGCTTTCTTAGAAGATTCTGCCTGGTCTGATCCTTCATTTATTCTCCTTCAATTCTATTTGTTTATTGATACTTTTGAGTGTTTTATGTTTGCAATTAAGGAATTTGTATTTGTGATACATTTGTAGCTAGATAGTTATATATGGTTTACATTGTAACTAGAAACAAAATGTATCATTTTTAAAAACTGCTGATGTTCTAATAGCACATTTTTTTATATAGGAATAAGAACTAGAAAAGCTACAATTTCTGGGGAAATTGTGAAAAGTGTTCTTGCCTCTACAATTGGAGTGGCTTGAGTAACTGTGAAAAGTGTTAAAAAGCTTAATATTTTAAAAAGTATAAATAGTAGTAAAAAAGTTGAAGTCCCATCATTAGCTGAAAGAGCTGAAAGAGCTGAACGTTTTTTTTTAAAGTTTTTTTTTTTCAAAAATGAATTATTTTTTTTCAAAAATGATTTTTTTTTTCAAAAATGATTTTTTTTTTTAATGAAAATTTTTTTTCAAAAATGATTTTTTTTCAAAAATATATTTTTTTTCAAAAATGATTTTTATATTGTGAGAATCACAAGACCCAGACCTAGATTTTGATACATAGTATGTCTCTGAAATATTAAAAATGGAGGCACAGTTGCAGTTTAGAAATTGCCCTTCAAAATTGAAGGGGCTAGACTCAGAGTGTAGTTTCAATGAATGTCAATGGACGGCGTGAGTTGCAAACAAATGGTCATATTATGAAAACTATCAAGACTATGGCTTAGCTGTGGACATGTTTAGTGGCAGCAGGGATAGCTGAACGTTTTGATATAAGATTTGTGTAGGTGGGCTTGAAAATGAGGGAGTGGCGGCAGTTTAGAAATCATGTTCTGATTTTTCAGCTTTTGTCACCTCCCACTCTAGTTTCCCCATTCATTCCTATGGGACCAATTTCGCCGCAAAAACAACGATATTTCGTGAACCATTCGGCGAAACGTTCCACAAAGTAATAGCACACCATTCGGGAACAATCCGCACGTTTCGGTATATTACTTGTCTATGTAGTGTAAAAACTGTGGGAGGAGTTAGGGTGGTAAATTTGGCTATAATAATAATAATATATATGTGAGATAACAGTAAGTGGTCTTGCTATGCAAGAACACTTAATGATCTTTTTAACAATGTTTTGTACATGTTTTATGTTTTCTAGTATAAAGGTGTCTTTTTTTAGGAAGTCTGTCATTGATACAGATTTCAATTAATAAATTATTTGAATCGAACTGCTTGGTTTATGGTGCTTTTCTTTTTGATAGAGCAATTTCACTATCACAATTTAATTTAGAATAAGAATGATCACTTGATGGAGGAGACTGGGGATTAGTGATAGGCTAAAGTGTGTTTGTATCCGAGTCTGAAACAGTGTCAGTACTCCCACCCATTCCTGGAAAGGGCTTCATGGTAGCAGGTGCTGGAGCAACATCCAACTGAAGACCAGAAGTATCACAGATCAATGTAAATATTTGCCAGCAAACCATGGTGGTGTGTCCGCAAATATGGACACTGTTCTGGATCCTAGCTTCAACCCGCCTGAGCGAGCCCTCCAAAAATCTCTCACCTGTACTGGGCCAATCATCTGAGGTCAAGGCATTCCCCATTCTGCAACTGCACTTATACAATGGGCATGTACAGTACAGGGGCGGCCTGCCCATTAAGGGCGCCTGGGCGCCACCACCCCTATTCATGCATCCGGCCCCTTTCAGGGCGCCGGATGCATGAATTCCAATGGGTGGGGGGGTTTAAAGCACTGATTAGAGCCAGAGGCTCTAATAGGCTTCAAAATAGGGTGGGCTCGGGGCGCAGAGAATACGAACCAAGCCCATCCAGTTGTGTGAGAATAGCGAATGAATATCTACTCTCCGTCAATCAGGAAGCGGGTGTGAGACCCATTTCCCAATTGGCCAAAAAGGAGAAGCGTTCCGATTGGCCGCCGAGGAAATGGGAGGAGATGGAAGCCGTCAAGCAGGGGAAGGAGAAACCGCTCGTGATGCCTGCTTCCATGATGCCCACTACCGTGATGCCTGCCACTGTGATGCCCACGGAGGAGAGCAGGGGAAGCCGCCCGTGATGCCCACCATGGATGGGGTAGGTGCTCCGACCAACTGGACCCCCCTAAAAAAAATTACAACCAGCCGTCACTGGTACAGTGTATATGTGGCTGCAGGGCAGGGACTGCCTCAGCCACTAACAGGGCCGCTGATAAGGCAGTACAACTGGTTCTGTTGTACAGCCATTCCCACCGGGAGAATACAATGATTATTGCTAGTGGCTATGACAGCTGCTAGAAATAATCGCATGTAAGATATAGCAGGCTGGTTGTACCCAAGCTGATTGATCAACGGGTGCATTCAGCCTGCCCAAACATGGTACAAATCTTAGCTGGTTTCTGCTGAACCGGCCAAAATTGGAACCGTCTATCGCCAGCTTTAAGACACTTTTTTTGTGTTAAAAATAAAAAAATAAAGAGGCTAATGAAGGGTCATTTCTGATACAAGAACAGGTCCAGAGTAGATGAAAGAAGCTTCTGGGAGTCATTTAAAGCCTATTAAACACTTAAAAACAATAAAACATAATAATGTTGCCTCTCTTATTGACTCCAATTCATTTTTGTGACGGTAACGGCAATATTTTGCAGAAATATCCACTTTTTTATTAAAATCTGGGGGGGATGAAAACTCTCATTCCCAGGCATGAAATGTTTGATCCCTTTTTAGCCATTATATATTATTCACCCACCTCTGCACCAGAAGGATGACATTACTTTTTTTGTGTTACAGTTTAAAATGGACTCAAGTCAGGGAAAAAAATGCTTAGATCTGGGTCACATGGGTGGTCAAGAGGTGGTAAAAAAAGGTGGTCTGAGCAGTGATTTTAATGACCCCCTACTGCCAGGCTGTAACAGTGGCACAGTGAAAATGATACCATCTGTCACTTTTGGTATGAGGCCAGGCCACAACCGCTCTGCAACAGTATGCAAGGCATCCGATTGCAGAGTGATGTGGTCAAGTTGTTGAAGAGATTACATATGACCAGGGCTGCGACAAGGGGTGGGCAGGAGGGGAAGCTTCCCTGGGCATTGTGGTATCAAGTGAAGTGGGGGGGAGGGGGCTCCACAAGGAGATTGGGGGGGATTTGTGTTGGAAGGGGGGATTTGGTGGGCTGCAGGGGTAGGTATTGGGGGGGGGTACTAAGAGTGATGAAGTAGGGAGGAGAAGATGTGTGCTATAGGGGAAATTTTAGGGGTAGAAGATTTGTGCTTGGAGATGTGTATGTTTTTTTTTTTTTGGGGGGGGCATGCATCTGAGCTAGGGGGATTTGGGGAATGGGAAGGGAAAGATTTGTGCTGAGATGGAGGATTTCAGCAGGGAGTGGATTTGTATTGGGAAGAGGGGGGATTTATGATTAGGGGGTAAGCATGCAGATTAGTGCTCAGTGTTTTTGTGGGGAGATTTTTGCTGACACATAATGCTCATACATCTTGGGGGGGGGGGGGGGCACAGCTGGCATGCTCGCCCTGGGCTCTAGGTGACCTTGTTCTGGCACTGCATATGAACTTCACGATGCCTGTCAAATGCCTTTGAAGAGTTATCCAACGCAGAACGCTTTTCAGAATGGCGGAAAACACTGTTCCATTTCTAAATGAGCTCGTAGCCTCCCTGGCGGTTTTCCCGAGTGTGGCTCGGGGTTACATTTCAGCACCATTAGCGGTAACCCCAAGCCACACTCAGGATTGCATCGCAGGATCCTGGTGCCTCCTTACTTACCTTGTCCCCGGGATCCTGCGATGTCCCCCGCAGTGTCCGCGGGCTGTGTCCTTCTCCAAAGCCTCTCTGTGCCAGGCTCCGTTCCCTGCGAGCGTCGCGACGCACGGGGGCGGAGCCTGGCGGCAAATTAAAAAAAATGTCAAAAGCATAACACATACAGTAATGTAATCTTACAGATTACAGTACTGTATGAAATCATTTCACATCCCATTTGTCCCCAGTGCTCTGGCCCATGCCCTGCATGCAGTTTTATATTGCATATACTGTTCTTTCTGCCTGGAAACTGGAGATTGTCCATAGCAACCAAAAAGTGTCCCTTTACGTCAAAAATGGCTTTAGACCATCTAGAAAACAGCGATAGTAAATTAGAACACTTGCAGAATTGAGCGATAGTGAATCGTGTGGAAATGTATTTTATTACTATTTATTTTTATTTTTTTTAATTATTATTTTTTTTATTATATTATAATTTATGTTTTTGTGTTTCAAACTTTATCATACCCGGGATATCTACTAGACTCTTGTTTGGACAGATTTAAGTGTGTTATTGTTAATAATTACAGACCTACAATATAAAACGCCAAATTTCCATGCAAAATAATTGTACCGCTTTCAGCACCTAAAATCAGAAAGAATCATACCGCCAGGGAGGTTAAACATATTCTAAAGGAAATAATCATAGAGGGCACAGCTCCGGTCATCATGTTCATATTTTTCTGTATACCTTTTTTTTTCCATGTCGCATTCTATATGAAAATGTTCATATAAATAAAGAATGTGTAAACAAAAAAAAAAACTTTTGTAGCACTAAGAGCACATATGTGTTGTAACTTTGTAAAGTACGTGGTTGGTCTGCGTCAGCAATTATTATTATTATTATTATTATTATTATTATTATTATACAGGTATTTGTATAGCGCCAACAGCTTGTGCAGCGCTTTACAAGATGAGGACAGTGAGTACAGTTACAATACCATTCAATACAGGAGGAATCAGAGGGCCCTGCTCATTAGAGCTTCCAATCTAGGTTTTCTGGTCTACTTTTTTTTGGGGGGGGGGGGGGGATCTAAACTGAGGAAGGGGGTTAGAGCCCCTGGCTTTTTTTTACCATCTGTGTTCCTTTAGCCCTCGTTCACATTAAATGCGGCTTTGAAATCGCACAACTTTGTCTGAAAATCGCACGATTTAAAAAGCCGCATGTCAGTGCGACTTCAGGTGTGCTTTGGAAGACATCTGTGTGGTTTCATGCACAGATGCCTATTGAAGTCACACCTGAATTCACCAAAAGTAGTGCAGGAACTACTTTTTCAAATTGATGCGTCACCGCAAAGTCGGCATCGCACCACTTTGAACCAAGCCATTGCCGACAATAAGGTGTAAACGAAATGTGGCTAAACGCGAGTTATTGCGTTTATAAGCGTTTGGCCCTTGAAATGCCTCTAAACTCAGCATCTGAACCTATTTTTTTTTTTGCGTTCCAAAAAAAAAACCCTCTAAACTCAACTGCCTAGAACCAACAATAAACGACCCTGTGCACATGTACTGATAAGATAACATAGAGGAGAGTTCAGGGGCAGTTGAACATTGCTGGTGCTAAGCGGACGTTTACTAGCAGCAATTTTTGGAAAACAAAAAAATGAGTTCAGACGCTGAGGCATTTCAAGCGCCAACCGCTTCCGCGTTTAGCCGCGTTTCGTTTACAGGCGTTTTTCATTTTTGGTTGTTTTGAAAAAAAAATTATTTTTTTTTCAAACGCTTCTAAACGCAAATGTGGCAAAACGCAGCTAAACGCAGCATGCAAACGTGGCAAAACTGACGTTTTAAACATGGGTTACTATCTGTCAAGTTAAATCGTTCGGGAGAGGTTGTAAAAATATCCCGTGTAGGATGCAAATCTGATATGGCTGTCACACATTGCTGGATGGATAACGCCTTTCTGATCCCTGTAATTCAGGATCCACACCGTTTGCTAAGCGGCCATCTTTTTTAAAGGAGCACCTTGGAGCACTTCAGCACTTTAAGATCCTGCTGCACATTGAGCACTTTTTCACATATGGCCTATTTTTTTCATGTTTTGATTTATTGTTTGTCAGTTATTGGTTTAATATTGCAATATTTCAGTGCACTCTGAAAAATAATCTGCAGTGGATTGCTTTTCAAAGGGTGGGTGAGCAGAGTCTTTGAAGCATTCAAGAGATGATCCTGCTGCCTCGTGAATACCTGTTTTGTTTTTTGCCAAACAGCAATTTTCTTTCTCAATAATATTTATTGATTCTTTAATTTAAAAAAAAAAAAAAAGATATACAAAGCATTTTGAAGATCCATACAAAATACCCGAAGAAAAGTTCCAACCTCTGCAGGATCATGTATTGGAGGTCACCACATCCCCATAATATAGAAAAAGTAGACCCCCCTTGGGAAATGGGATTTTTAAAAGTGACCAAAAACAATAAGGATTATTATAAAAAGTATTTTAGTACAAAAAATCTTTTGTGCATTCCTGTCTATACAACAAAGTTTTTACGATTATATTATATTTTTTTGATATATAATAATTTTGATACATATATTGTACAGACATTTATGACATCTCTGATGAACCTGACGTTTCCGGCTTGATGCCGTTCTTTGGTCTTCGGGCTTTTTCTACAAACAGAGCAAAATGTCTATCAAGAAAACATATATATCATTATAGAGACAATAGAGGTACATCGATGTAAGGCATGAAAAGCAAATAAATGGCAATAAAGGGCATCAAGCCGGAAACGTCGGTTCATCAGAGATGTCATAAATGTCTGTATATGTATCAAAATTATTTCATCTTTATGCTTTTGTGCATTCCTGTCTATACGAAAAGGTTTGTACCATTATATTATATTTTTGTGATAAAATACTTTTTGTATAAAAACTTGGTGTTTTTGGTTATTTTTAATAAAACAATTTCCCAAAGGGGGTCTGTTTTTTCCATACAAAATACACAGAAGTCATAAAGATATAGGAACAGTTAAAATGGGAATAGGGGAATGTATAATTCTCCTAAGAAATATATATATATAACAATTCATATATAAATGATTTCAACTCCATATAGTATGACACCAAATGAATCCAGTGACCTAAGATTATCAGATGAATGATTGGCCGTTTTTTTTTGTTTGTTTCTTTTTTTTTACGCTAATCTCCATTTTGAAAATGAAGTTATTACTGAATGAAAATTCTAGTACAAGGGAATAAAAATTAGGAAGTGATTTGATAATTTGTGTTGTATTTTCAGGACAAAAACTGTACTAATTAAATTAAAATGGTACGATCCGGTATGCAGCAGAAATTTTTTTGTGTTTGTCCCTTCAGGTAATTTCAGAGAAAGCTGTACTAACAATCAGATTGTGGTAGGATCGCTTTGAAAGCCATATTTTTTGTATGATTTTCTGATTGTTAGTACAGAAGGTGTAAAGCATTCATATATCATAGAGAGGGATTCTGTATATAGCCGCTATCAACTGCTTAACAGGAATTATAGAAGACTTCTGTAAATAACAAAAAGAAAGAAAGATGATGTGAAAAAAAAAAAAAAAGAAGAGAAAGAAATGAGCAAATAGCCTGACTGGGTGCCACTTCACTGGTGACATATATATATATGTGTGTGTGTATGCAGTATACATATATATATTCACACTTTCACACTGGGGCGGTTTGCAGGCGCTATCGTGCTAATAATAGCGCCTGCAAACCGACCCGAAAGTGCTGCTGCTTTCATTCCAGTGTGAATATATAGAGCGATGGCTGTCAGGACGGTAAAAAAAAGTCCTGCTAGCAGCATCTTCAGAGCGGTGAAGGAGCGGTGTGTATACCGCTCCTTCACCGCTCCTGCCCATTGAAATCAATGGGACAGCGCGGCTATACCTCCGGCAAAGCGCTTTGTGGTGGTATTTAACCCTTTCTCGGCCGCTAGCGGGGGTAAAAGCGCCCCGCTAGCAGCCGCATACCGACGGTTCGCCGCCCCAGTGTGGAAGGGCTCTAGGAGTAAATAATGAGTTTGGAAATTCTAGAGAAATATATAAATAATGCATTACAATTTAACTAAATCCATTGGATTTTATTGGACTAAAATGGATGAGATTATAGGTGACTAAAATATGACTAAAACGAAAATGGCATTTTAGTCAAAAGACTAAAACAAAATCGAAATCTGCTGAGAAAATTAACACTGTTTATATATATGTGTGTAGATAGAGAGAGAGAGAGAGAGAGAGAGAGAGAGAGAGAGAGATAGAGAGATAGAGAGATAGACAGACAGATAGATAGATAGATAGATAGATAGATAGATAGATAGACAGACAGATAGATAGATAGATAGATAGATCGATCGATCGATCGATCGATCGATCGATAGATAGATAGATAGACAGACAGATAGATAGATAGATAGATAGATCGATCGATCGATCGATCGATCGATAGATAGATAGATAGATTGATTGATTTAGGACAGGAGTCATCATTCATGTAACATGGCAGAAGTTCGATTATTTGCTTTGCCTTCATTGATACATTGATAGATCCGTGTCTATAGGAAGGTCAATATTATTGTAATATTTTGTACTGGTATACATAATAGGGAAATCAGTGATAGTCTGATGATGAGTAAAAATACTGGAAGCTTTGCGGGGGAGGGGCGCCGTCCGTCATTTGTTGTATTTCATGGGGTCAATACGAGCCTCTGCCCTGTCGGAATCACCACTTGCTCCTCCCGGCACACTTCTCTAGTGACTGCCGGTGTTCTGACACACGCTCACTCTGACGTCACTCCCTTTACTTGTGGGGGTTGGATTTCCCAAATGGGCGCATCTTTGCGGGGCGTGTTTACAGAAGGGTGGGACATTTCTCAACATAACACACAGGACACCGGGTCATTCCTCTCTCTCCATCTCCGCACCGCCCGCCCTAGAGATTTCTCCTTCCAGGTAAGTAGACCCTGTGCGACACATTGTATCTTTATATCTGTAACTCTCCGATCTGATTTATATATTGAGATGTTATAGGAAGTGTGGAGGACTTTGTATTAGGAAGGAGAACTCTCCGATCAAAAGACATCCCAACCTGCAACAACTCATTTCAGGGAGGGGACGTTTCACACCGGCGCCGACCCCCTCGACTGGGCACACAGTAGGGCACACATCATGGGGCACAGATTAGGGCATGGGGCACACAGCGGGCATGGGGCATACAACAGGGCACACAGGGGCACTGGACACACATCAGGACATGGGGCACACAGTATGGAACACATCAGGGCACACAGCAGGGCACACAGTGGGGTATGGGGCACACAGCAGGGCACACAGTGGGGTATGGGGCACACAGCGGGACACTGGGCACACAGCAGGGCTTGAGGCATACAGGAGGGCACACAGCAGGGCACATCATGGGGCACACATCAGGACATGGGGCACACAGTAGGGTACATCATGGGGCACACATCAGGACACACAGTGGGCATGGGGCACACATCAGGACAGGGCACACATCTGGGCACAGGGAACATCATGGGGCATACAAAAAATAAAAACTGAACCAACACATATTATATCACATAAAAGCACGGTAAGCCCATACTACTCCAACTCCAATAACCATAAATAAATTCCTTGTGTTTAAGTATAGGAGAATGTGCTTATTGAGCTCTGTGCATTTTACCTCTCATGGCACGCTCTTCCCCACCGGACCCTCCTTCCGAAGCACCTGGGGTGGACGGGAGGGAAGGAGGGGCCGGCGGGGATGAGTGTTCCAACAGGGCATTCTGAGAGGTCTCAGCGCAGCATTGGGACTAGGGTTGCCACCCGTACGGGATTGACCCGGACAGTACGGGTTTGGCAACTTGTGCCCGGGTTTCTGTCCCCTGGAAACCCGGGCACAACTAATATCCAGTGCCTCTGTCTGTGTCCCGTCCTCCGCCCCATAGCTCTGTATTTATTATGTGGCCGGGGCGGCTGTGCGGCGCGCGCCTCTCTGCTCCATATCACAGACCGCCGGTGTAGCTTGTCTGTGTAAGAGGCGAGCAGCCGTGAGCTCCGACCGGCCTCCTGGCCTCATCTCATGGAGCCTCGGCCTCGTTCTCTTCCTGCTCCACCACAGCTGGGGACCGTGGGAGACGAGAGGTGACAGGGGAGCCCGAGACCTTGTCAGCACAGCGGGATGTTGGAACCCAAAGGTATGATCGCAGCGGCAGCCCCCTCCTCTCTGTCAGCCCCCCTCTCCTCTCTGTCAGCCCCCCTCTCCTCTCTGTCAGCCCCCCTCTCCTCTCTGTCAGCCCCCCTCTCCTCTCTGTCAGCCCCCCTCTCCTCTCTGTCAGCCCCCCTCTCCTCTCTGTCAGCCCCCCCTCCTCTCTGTTAGCCCCCCTCTCCTCTCTGTTAGCCCCCCTCTCCTCTCTGTCAGCAGCCCCCCCTCTCCTCTCTGTCAGCCCCCCTCTCCTCTCTGTTAGCCCCCCTCTCCTCTCTGTCAGCCCCCCCTCTCCTCTCTGTCAGCAGCCCCCCCTCTCCTCTCTGTCAGCAGCCCCCCCCTCTCCTCTCTGTCAGCAGCCCCCCCCTCTCCTCTCTGTCAGCAGCCCCCCTCTCCTCTCTGTCCGCAGCCCCCCTCTCCTCTCTGTCAGCAGCCCCCCTCTCCTCTCTGTTAGCCCCCCTCTTCCTCTCCTCTGTCAGCCCCCCTATTCTGCTCCTCTGTCAGCCCCCCTCTTCCTCTCCTCTGTCAGCCCCCCTCCTCTGTCAGTTCCTCTCTGTCAGCCCCCTTCCCCTCTGTCAGCCCCCCTCCTCCTATCCCCTGTCCCCCCATACTAAACCAGGAGACCTCCCCCCGCTCCCCACCAAACATTACACACTACATACACACTATATTGTACATTACACACGCCTGCACTATATACACACTATATTGTACATTACACACACCTGCACTATATACACACTATATTGTACATTACACACGCCTGCACTATATACACTATATTGTACATTACACACTCCTGCACTATATACACACTATATTGATTATTACACACGCCTGCACTATATACACACTATATTGAACATTACACACGCCTGCACTATATACACTATATTGTACATTACACACGCCTGCTCTATAGACACTATATTGTACATTACACACGCCTGCTCTATAGACACTATATTGTACATTACACACGCCTGCACTATATACACTATATTGTACATTACACACGCCTGCACTATATACACACTATATTGTACATTACACACGCCTGCACTATATACACACTATATTGTACATTACACACGCCTGCACTATATACACTATATTGTACATTACACACGCCTGCACTATATACACTATATTGTACATTACACACGCCTGCACTATATACACTATATTGTACATTACACACGCCTGCACTATATACACTATATTGTACATTACACACGCCTGCACTATATACACTATATTGTACATTACACACGCCTGCACTATGGACATTATATTGTACATTACACACGCCTGCTCTATGGACATTATATTGTACATTACACATGCCTGCTCTATGGACACTATATTGTACATTACACACGCCTGCTCTATGGACACTATATTGTACATTACACACGCCTGCACTATATACACTATATTGTACATTACACATGCCTGCTCTATGGACATTATATTGTACATTACACATGCCTGCTCTATGGACACTATATTGTACATTACACACGCCTGCTCTATGGACACTATATTGTACATTACACACGCCTGCACTATATACACTATATTGTACATTACACACGCCTGCACTATATACACTATATTGTACATTACACACGCCTGCACTATATACACTATATTGTACATTACACACGCCTGCACTATATACACTATATTGTACATTACACACGCCTGCTCTATAGACACTATATTGTACATTACACACGCCTGCACTATATACACTATATTGTACATTACACACGCCTGCTCTATAGACACTATATTGTACATTACACACGCCTGCTCTATAGACACTATATTGTACATTACACACCTGCACTATATGCAAATGGCTACACCCACTGTTCACCGCTGCGCATGCCGCATTAATACTCCCCTAGGGCACACAGAGATGTCCCGGGTATTTTACAATCTCATAGTGTATGCTACAAAAAAAATGCCAAGCCCCGCTGAAGTGTTCGGGTTTGGCTCGAAGAAAAGGTGGCAACCCTAATTGGGACACCAGCATGGAGTTTGTCTCCAGATCTCCCAGCTCTGTCCCGCCCCCTCCCCTGTCCACAGACAGAAGACGGAGCAGCTCGAGCTGCCGCTGCCGTACTCCTTTCGTCGCTCGGGTTGCTCTGTCTGCGGCTGAGTGACAGTCCCAGCCGGGAGATTGCCCGGCGCTCGTGGGTGTCCGGGAGCCCGCAGTCAAATTCGGGAGGCTCCCGCGACTCACAGGAGACTTGAGAAGTCTGGATCAGGATCAGGTTAGCTGGAGAAGACGTAAGAAGTCCATTCACTTTACTTAGTAAATAAGATGAAATAATATGTAATGTAATCAAACCAGCAAAAGAATTGGCCATATAGAGGGAACCAGTGTTGTGCCGAGAATGGTTTCCCCGTCGAAATCTGTTCCCCCTGCCTCTCGGCTGAGATCGGAACTCCGCCTCTCCAGCCCTCTGCACTGCTGCTCCTCCTACTCTACCCCGCATTCTAATCTTTCCCCCGTGCGCGTCCCCGTCCCCTGTACAATTATATGGTACAATACTATTACTCCTTCCATATAAATATATTATATATCTATATATAGATATATACACATAAATAGATATATACATTATATATATATATATATATATATATATATATATATATATATATATAACACATATACACATATACACATATATATATATATACACACACACACATACATATCGATATCTATAGATATCTCTAGATATATATATATATATATATATTAAATATCGATATGTGGGTGTGTATATGTGTATATATTTATATATATATATATATATATATATATATATATATATATATATATATATATATATATATAAAAATCCTTCTACCATTCCTGTGCGTGTCCCCTGTACAAAATTATTAATCCATACACACACACACATATATATATATATATCTAAAAAAAAAATATATATATATATATATATATGTATACACACCTCATCATTATTATCCCTTCATATTAATGTGTCTAATTTATTCTTACCCCTCCTACGTCTTCATTATTATCCCCTCCTATTATTTAATATTATTCCGTGACATCCCTTCTATTATTTTTAGACACTGGAAATTCTCCCCACAGTCCCCTATTATTATTATTATTATTATTATTACTCCTACCACCTATTACATGTCTATCAGTATACACGTCATCATTATCATCTTCTCTTCCTATTATTTTATCTAATTTTTTTATTGCCCCTCCTATTATTTTATTTATTATTACACCTCCTATTATATTTATTGTTAACCCTTCTATTATTTTACATTATTATTACACCTCCTATTATTTTATCTAATTTATTATTACCCCCTCCGAGTGGCAGTTGTTGCAGAAAATTTTTTTGGGGGGCGCAAACAAACTGAAAAATTCAGAAAAAAAAAATTATCAAACGCAGCCACTGTGCACATCTGTTTCTCTGACTGCTCTACTCTTTGTATAAATCATCCTCACTCTTCTTTCTTACCCCAGACCCTTTGTGTCCAGGGGAAGCGGATTTTGATAGCAAGCTGACTATTGCTATCGAATCTGGTTCCCCCTCCCAATATAGCTTCTGCAGCATTTCAAGGGTTAAAAACACTTGTATATGGCTTTTCTGACTGCTCTACTCTTTCTATAAATCATCCTCACTCTTCTTTCTTATCCCAGACCCTTTCTGTCCAGGGGAACGGATTCTGATAGCAAGCTGACTGTGTGTTAAATTTGGTGTTATCGCTCTCACTCTCTCATATTGGTCACTGGAAGTTCAACATGGCACCTCATGGGAAAGAACTCTCTGAGGATCTGAAAAAAAGAATTGTTGCTCTACATAAAGATGGCCTAGGCTATAAGAAGATTGCCAAGACCCTGAAACTGAGCTGCAGCACGGTGGCCAAGACCATACAGCGGTATAACAGGACAGGCTCCCCTCAGAACAAGCCTCGCCATGGTCCACCAAAGAAGCTGAGTGCACGTGCTCAGCGTCATATCCAGAGGTTGTCTTTGGGAAATAGACGTATAAGTGCTGCCAGCATTGCTGCAGAGGTTAAAGGGGTCAGCCTGTAAGTGCTCGGACCATATGTCGCACACTGCATCAAATTGGTCTGCATGGCTGTCATCCCAGAAGGAAGCCTCTTCTAAAGATGATGCACAAGAAAGCCCACAAACAGTTTGCTGAAAACAAGCAGACTAAGGACATGGATTACTGGAACCATGTCCTGTGGTCTGATGAGACCAAGATAAACGTATTTGGTTCAGATGGTGACAAGCGTGTGTGGGGGCAACCAGGTGAGGAGTACAAAGACAAGTGTGTGTTGTCTACAGTCAAGCATTGTGGTGGGAGTGTCATGGTCTGGGGCTGCATGAGTGCTCCCGGTGTGCTAAAAGAAATCCTTGACTCGTGCAGAAGTTCGACCGCATCACTTCCGGTGCGGCTACATCACAAAACAGCTGATCGCGGGGCTCCACTGCACATGCGCTGCTTCACCATGCCTATACCGCGCATGCGCAGACATTCATTTTAGTTGAGAAAAATTATAGACTCGAGTGGGTAGGCGGAGGCGGTGCGAGTTGCTTAATTACATCATCGGCAGCACCACCTCCAGCCCCGCCCCTAGCCTGCTCTGGAGAAGGGGGGCGGGCCCCCTTGCAACTCAGCACTGTGTATATCAACGGGACCAAGGTTGAGAGAAAATATCAAGCTGCACCGCCTCCAGCTCTGCTCCCGCCACTAGCCTGCTCTGCTGAAGGTGGGCGGGCCCAATGCATAATAGCACTGTGTATATCAATGGCAGGTCCAGGAAAAATATAGAGCTGCGCCTGTGGGAGGGGCCAAGCCTTTGCATAGAAGACATTCCTCATCAATATGAGCATCCACACTGCATGGTGTACATAATATGAAGGGCTTTTCAATCTGTTCAGGAACGAAAACAGCAGCCTGACACATGAAGCCTCCGCTTACACAAATCTGTCTGTGCACAACCCTTCAAAATACATAAAAGGGAGGTCAAAGAAAATTATAGAGCAGTGTCTGTGACAGTGGCGGTTGGTGCTCAAAAATTTTGGGGGGGCGCAAACAAACTGAAAAATACTGAAACCACCCCAGCCCCCCCCCCCCAATCAATTGCAGCCTGTCAAATGCAGTAATTTGTGCCCGTCAAATGCAGCCACTGTGCCAGTCAAATGCAGCCACTTGTGCCCGTCATACGTAGCCATTGTGCCCACCATATGCAGCCACTTGTGCCCGTCATACGCAGCCACTTGTGCCCATCATACGCAGCCACTTGTGCCCGTCATACGCAGCCACTTGTGCCAGTCATACGCAGCCACTTTTGCCCGTCATACGCAGCCACTTGTGCCCCTCATACGCAGCCACTTGTGCCCCTCATACGCAGCCACTTGTGCCCCTCATACGCAGCCACTTGTGCCCCTCATACGCAGCCACTTGTGCCCCTCATACGCAGCCACTTGTGCCCCTCATACGCAGCCACTTGTGCCCCTTATACGCAGCCACTTGTGGCCCTCATATGCAGCCACTTCTGCCATTCAAATGGAGCCACTTGTGCCCATCATATGCAGCCACTTGTGCCTATCATATGCAGCCACTTGTGCCTATCATATGCAGCCACTTGTGCCCATCAAATGCAGCCAGGCGCGTCCCCCAACTCGGCTGTTACTTCACTAACCCCCCCCCCCCGCCGCGCGGCTGGTCTAGTGGCACTTCCCGAGTGATGGGCTTCCTCCTCTTCTGTAGCGGCAGCTGTGGCCCCTTTGTCCGCTCAGCTCCTCAGGCTTCTATAGTATGTGTCTATAGTATGCCTGTAAAGGGGGGCATGTTTCCTGTTATTAGAACAGTCTGACAGCAAAATGACATTTCTAAAGGAAAAAAAGTCATGTAAAATTACTATCGCTAGCGCCAGCTATAATGAATTGTCGGTCCGGCAATACACATAAAAGTTAATTGATAAAAACTGCATGGAGTTTCACCACAGGGGAACCCCGAACCAAAATTAAAAAAAAAAAACTGCGTGGGGGTCCCCCTAAATTCCATACCAGGCCCTTCAGTTCTGGTATAGATATTAAGGGGAACCCCACGCCAAAATTAAAAAAAAATGGCGTGGGGTCCCCCCATAAATCCATACCAGACCCTTATCTGAGCACGCAACCTGGCAGGCCGCAGGAAAAGAGGGGGGAACGAGAGAGCGCCCCCCCCTCCTTAACCATACCAGGCCACATGCCCTCAACATTGGGAGGGTGCTTTGGGGAGAAGGACCTCATCCCCACAAGCCTTGCCCGGTGGTTGTGGGGGTCTGCGGGCCGGGGGCTTAGCGGAATCTGGAAGCACCCTTTAACAAGGGGACCCCCAGATCCCGCCCCCCCCATGTGAATTGGTAATGGGGTAAAAATTTACCACCACCATTTCACAAAAAAGTGTCAAAAAGGTTAAACACAAGAGATGGTTTTTGACAAGTCCTTTATTAGTTTCTTCTTCTTTCCGCTTCTTCTTCCATCTTCTTTCTTTTGGTCTTCCTTCGGTGTTCTTTTCTTCTTCCTCCATCTTATTCTTCTCCATCTTCTTCTTCTCCATCTTCTTCTTCCTCCGCTCTTCTTCTCCGCTCCGTCCGCATGATCCGCCTCAGTGGGAGTCTTCCGCCGTGTGACGCTTTGGTTCTTCTGACACTTCTTACATAACGGAGGGCGGGGTCACCCGGTGACGCAGGGGACTTCCTGGGACTTTCCTATGACTTTCCCCGTGTTGTCAGAGGGGGGCAGGGACACGCCCCGCCCTCCGTTATATAAGAAGTGTCAGAAGAACCGAAGCGTCACACAGCGGAAGACTCCCACTGAGGCGGATCGTGCGGACGGAGCGGAGAAGAAGCCGGAGGAAGATGCGGGACGAGAAGAGCAGAGGAAGAAGAAGATGGAGAAGAAGAAGATGGAGGAAGTAGAAGAACAACGAAGGAAGACCAGAAGAAAGAAGATGGAAGAAGAAGCGGAAAGAAGAAGAAATTAATAAAGGACTTGTCAAAAACTGTTTTGTGTTTTTTAACCTTTTTGACACTTTTTTTGTGAAATGGTAGGGGTACATTTGTACCCCATTACCAATTCACACAGGGGGGGCGGGATCTGGGGGTCCCCTTGTTAAAGGGGGCTTCCAGATTCCGATAAGCCCCCCGCCCGCAGACCCCCAAAACCACCGGGCAAGGGTTGTGGGGATGAGGCCCTTCTCCCCATCAACATGGGGACAAGGTGCTTTGGGGAGCTACCCCAAAGCACCCTCCCAATGTTGAGGGCATGTGGCCTGGTATGGTTAAGGAGGGGGGCGCTCTCCTGTCCCCCCTCTTTTCCTACGGCCTGCCAGGTTGCGTGCTCGGATAAGGGTCTGAGATAGATTTTTCGGTGGACCCTACACCATTTTTTTTTACATTTTGGTTCGGGGCTCCCCTGTGGGGAAATTCCATGCCGTTTTTAGCAATGAACTTTTATGTGTATTGCCGGACCGACAATTCATTATAGCCGGCGCTAGCGATAGTAGTTTTACATGACTTTTTTTCCTTTAGAAATGTCATTTTGCTGTCAGACTGTTCTAAACACAGGAAACATGCTCCACTTTACAGGCATACTATAGACACCCCCCAGGTACGAAATTTAAAGGAATATTACACTTTTATTGTTTCACTTTAAGCATTATTAAAATCACTGCTCCTGAAAAAACGTCAGTTTTTAAAACTTCTTTTTGCATTGATACATGTCCCCTGGGGCAGGACC
>JBBGZY010001966.1:195000-230000 GCA_037952925.1 Lithobates clamitans
GTTAGAGCCTCACCACATTCACTAAGCTCTGGGGGGAAAAAAAGAGAGAAACTGTACTTGGAAAGTGCACAGTCTCTTTGCCTTTAAGAAATAAGCCCCAAAGTCTAGCATTGTGGACAGCAGCAGCAGCAAGCAAAAACAGGCATGTGTGCATGCAACTTGGTGTGGGTTGCTAAACAAACACCCACACAAAATACAAAGGGGTTACAGCATAGTGGCAAAAAAAAACTGTTTTAGCTTGATTTTTAATCTCTGATTTACCCTTAACTACAGGTAAGCCTATAAAAAGGCTTACCAGTAGGTACTGTGAATATCTCCTAAACTTGCACTATTTAGGACAGTGTTTCTCAAACTTTTTTGCCTTGCGGCGCACCAAAAAGATCTAAAAATTTTCATGGCGCACCTGAAAAGATTTAACATTTTTTGTGGTGAAGAACTTATTTATTGTGACTAGGGATGAGCCGAACACCCCCCGGTTCGGTTCGCACCAGAACCTGCGAACGGACCGAAAATTTGCACGAACGTTAGAACCCCATTGACGTCTATGGGACTCGAACATTCGAAATCAAAAGTGCTCATTTTAAAGGCTAATTTGCATTATATTGTCCTAAAAAGGGTTTGGGGACCCGGGTCCTGCCCCAGGGGACATGTATCAATGCAAAAAAAACTTTTAAAAACGGCCGTTTCTTCGGGAGCAGTGATTTTAATGATGCTTAAAGTTTAAAAAAAGTGAAATATTCCTTTAAATATCGTACCTGGGGGGTGTCTATAGTATGCCTGTAAAGTGGCGCATGTTTCCCGTGCTTAGAACAGTCCCTGCACAAAATGTAATTTTTAAAGGAAAAAAAGTCATTTAAAACTGCTTGCGGCTTTAATGTAATGTCGGGTCCTGGCAATATGGATGAAAATCAGTGAGACAAACGGCATGGGTAACCCCCAGTCCATTACCAGGCCCTTTGGGTCTTGTATGGATATTAAGGGGAACCCCGCACCTAAATTAAAAAAAGGAAAGGTGTGGGGCCCCCAGGCCCTATATACTCTGAACAGCAGTATACAGGCGGTGCAAACAAGACAGGGAGTGTAGGTTTGTTGTTAAGTAGAATCTGTTTGTAATTTTTAACGGATGCATTTTTAACGTGTTTAGCTCCAGCCAAAAAATCTATTTTAAGCTTTTTGGAAAACATAGGGAAGGGTGATCACCCCTGTGACATTTGTTTTGCTGTCTGTGCTCCTCTTCAGAAGATTTCACCTCATTTTTTGTCCCAATGACAAATGTTTTTTTGAAAATTTGGGTTTTTTTGTGAAACAAGGATTGGTGATAAAGCATCAGTGGAAAGGAGAAACGTTTTTCCCATATTAACTCTTACAGGAGAGAATTTCCCTTCCTAGGGGGTAAATTTCATCTCACTTCCTGTTGTCTCCTTCCATTTGCAAGTAGGAGTCGTTTGTAAGTTGGATGTTTGAAAGTAGGGGCCTGCCCTATATACTCAGCAGAAATTTGGGCCTTAGGTGTTGTGGCCACAACACTGTAAGCCCTCACAGGGCCCTGCTGTGAAATATTAGATCAAAAATTGTAATTACATGCAGCTGTTGAACAGGGGCAGAAAAATTGGGCCTTTGGTGGTGGTGGTGCTAGTGCCACAACACTGTAAGTCCTCAATCGCTCTTGGTGGGCGCAGAAACGGGCCCTGCTGTGAAATATTACATCAAGAATTGTAATTACATGCCATTGTTGAACAGGGGCTGAAAAATTGGGTCTTAGGCACTGGTGCTGGTGCCACAACACTGCAACCCCTCACAGATACTCTAGTTGGAATGCAGAAACGAGCTGTGCTGCAAAGTATTGCATCAAAAATTGTAATTACACACCCCTGTTAAACAGGGGCTGAAAAATTGGGCCTTAGGCACTGGTGGTGGCGCCCAGAACCAAAAATGTTCTTACAAGCTATCAGCGTGTTAATTGAGGAGGAAGAGGATAATTACTCAGGATAGTCACTCAGCATCAGCATAGGCAGTCTTTGAAGGGATCTGAGATTTCTAAAAAAATTATTCGGTTACATCAGCATCAGGTGCTTGGTAGCTGGTGGTGTTCCAAGACTGATTCATTTTTATGAAGGTCAGTTGATCGACCAAGTCGGTGGACAGACGCACTCTGTGATCGGTTACAAAGCCTCCAGGAGCACTGAATGTGCATTCCGAAAGAACGCTGGATGCAGGACAGGCCAGTAGCTCAATTGCATACTGTGCAAGCTCTGGCCAGTGATCTATCCTCAAGAACCAGTAACCCCGAGGATTTTCGGAGGGAAAGGTGTCCAAGACAGATCTTGCCCCTAGGTATTCCTGCACCATGTAAAACAGACGCTGGCGATGGTTGCTGGAACCGATCATACCTTGGGGCTGCGGACCAAAAAATTGTCTGAACGCATCGGTCAGACGGCCACCTTCTCCACCGCTCCTTCTTTGACTGACCGAAGCCTCAGCAACACGTAGTCCAGAAACAGGAGTTTGTAACCTCCCAGTCTCTGGGAACGCGTTGCACAGACCTTTCTGCAAGGCCTCCCGAAGATGTTTCATCCTCTGCTCCCTCTGCGATGGCAAGATAAGGTCCGCAACCTTACCCTTGTAACGTGGATCAAGGAGGGTTGCCAGCAAGTATTGGTCCTTCTCCTTGATACCACGAATACGAGGATCCTTACGCAGGCTTTGCAGGATCAAGGAGGCCATGCAGCGTAGGTTTGCTGAGGCATTCGGCCCGAAGTCCTCTGGGTCACTAAGGACGACATGGTCCGCAGCCACCTCCTCCCAGCCACGTACAAGTCCATGTGTTTCTTGGGACTGATCCCTTAAAGACTGCTGCTGATGCTGAGTGCCAGGCTCCACCTCCATACTGACACAATCCTCCTCCTCCTCGTCCTCTTCCTGTGTGATCAGTGGGCACGCAGGAACACTGTCTGGATAAAGGGGGCCTTGAGAGCTAAGGAAGTCCTCCTCTTCCTGCCTCTGTTCTTCCTCAAGTGCCCTGTCCATTACTCCACGCAGCGTGTGCTCCAACAGGTGGACAAGGGGGACAGTGTCACTGATGCATGCACTGTCACTGCTCACCATTCTCGTGGCCTCCTCAAATGGTGACAGGACAGTGCATGCATCCCTGATCATGGCCCACTGGCGTGGGGAAAAAAAAACAAGCTCCCCTGACCCTGTCCTGGTGCCATAGTCGCACAGGTACTCATTGATGGCCCTCTGCTGCATGTGCAGCTGCTGCAGCATGGCCAACGTTGAGTTCCACCTGGTGGGCAGGTCACAGATTAGGCGGTTCTTGGCAGGTTAAACTCCTTTTGGAGGTCTGCCAGCCGAGCACTGGCATTATATGACCGGCGGAAATGCACACAGACTTTCCTGGCCTGCCTCAGGACATCCTGTAGGCCCGGGTAACTGCCCAAGAACCGCTGCACCACCAAGTTAAGGATGTGAGCCAAACAGGGCACATGGGTCATTTGTCCCTGTCGGAGGGCAGAGAGGAGGTTGGTGCCATTGTCGCAAACCACCATTCCTGCCTTAAGTTGGCGTGGCGTCAACCACCTCTGAACCTGCCCCTGCAGAGCTGACAGAATCTCTGCCCCAGTGTGGCTCCTGTCCCCCAAGCACACCAGCTCAAGCACCGCATGGCATCTTTTGGCCTGCATATTTGCGTAGCTCCTTGAACGGCTACGGAGCACCGCTGGTTCCGAGGACAAAGCACAGGAAGAGGCCATGGAGGAAGAAGAAGAGGAGGGGGCGGAGGAGAGAGGTGTGTCACAATCATTAGTAGTGGTATTTTGGAGGCGTGGTGGCGGAACAACCTCCAACACTACTGCACCTTGTCCTGAATCCTTCCCAGCTGCCAGCAGAGTCACCCAATGCGCGGTGAAACTTAGGTAACGTCCCTGTCCATGCCTGCTGGACCATGAATCAGCGGTAATATGCACCTTACCGCTGACCGCCCTGTCCAGCGAGGCCAAGACATTGCCTTCCACATGCCGGTAGAGAGCCGGAATCGCCTTCCGTGAGAAAAAGTGGCGTTTGGGTACCTGCCACTGAGGAACCGCACATTCCACAAACTCACGGAAGGGGACAGAGTCTACCAACTGATAAGGCAGCAGTTGAAGTGCTAACAATTTTGCCAAGCTAGCATTCAACCGCTGGGCATGTGGATGGCTGGGAGCGAACTTCTTTAGGTGGTGCAGCAGCTGGGGCAGGGAAATTTGCCTGGTACAATCTGACGTCGGTGTACCGAAAGCAGATTGCCCACAAGTACTTGGCTGTAACACACAATTCTACACCTTCATTTCTCTCAGTGCAGGTCTCAGAGAGGATTGAAGGTATAGTGGGGTTGGAGATGTCAGCTGATGAGGAGCAAGGAGAGGTCCTCTTTGTTGTGGGTCTTTTAAATACGCTTGCCAACGAACTGCATGGCAGGTCAACATATGTCTGGTCAAGCATGTGGTGCCCAAGCGGGAGATGTTTTGGCCACGCGAGATACGCTTGAGACATATGTTGCAAATAGCAGCGGTGCGATCTGATTCACTCGTCTCAAAAAAGGCCCACACCAAAGAACTTTTTGAATAACGCGCAGAGACTGCAGCGCCCTGCACATGCGGAGCTTTGCGGTGTGATGCAGTCAGTGTACTGCCCTTAGGCTGGCCCCTGGAGGGCATCCTGCCTCGTTGGTGATGTGCCGCCTCCTCCTCCTCCTCCTCTCTCATATCAGGCAGCCACGTTGAGTCAGTGACCTCATCATCCCCTCCCTCCTCATCATTGGAGCAAACCTGGCAGTATGCTGCAGCAGGGGGAGCATGACTGCCAGATTGCTGTCCTTCTTGGGCACCCCCTCTGTCCGTGCTCATGTTACTGCCTTCATCTAGCTCAGTATCATCATCAGAGCCTTCCAAACGCTGGGCATCCTCCTGGAGCATGTACCCAACACTGTGGTCAAACAGTTTGAGGGACTCCTCAGGAGGACATGGTGGGGCTAGGGAAGGAGTCACTGATGCCATTGAGCTGAGGGAAGAGGCCGCTGCTTTGCCAGACAAAGTACCCAGAGCATGGGTGAGAGAGGATGAGGAGGATGAGGACGGCTTGGTCATCCACTCGACCAAGTCTTCCGCATGTTGCGGCTCAACACGGCCAGCTGCCAAAAAAAAGTCCAAGCGTGTCCCACGGCTATGTGCTGATGAGGATGCACCATCTCCACGACCAGCACTAGACACAGAGCTACCCTCTTTTATTGGCTTGTGATTGTCTGCCTCTCCTTGTCGGCCTTCCAGACATACTAATGTCCTGTAGCTCCACTAAGCTGGGATATATATATATATATATATATATATATATATATATATATGTACTGATACTGCAGCTAGCAAAATCAACTGCCTGCCTGTAGTATGAGAACACCACCAACCTTCTACAGGTAGCTTTAGCTGAACACTGTGCAGAGCTCGCAAAAAACTAACTTGTTGCTTATTTAGCTGCTTGCGGTAGTGATAGGATCAGGAAAACACCACCAACCTTCTACAGGTAGCTTTAGGTGAACACTGTGCAGAGCTCCCCAAAAACTAACTTGTAACTTATTTAGCTGCCTGCGGTAGTGATAGGATCAGGAAAACACCACCAACCTTCTACAGGTAGCTTTAGCTGAACACTGTGCAGAGCTCGCAAAAAAATAACTTGTAGGTTTAGCTGAACACTGTGAGGAGGACGCACTACACTAACTTGTAGCTTTAGCTGAACACTGTGCAGAGGTCTCACTACACTAACTTGTAGTTTTAGCTGAACACTGTGAGCAGGTCGCACTACACTAACTTGTAGTTTTAGCTGAACACTGTCAGCAGGACACACTACACTAACTTGTAGTTTTAGCTGAACACTGTGCAGAGGTCTCACTACACTAACTTGTAGTTTTAGCTGAACACTGTGAGCAGGACACACTACACTAACTTGTAGCTTTAGCTGAACACTGTGCAGAAGTCTCACTACACTAACTTGTAGCTTTAGCTGAACACTGTGCAGAGGTCTCACTACACTAACTTGTAGCTTTAGCTGAACACTGTGCAGAGGTCTCACTAAACTAACTTGTAGTTTTAGCTGAACACTGTGAGGAGGACGCACTACACTAACTTGTAGTTTTAGCTGAACACTGTGCAGAGGTCTCACTACACTAACTTGTAGTTTTAGCTGAACACTGTGAGCAGGACGCACTACACTAACTTGTAGCTTTAGCTGAACACTGTGCAGAGGTCTCACTACACTAACTTGTAGTTTTAGCTGAACACTGTGAGCAGGACGCACCACACTAACTTGTAGCTTTAGCTGAACACTGTGCAGAGGTCTCACTACACTAACTTGTAGTTTTAGCTGAACACTGTGAGCAGGACGCACTACACTAACTTGTAGCTTTAGCTGAACACTGTACAGAGGTCTCACTACACTAACTTGTAGCTTTAGCTGAACACTGTGCAGAGGTCGCACTACACTAACTTGTAGTTTTAGCTGAACAGTGTGAGCAGGACGCACTACACTAACTTGTAGCTTTAGCTGAACACTGTACAGAGGTCTCACTACACTAACTTGTAGTTTTAGCTGAACACTGTGAGCAGGACGCACTACACTAACTTATAGCTTTAGCTGAACACTGTGCAGAGGTCTCACTACACTAACTTGTAGTTTTAGCTGAACACTGTGAGCAGGACACACAACACTAACTTGTAGCTTTAGCTGAACACTGTGCAGAGGTCTCACTACACTAACTTGAAGCTTTAGCTGAACACTGTGCAGAGGTCGCACTACACTAACTTGTAGTTTTAGCTGAACACTGTGAGCAGGACGCACTACACTAACTTGTAGCTTTAGCTGAACACTGTGCAGAAGTCTCACTTCACTAACTTGTAGTTTTAGCTGAACACTGTGAGCAGGACGCACTACACTAACTTGTAGCTGAACACTGTGCAGAGGTCTCACTACACTAACTTGTAGTTTTAGCTAAACACTGTGAGCAGGACGCACTACACTAACTTGTAGCTTTAGCTGAACACTGTGCAGAGGTCTCACTACACTAACTTGTAGATTTAGCTGAACACTGTGAGCAGGACACACTACACTAACTTGTAGCTTTAGCTGAACACTGTGCAGAGGTCTCACTACACTAACTTGTAGTTTTAGCTGAACACTGTGAGCAGGATGCACTACACTAACTTGTAGCTTTAACTAAACACTGTGCAGAGGTCTCACTAAACTAACTTGTAGTTTTAGCTGAACACTGTGAGCAGGACGCACTACACTAACTTGTAGTTTTAGCTGAACACTGTGAGCAGGAAGCACTACACTAACTTGTAGCTTTAGCTGAACACTGTGCAGAGGTCTCACTACACTAACTTGTAGTTTTAGCTGAACACTGTGAGGAGGACGCACTACACTAACTTGTAGCTTTAGCTGAACACTGTGCAGAGGTCTCACTACACTAACTTGAAGCTTTAGCTGAACACTGTGCAGAGGTCACACCACACTAACTTGTAGTTTTAGCTGAACACTGTGAGCAGGACGCACTACACTAACTTGTAGATTTAGCTGAACACTGTGCAGAGGTCTCACTTCACTAACTTGTAGTTTTAGCTGAACACTGTGAGCAGGATGCACTACACTAACTTGTACCTGAACACTGTGCAGAGGTCTCACTACACTAACTTGTAGTTTTAGCTAAACACTGTGAGCAGGACGCACTACACTAACTTGTAGCTTTAGCTGAACACTGTGCAGAGGTCTCACTACACTAACTTGTAGATTTAGCTGAACACTGTGAGCAGGACACACTACACTAACTTGTAGCTTTAGCTGAACACTGTGCAGAGGTCTCACTACACTAACTTGTAGTTTTAGCTGAACACTGTGAGCAGGACGCACTACACTAACTTGTAGCTTTAGCTGAACACTGTGCAGAGGTCTCACTAAACTAACTTGTAGTTTTAGCTGAACACTGTGAGGAGGACGCACTACACTAACTTGTAGTTTTAGCTGAACACTGTGAGCAGGACGCACTACACTGACTTGTAGCTTTAGCTGAACACTGTGCAGAGGTCTCACTACACTAACTTGTAGCTTTAGCTGAACACTGTGCAGAGGTCTCACTACACTAACTTGTAGCTTTAGCTGAACACTGTGCAGAGGTCGCACTACACTAACTTGTAGTTTTAGCTGAACACTGTGAGCAGGACGCACTACACTAACTTGTAGCTTTAGCTGAACACTGTGCAGAGGTCTCACTTCACTAACTTGTAGTTTTAGCTGAACACTGTGAACAGGACGCACTACACTAACTTGTAGCTTTAGCTGAACACTGTGCAGAGGTCTCACTACACTAACTTGTAGTTTTAGCTGAACACTGTGAGCAGGACGCACTACACTAACTTGTAGCTTTAGCTGAACACTGTGCAGAGGTCTCACTAAACTAACTTGTAGTTTTAGCTGAACACTGTGAGGAGGACGCACTACACTAACTTGTAGTTTTAGCTGAACACTGTGAGCAGGAAGCACTACACTAACTTGTAGCTTTAGCTGAACACTGTGCAGAGGTCTCACTACACTAACTTGTAGTTTTAGCTGAACACTGTGAGCAGGACGCACTACACTAACTTGTAGCTTTAGCTGAACAATGTGCAGAGGTCACACTACACTAACTTGTAGTTTTAGCTAAACACTGTGAGCAGGAAGCACTACACTAACTTGTAGCTTTAGCTGAACACTGTGCAGAGGTCTCACTACACTAACTTGTAGTTTTAGCTGAACACTGTGAGCAGGACGCACTACACTAACTTGTAGCTTTAGCTGAACACTGTGCAGAGGTCTCACTACACTAACTTGTAGTTTTAGCTATACACTGTGAGCAGGAAGCACTACACTAACTGTAAATAGTCTAGCTGCCTGACTGTGGTACTAATAGGATCAAAAGAACACCAGCAATTTTCTTCAGGTAGCTGTAAATACTGTAACAAGACAAGCCTGCCTGTCAGTAGGAAGATAACAGGAACGGATCTAGCTAAACTGAATACAGTGAATATATATATATGCAACACCTGGGATGCATATATATTCACAATACACTATAAGTCGGATAACTCACTGACTGTCCTGTCTAATCTAGCTAACTCAAATGAAATGACACTGTCTCTCTCTCTCTCTATCTATGAACGCCGGAACACACTACACAGGGCCGCCGTGCAGGCGGCCTTATATAGTGTGGGGCGTGTTCTAAATCCCCTGAGCCATAATTGGCCAAAGCCACCTTGGCTTTGGCCAATTACAGCTCTCTCTACCGACGGCGCTGTGATTGGCCAAGCATGCGGGTCATAGTGCATGCTTGGCCAATCATCAGCCAGCAATGCACTGCGATGCCGCAGTGAATTATGGGCCGTGACGCGCTACACGAATTTGGTGCGAACGGCCCATAACGTTCGCAATTCGGCGAATGATCGAACAGCCGATGTTTGAGTCGAACATGGGTTCGACTCAAACATGAAGCTCATCCCTAATTGTTACATATATATTTATTTTAAATTTAATGTGAAGGATGTGGCCTGCTTTCGAGAGCAAATCAGATTAAAGCGAGGCTCCAAAGTCGACAAACAGAACAAACAAATAGAACGGTCTCTTATTATTATAATTTATATACGAAAGGAATATATTTAGGAAAGGAACCAATGAATAACAGACTGACAGAGATTGCGTTTTTATATATGTTACTTCTTTAATTTTTGCAACATTGATTCACCATTTAATTTTCCGCTATGTTCAAGGTTTCAAAACACTAGCAATTTTAAAGATTTTTTTAAAACTCCCACGGAACACTTGCAAATCTCCCGCGGCACATTAGTGTGCCACGGCACACAGTTTGAGAATCACTGCTTTAGGAGATATTCAGATTGCACAAAGCCAGTGACGTCACTGGTGCATGCGCTTCGAAGGTTCGGCATACCATGAAGGACCTTAAGGGCCCGAGCCGTAAATGGCAAATCCCGCAAATCATTGCGCCCTCGGCCACTTATGTAGCCAGAGGTCGCGAACCCGGAAGGGAGACCGGGGGAAGATGGAAGCCCTCGCAGTGGTGACAGTGCAGCGCTGGAGGGCTTCTTTTTAAGGAAAGTCTCTCATAATGAGCTAGTATGAGAGGCATGCTAGCACATTATGACTTTGCCTTGCTGGGGATTTTTTTTTTTTCAACTGCAGTTTGCTACCGTTTTAATATGCGCACATAATTATCTTCTCTGTGCTGTAGCCCCCTTGTACTCAGTGAATTTATTGTGATGTTTTTGGGGACAGAACTTGTTACCTGGATAGATTACTATCTTTACCAGTTGGGGTTGTCTACCATCTAAAACCTTGTGCATTTTCCCATTGTGGATTTGCATTGCGGGATTTTGATCTCTAGCTCACCTTCATCTCTGCCTGTTTGCTCCATTTTGCCATTAATAAGTTGATTTAGTAAAGCCAAAAAGACTGCTAAAGAGCTTAGTAAATGAGATAAAGCTGCACTTTACAGAGAATACCCAAGCACATGCAAGGAAAATTAAAAAAAAAAAAAAAAATCACAAAAAAACAGCATTTTTGCTTGCACATGATTGGATGATGGAAGTCAGCAGAGCTTTTGCTTATTTACTAAGCTCTGCAGCAAATGCACTTTGCAAAGTGTACAGTCTATTTTCCTTTAATAAATCAACTCGCATATGTCCATGAAGAATTAGCAGTATGATGCTGGTAAACTTGCTGGGAAAAGTAGGGACTGGTCAGAGAGGGATCAGTTTGACCCAGTTGCCCAGCTTGAACATGTATTTCAATGCATGTGAACTAAGAATCCCCTCTTTTTTATGTATTCTTTATTTAACCACTTCAATACCGGGCACTTTCCCCGCTTCCTGCCCAGACCAATTTTCAGCTTTCAGCGCTGTCGCTGTTTAAATGACAATTGCGTGGTCATACAACACTGTACCCAAACACATTTTTTAACATTTTCTTCCCACAAATAGAGCTTTCTTTTGGTGGTATTTGATCACCTCTGCGGTTTTTATTTTTTGCTAAACAAATAAAAAAAGACTGAAAATTTTGAAAAAAAAAAAGTTTTTCTTTGTTTCTGTTATAAAACTTTGTAGATAAGTATGTTTTCTCCTTCACTGCCGGGCACTGATAAGGTGGCACTGATGAACACAGATGAGGTGGCACCAATGAGGTGGCACTGATGGGCACTGATATGCAACACTGATGGGCACTGATAGGTGGCACTGATATGCAGCACTACTGGGCTCTCATAGGCGGCACAGATGGGCACTCATAGGTGGCACAGATGGGCACTCATAGACAGCACAGATGGGCACTAAAAGGCAGCATTGATGGGTACTTGTGGGTGGCACTAATGAGCACTGATAGGTGGCACTAATGGGCACTGATGGACACTGATGAGTCACTGATTAGGAGGCACTGGCAGGTATTGCTGGTGGGCACTGATTGGCATCATGTGTGGGCACACATTGCCAACCCTGGGCCACCGGGGATGCAATCTCTAGTGGTCATCAGTGGTGGCCATCCCTGGTGGTCCTGGTGGCATCCCTGGTGGTCCTGGGTGGGCATCCGAGGGAGGGCTGTGCTGATAATCAATCAGCGCAGACCCCCTCTCTGTCAGAAGAACAGCCAATCGTCTCTCCACTACTCGCTTCTGTCAGACGCGAGTGAGGAAAAGCCGATAAATGGCTCTTCTGTTTACATTGTGATAAGCTGTGATTGGACACGGCTGATCACGTGGTAAAGAGTCTCCGTCAGAGGCTCTTCACCTAGATCGGAGTTGCGGTGTGCCAGACTGACATGCTGCAACAACAATCGCCGCGATAATTTTAGCAATAAAGTGAGCGTATATCAATATAGTATATTCACATCTGTGATGCTGTTTGGGTGTTTAATTTTGAAAGCCTAAAAGGTTTAGTGCTGAGCAGTGCGGGGTGTACAAACATGGCCTCCGCCACCTTCCTACTGCTGGTGTCCAGCTTCTTTCAAGCCTGGTCATAGAGGCTTACAGGATACAGAGCCTAATACTATATCATACTGCACCATGCTCTACATCTGTGCGTGGGACACTGTTTTGCAAACATTTCACTTGCAATTATATTATTGGGTCTAACTGCATTGTTTGTATTCTGTGTAATTCAAGTAATGTAAATGCCGTCCATCCAAAGATTGCAATCCAATATTTACTAACCACCAGGGGCGGACTGACAACACCCAGGGCCCCCGGACCAAATAAAGCAAGGGCCCCCTGTCAGGCCCAGCTCATGGTCCACCTCTGACCCCGCCCATGGCCCACCCCTGATCCCGCCTCTACATTTTGCACAAAGTACAATTTCTGCCTTTTTTAAAATGGAACCTGGAGGGAGGTCTCTCTCTAACAGTGTCCATTAGACAGTCTGTTAGAAAACGTCCCCTCCAGGCCCCATTAGAGTCTACAACAGAGTCTAATGGGACCTGAAGGGGGGTCTCTCTCTAACAGTGTCCATTAGAGAGTCTCTGTTAGAGAGAGATCCCCTTCCAGGACCCATTAGAGACTACAAAGGAGTATAATGGGACCTAGAGGGGGGCCTCTTTCTAACAGAGTGTACAGTGAACACCTTCATTTACTCTGGTCCTCACTGGACCCCCTCCTTGTGCCATGACTCTCACCCCTGCCCCAACCTCTCACAAAGTAGAAATAAAATTGGCACTGAGTAGCTCTCCTCTTACCTTAACTATGGCTACTGTAGCTGTGGCTGGTTCCCGCGTCCTCTGTGCCTGGCTGGCTGGCTCCTGCGTCCTCTGTGGCTGGCTCCCGCTTCCTCTGTGGCTGGCACCCTGCCGTGGATGGCCGGCTCCATCGTCCTCGGTGGCTGGCTCCTGCGTTCTCTGTGGCTGGCTGGCTCCTGCGTCCTCTGTGGCTGGCTGGCTCCCGCGTCCTCTGTGGCTGGCACCCTGCTGTGGCTGGCTGGCTCCCTGGTGTGGGTGTGTCACCGTGGGTGGGTGGGTTACAGTTGGCTGGTGCCCTGGCCGTGCTGTGGCTGGCTGATGTGTCCTCTCCTCGTTCCACCGTACCGGGCACTGTTTGCCGAGGCGAGGGAGAGACTTGGAGGGAGTCGGCCGCCTTTGCCCTATACAGGACAGTAGAACTAGGAGGTTTGCAGCAGGCCCAGTGCACGGATGCGCGCGGTGCAACACATAATGACGTGGTGTGCATGTCCACTCTGTGTCCATTTGAGAGTCTATGTTAGAAATAGCGCCCATCAATGCAGCCTCATCAGTGTCCATCAATGCAGCCTCGCCAGTGTCCCCTCAGTGCAGCCTCACCAGTGCCCCCTCCATGCAGCCTCACCAGTGCCCCCTCCATGCAGCCTCAGAGTGCCCCCTCCATGCAGCCTCACCAGTGGCCCCTCCATGCAGCCTCACCAGTGGCCCCTCCATGCAGCCTCACCAGTGGCCCCTCTGTGCAGCCTCACCAGTGGCCCCTCTGTGCAGCCTCACCAGTGGCCCCTCCATGCAGCCTTGCCAGTGTCCCCTCCATGCAGCCTCGTCAGTGTCCCCTCCATGCAGCCTCACCAGTGTCCCCTCCATGCAGCCTCACCAGTGTCCCCTCCATGCAGCCTGATCAGTGTCCCCTCCATGCAGCCTTGCCAGTGTCCCCTCCATGCAGCCTGATCAGTGTCCCCTCCATGCAGCCTTGCCAGTGTCCCCTCCATGCAGCCTTGCCAGTGTCCCCTCCATGCAACCTCGTCAGTGTCCCCTCCATGCAGCCTCACCAGTGTCCCCTCCATGCAGCCTCACCAGTGTCCCCTCCATGCAGCCTGATCAGTGTCCCCTCCATGCAGCCTCACCAGTGTCCCCTCCATGCAGCCTGATCAGTGTCCCCTCCATGCAGCCTCACCAGTGGCCCCTCCATGCAGTCTGATCAGTGTCCCCTCCATGCAGCCTCACCAGTGTCCCCTCCATGCAGTCTGATCAGTGTCCCCTCCATGCAGCCTCACCAGTGTCCCCTCCATGCAGCCTGATAAGTGTCCCCTCCATGCAGCCTCACCAGTGTCCCCTCCATGCAGTCTGATCAGTGTCCCCTCCATGCAGCCTCACCAGTGTCCCCTCCATGCAGCCTGATCAGTGTCCCCTCCATGCAGCCTGATCAGTGTCCCCTCCATGCAACCTCGTCAGTGTCCCCTCCATGCAGCCTCACCAGTGTCCCCTCCATGCAGCCTCACCAGTGTCCCCTCCATGCAGCCTGATCAGTGTCCCCTCCATGCAGCCTCACCAGTGTCCCCTCCATGCAGCCTGATCAGTGTCCCCTCCATGCAGCCTCACCAGTGTCCCCTCCATGCAGCCTGATCAGTGTCCCCTCCATGCAGCCTCACCAGTGGCTCCTCCATGCAGTCTGATCAGTGTCCCCTCCATGCAGCCTCACCACTGTGTCCCCTCCATGCAGCCTGATCAGTGTCCCCTCCATGCAACCTCGTCAGTGTCCCCTCCATGCAGCCTCACCAGTGTCCCCTCCATGCAGCCTCACCAGTGTCCCCTCCATGCAGCCTGATCAGTGTCCCCTCCATGCAGCCTCACCAGTGTCCCCTCCATGCAGCCTGATCAGTGTCCCCTCCATGCAGCCTCACCAGTGTCCCCTCCATGCAGCCTGATCAGTGTCCCCTCCATGCAACCTCACCAGTGGCTCCTCCATGCAGTCTGATCAGTGTCCCCTCCATGCAGCCTCACCACTGTGTCCCCTCCATGCAGCCTGATCAGTGTCCCCTCCATGCAACCTCGTCAGTGTCCCCTCCATGCAGCCTCACCAGTGTCCCCTCCATGCAGCCTCACCAGTGTCCCCTCCATGCAGCCTGATCAGTGTCCCCTCCATGCAGCCTCACCAGTGTCCCCTCCATGCAGCCTGATCAGTGTCCCCTCCATGCAGCCTCACCAGTGTCCCCTCCATGCAGCCTCACCAGTGGCTCCTCCATGCAGTCTGATCAGTGTCCCCTCCATGCAGCCTCACCACTGTGTCCCCTCCATGCAGTCTGATCGGTGTATGGGGGTTAGACAGGAGAGCCACCAGGTAACACAGAGCGGGGATCTCCCTTTTACCCAGCGTCCGTTGTCATCAGATGTCCCGCCTCCTGTGTGATGTCTATCAAAAGAGCCAGTGCAGGAGGCGGGACATCCAATGACAGCAGACGCTGGGTAAAAAGGAAATCACTGCTCTATGTGACCCAGCGACGCTCGCCCTCACCCCTCACCCTCCGAGGCAGCACAGATTGTCGCCGGGGGCCCGCGGCCGCAAGTTTTTTGTCCCTGGACCCCAAGCTGGTTCCAGCAGGTGGCGCTGACGGGCCCCCTTCAGCGGTCGGGCCCTCGGTCCACGTCCGAATGGACCGACTGGTCAGTCCGCCCCTGCTAACCACTTAGAAATATTCAAAATCTCGTTATTGCCTGTTACAGTTTATACTCAGCAAGTTCTTTCCTGTATACGGACTGCCAGACACAGAGCTAAACGTATGCTCACAAATGTTAAGTTATAAGGCATAGCAACAACATAACGTGCAAAAATTACCAACAGTATGTGGATACCTGACCATCACACCTACCTATATGATCAATAGTAAAATATATGGACTCCTGTCCATTCCATCTATTTATATTACCAATAGTATGTGGACACCTGACCAACACACCTAACTATATGGACACCTAATCATTACACCAATCTATATGACCAACAGTATGTGCAAACCTGACCATCACACCAATCTATTTGTGGACATCTGACCATCACACCTACCGATAGACACCTGACCATTACATTTATATATATATGACCAGAGTATGTGGACACTTACCGTCACACCTACTTATATGGTCACCTGATCATCACACCTATCTATATGGTCACCTGACCATCACATATATCCATATGACCAATAGTATATGGAAACCTGGCCATCACATTTACCTATATGGACACCTGACCACCCCACTTATTTATATGGTCAATTCCAAAGACCTAGGGACGATGCATAAAGATGATTAGGACTTTGTTAAATTGATTTGTTGGATGTGTGTGTTATCACTTATAGTGAAGGGTGTATTCAAAACGTTCCCCTCAGTCTGGCTACCTCCATCTGCACTGCAGACTAGAAGGAGTATATTGGGGAGGCCTCAGAATTACTAGCCACTAAATTTCCTCCCTATTCAAAGGCACTCCTGGATAAGTGTCCCTAATCTTTCTATTCTAACTGGACCCAAAAACTGTCCTATGCTGCAGTATACTAATCACTCCTATCCCTGATCTAGGAGATCAGCCAGACTGATCAAAACCCTTCCCCACCAAATATATCCCCATGTTGAAGTTGATCGTGCACCAAAACCTATCCTGTGAACCCAAAATACCCCTAACATGTTTCACTCAAATATAGAGCTTCGTCCGGGGTGCAACAAATAAATCATAAGTGCCCAAAGAATAAAGTGCTATAAATACCACATGGCAAATGGCGACTTCTCTAAGCTGCTTCTATTTATAAATATTTCTTAAAATGGCCGTTCCTAATAGGACCCACGCCATCTAGTGTTTCTTTAATGGAACATCTTTTGTCCCTATTATTTTGTTTATTTATTATTTATTTTTATTTATTATATATGAAATCTCAAAAATAATTTTTCCTCCCATCAAAATATAATTTTCCTGCAGGAGTCACCATTTTGTGCTAAACACATCTCAGTCCTAAATCAATATTATAAATACATTTTTAAATTTGAGAATTCTACAAGATACTTCTCCCTCACAAAAGGTAAGTAGGTGAAGCCTTTGTTTATTCCCTGTGGGGCACGTGATCCCAGCCGAAAGATTAATTTGGCTTCTGTTTTTTAATAATATCTTGTCTAGATTTCCTTTTCTCCGACCCAATTTGATCTGCTGGACCACTCAAAAGGACAGACCATCAGCTTTTCCATTATGCTTTTGTAACCTATGTCTCGCGATTAGTTTGGTCTTTTTTGGTTCCACATCATTTATGTGTTCCAGAACCCTACGCCTCAATTGGCAAATTGTATTACCGAAATACAAGAGTCGACAGGGGCATTTTGCTATGTATATTACGCCTTCTGTACTGCAGTTGTAAAAAGATGTAATATAAATCTTTTCTCAATTTTTTTGATTGATGAAGCTCTTTACTGCAGGTACATACCGTATCTCACAAAAGTGAGTACACCCCTCACATATTTTATTATATCTTTTCATGTAACCAAAACTGCAGTGTTTATTCTCATGACACAACACAGGAAGCACCTCCATGGTTAACAGAGGACGGAATTAAAATTAGACTTGAGAAACTTAACATTAATAAATCACCGGGACCAGATGGCTTGCATCTGAGGGTACTTGGGGAACTCAGTCAGGTGATTGCCAGACCGTTGTTCCTAATTTTTACAGACAGTCTACTGACTGGAATGGTACCAGCTGATTGGAGAAAAGCCAATGTAGCACCAATATTTAAAAAGGGCCCAAAAAACATCCCTGGGAATTACAGACCAGTTAGCCTAACATCAATAGTATGTAAACTCTTGGAGGGGATGATAAGGGATTATATACAAGATTTTAGTAATAAGAATGATATCATTAGCAGTAATCAGCATGGATTCATGAAGAATCGTTCTTGCCAAACCAATCTATTAACCTTCTATGAGGAGGTGAGTTGCCATCTAGATAAAGGAAGGCCCGTAGAAGTGGTGTATCTGGATTTTGCGAAAGCATTTGACACAGTTCCCCATAAACGTTTAATGTACAAAATAAGGTGCGTTGGCATGGACCATAGGGTGAGTACATGGATTGAAAACTGGCTACAAGGGCGAGTTCAGAGGGTGGTGATAAATGGGGAGTACTCAGAATGGTCAGGGGTGGGTAGTGGGGTTCCCCAGGGTTCTGTGCTGGGACCAATCCTATTTAATTTGTTCATAAACAATCTGGAGGATGGGATAAACAGTTCAATCTCTGTATTTGCAGACGATACTAAGCTAAGCAGGGCAATAACTTCTCCGCAGGATGTGGAAAACTTGCAAAAAGACCTGAGCAAATTAATGGGGTGGGCGACTACATGGCAAATGAGGTTCAATGTAGAAAAATGTAAAATAATGCATTTGGGTGGCAAAAATATGAATGCAATCTATACACTGGGGGAGAACCTCTGGGGGAATCTAGGATGAAAAAGGACCTGGGGGTCCTAGTGGATGATAGGCTCAGCAATGGCATGCAATGCCAAGCTGCTGTTAATAAAGCAAACAGAATATTGGCATGCATTAAAAGGGGGATCAACCGCAGAGATAAAACGATAATTCTCCCGCTCTACAAGACTCTGGTCCGGCTGCACCTGGAGTATGCTGTCCAGTTCTGGGCACCAGTCCTCAGGAGGGACGTACTGGAAATGGAGCGAGTACAAAGAAGGGCAACAAAGCTAATAAAGGGTCTGGAGGATATTAGTTATGAGGAAAGGTTGTGAGCACTGAACTTATTCTCTCTGGAGAAGAGACGCTTGAGAGGGGATATGATTTCAATTTACAAATACTGTACTGGTGACCCCACAATAGGGATAAAACTTTTTCGCAGAAGAGAGTTTAATAAGACTCGTGGCCACTCATTACAATTAGAAGAAAAGAGGTTTAACCTTAAACTACGTAGAGGGTTCTTTACTGTAAGAGCGGCAAGGATGTGGAATTCCCTTCCACAGGCGGTGGTCTCAGCGGGGAGCATTGATAGCTTCAAGAAACTATTAGATAATCACCTGAATGACCGCAATATACAGGGATATGTAATGTAATACTGACACATAATCACACACATAGGTTGGACTTGATGGACTTGTGTCTTTTTTCAACCTCACCTACTATGTAACTATGTAACTATGTGACAACTTTGAAGAAATGACACTTTGCTACAATGTAAAGTAGTGAGTGTACAGCCTGTATAACAGTGTAAATTTGCTGTCCCCTCAAAATAACTCAACACACAGCCATTAATGTCTAAGCCGCTGGCAACAAAAGTGAGTACACCCCTAAGTGAAAATGTCCTAATTGGGCCCAAAGTGTCAATATTTTGTGTGGCTACCATTATTTTCCAGCACTGCCTTAACCCTCTTGGACATGGAGCTCACCAGAGCTTCACAGGTTGCCACTGGAGTCCTCTTCCACTCCTCCATGACGACATCACGGAGCTGGTGGATGTTAGAGACCTTGCGCTCCTCCACCTTCTGTTTGAGGATGCCCCACAGATGATCAATAGGGTTTAGGTCTGGAGACATGCTTGGCCAGTCCATCACCTTTACCCTCAGCTTCTTTAGCAAGGCAGTGGTCATCTTGGAGGTGTGTTTGGGGTCGTTATCATGTTGGAATACTGCCCTGCGGTCCAGTCTCCGAAGGGAGGGGATCATGCTCTGCTTCAGTATATCACAGTACATGTTGGCATTCATGGCTCCCTCAATGATTTGTAACTCCCCAGTGCCGGCAGCACTCATGCAGCCCCAGACCATGACACTCCCACCACCATGCTTGACTGTAGGCAAGACACACTTGTCTTTGTCCTCCTCACCTGGTTGCCGCCACACATGCTTGACACCATCTGAACCAAATAAGTTTATCTTGGTCTCATCAAACCACAGGACATGGTTCCAGTAATCCATGTCCTTAGTCTGCTTGTCTTCAGCAAACTGTTTTGTGGGCTTTCTTGTGCATCATCTTTAGAAGAGGCTTCCTTCTGGGACAACAGCCATGCAGACCAATTTTATGCATGTGACAACACTGAAGAAATTACACTTTGCTACAATGTAAAGTAGTGAGTGTACAGCTTGTATAACAGTGTAAATTTTCTATCCCCTCAAAATAACTCAACACACAGCCATTAATGTCTAAACCGCTGGCAACAAAAGTGAGTACACCCCTAGGTGAAAATGTCCAGATTGGGCCCAATTAGCCGTTTCCCTCCCTGGTGTCATGTGACTCGTTAGTGTTACAAGGTCTCAGGTGTAAATGGGGAGCAGGTGTGGTAAATTTGGTGTTATCGCTCTCACTCTTTCATACCGGTCAATGGAAGTTCAACATGGCAAAAAAATCTCTGAGGATCTGAAAAAAAGAATTGTTACTCTACATAAATATGGCCTAGGCTATAAGAAGATTGCCAAGACCCTGAAACTGAGCTGAAGCACGGTGGCCAAGACCATACAGCTGTTTAACAGGACAGGTTCCACTCAGAACAGGCCTCGCCATGGCCGACCAAAGAAGTTGAGGTCACGTGCTCAGCGTCATATCCAGAGGTTGTCTTTGGGAAATAGACATATGAGTGCTGCCAGCATTGCTGCAGAGGTTGAAGGGGTGGGGGGGGGGGGGGTGGGGGGTCAGCCTGTCAGTGCTCATACCATATGCTGCACACTGCATCAAATTGGTCTGCGTCCTAGAAGGAAGCCTCTTCTAAAGATGATGCACAAGAAAGCCCACAAACAGTTTGCTGAAGACAAGCAGACTAAGGACATGGATTACTGGAACCATGTCCTGTGGTTTGATGAGACCAAGATAAACGTATTTGGTTCAGATGGTGTCAAGCGTGTGTCGCAGCAACCAGGTGAGGAGTACAAAGACAAGTGTGTCTTGTCTACAGTCAAGCATGGTGGTGGGAGTGTCATGGTCTGGGGCTGCATGAGTGCTGCCGGCACTGGGGGAGCTACAGTTCATTGAGGGAAAAGGTAAAGGTGATGGACTGGCCAAGCATGTCTCCAGACCTAAACCCTATTGAGTATCTGTGGGACATCCTCAAATGGAAGGTGGAGGAGCGCAAGGTCTCTAACATCCACCAGCTCTGTGGTGTCATCATGGAGGAGTGGAAGAGGACTCCAGTGGCAACCTGTGAAGCTCTGGTGAACTCCATGCCCAAGAGGGTTAAGGCAGTGCTGAAAAATATTGGTGGCCACACAAAATATTGACACTTTGGGCCCAATTTGGACATTTTCACTTAGGGGTGTACTCACTTTTGTTGCCAGCAGTTTAGACATTAATGGCTGTGTGTTGAGCTATTTTGAGGGGACAGCAAATTTACACTGTTATACAAGCTGTACACTCACTACTTTACATTGTAGCAAAGTGTCATTTCTTCAGTGTTGTCACATGAAAAGATAGAATAAAATATTTACAAAAATGTGAGGGGTGTACTCACTTTTGTGAGATACGGTATGTACCTGCAGTAAAGAGCTTCATCAATCCAAAAAATTGAGAAAAGATTGATATTACATCATTTTACAACTGCAGTACAGAAGGCGTAATATACATAGCAAAATGCCCCTGTCGACTCTTGTATTTCGGTAATACAATTTGCCAATTGAGGCGTAGGGTTCTGGAACACATAAATGATGTGGAACCAAAAAACGACAGACCAATCGCGAGACATAGGTTACAAAAGCATAATGGAAAAGCTGATGGTCTGTCCTTTTGAGTGGTCCAGCAGATCAAATTGGGTCAGAGAAAAGGAGATCTAGACAAGAGATTATTGAAAGCAGAAGCCAAATGGATCTTTCGGCTGGGATCACGTGCCCCACAGGGAATAAACAAAGGCTTCACCTACTTACCTTTTGTGGGGGAGAAGTATCTTGTAGCATTCTCAAATTTAAAAATGTATTTATAATGTTGATTTGGGACTGAGGTTTGTTTAGCACAAAATTATATTTTGATGGGAGGAAAAATTACTTTTGAGATGGCATATATAATAAATTAAAATAAATAATAAACAAAATAATAGGGACAAAAGATGTTCCAATAAAGAACCACTAGATGGCGTGGGTCCTATTAGGAACGGCCATTTTAAGAAATATTTATAAATAGAAGCAGCTTAGAGAAGTCGCCATTTGCCATGTGGTATTTATAGCACTTTATTCTTTGGGCACTTATGATTTATTTGTTGCACCCCGGACGAGCTCTATTTTTGAGTGAAACATGTTAGGGGTATTTTGGGTTCACAGGATAGGTTTTGGTGCACGATCAACTTCAACATGGGGATATATTTGGTGGGGAAGGGTTTTGATCAGTCTGGCTGATCTCCTAGATCAGGGATAGGAGTGATTAGTATACTGCAGCATAGGACAGTTTTTGGGTCCAGTTAGAATAGAAAGATTAGGGACACTTTTCCTCGAGTGCCTTTGAATAGGGAGGACATTTAGTGGCCGGTAATTCTGAGACCTCCCCAATATACTCCTTCTAGTCTGCAGTGCAGATGGAGGTAACCAGACTGAGGGGAACGTTTTGAATACACCCTTCCCTATAAGTGATAACACACACACCCAACAAATCAATTCAACAAAGTCCTAATAATCTTTAGGTGTCATCCCTAGGTCTTGTGGTGTGTTGGCTTGCGCACCTTGTTTTGAATTGATTAAATTACCAAAAAGAGGGACAAATAATGGAGATATAAGAGGCCATTGTTCAATTGAGTTTTTCTATATGGTCACCTGACCATTACACTATACGCCCAAATGTATATACCGTAAATCCCCTTCTAAATACTTAAGCTCAGGTGTTTCCAGTGAAGGGCACTGTTAACACTTCAGCTTAACTACCTGCCTACTGGGCACTTTCACCCTCTTCCTGCCCAGGCCAACTTTCAGCGCTGTTGCACTTTGAATGACAACTGCGCGGTCATGCAACACTGTACCCAAACGAAATTTGTATCACTTATTTCACACAAATAGAGCTTTCTTAATCACCACTGGGTTTTTTATTTTTTGCTAAACAAATAAAGACCGAAAAGAGAAAAAAAACTCTTGAATAGTTTGTTATAAAATTTTGCAAACAGGTAATTTTTCTCCTACACTGATGGGCACTGATGAGGCTGCTCTGATAGGTGTCACTGATAGGTGGCACTGATAGGTGGCATTGATAGGTTGCACTGATGGGCATTGATGAGGCTGCACTGATAGGTGTCACTGATAGGTGTCACTGATAGGTGGCATTAATAAGTTGCACTGATGGGCACTGATGAGGCTGCACTGATAGGTGTAACTGATAGGCTGCATTGATAGGTGTCACTGATAGGCGGCACTGATGGGCACTGATAGGTGTCACTGATAGGTGGCACTGATGGGCACTGATGAAGTTGCACTGATAGGCTGCACTGATAGGTGTCACTGATAGGCGGCACTAATGGGCACTGATAGGTGTCACTGATAGGCTGCATTGATAGCTGGCATTGATGGGCACTGATAGGTGGCATTGATGGGCACTGGTAGGTGACACTGATGAGGAGGCCCTGATGGGTACTGATTGGCAGCACTGATGGGCACTGGCAGCACTGGTGGGCATTTATTGGTAGCACTGGTGGGCACTGTAGGGACTGCACTAATAATCAGTGCCCTGATTATCAGTGTAGATATCTCTTTTAGAGAAGCCAGTTATCGACTCTCTTCTCCTCTCCTCATGCTGTCAGCATAAGCAAAGGTGTGCCAATAACTGGCTTCTATTTACATCCATGATCAGCTGTGATTTGACACAGCTGATCACGTGGTAAAGACCCGCTGATTGGCTCTTTACCTCAATCTGTGATCAGCAGTGTCTTTCGGACACTGCTGATCACAGAGCTCACCACACGTGTCCCACAGTGGGCGTGCAGTGGGCACGATCACAAAAGGCCATCATGTGACGGCCTCTCAGAACTACCTGCCCACACTGTAGATGTCAGTCAGCTATATCGTGGTCGGAAACTGGTTAAAAGGATGATTTGGACAATTGTGCTCTCTCAACCTTATGGTAGGTTTTGGTGAAGACTCTTTTTATTCCAACGTGACTGTGCCCCTGTGTACAAATCCAACTCCATGACATGACATGATTTGACAAGTTTCATGTGGAGGAACTCGGGTATCCTGCACAGAGCCCTGACCTCAACCCTACTGAACACCTTTGAGTCGAAATGGATCATCAGTTGTGAGCCAGGTCTTCCCATCCAACATCAGAACCTGACCCCACAAATGGGCACAAATCCCCATAAACACCCTCCAAAATCTTGTGGAAAGCCTTCCCAGAAGAGTGGAGGATCATGGTTTTGGAATGACATGTTCACCCAACTCATATCGATGTGATGGTCAGGAGTCCATCAACCTTTAACCATAGGGTGTATCAAAATAACGTAAAATAAAAAGGTATACATTACTCACTGTTACTGCAGGATGCAAAACAAAGTGCAGATTATCCAGTAAATCCCAAAATGTCAAAATGCCCAACATAAAAAAAAGTCAGTTTTAAGGGACTCAACTACCATAGGCGGAGCAGTTCTTTTATTTAGTCCATGGGAGCTCCTGGATGTGGTAGGGGAGTCTACCATTGCTTTATAAAAGGGGTGTACAATTAATTATTAACCTGAAGATAGGTTATATATGTTCATAATCAGAGTGTTTTGTGTGGTCAGCAGTTCAAAAGGTGTCAGATATAATGGTCCAGGCATCACATGGGTCTCTTCAGATGAGTTTATGACTTTCAGATGTGGGGTTCATGTTGGACTACACCATGCTGTCATCTTGCCAGAGATTTGCATTGCCAGGAGAGATATGAAGATCCTGAAATACAAAAACAAGATACATAGTTACATACTTAGGCTGGCCATACATGGTCAAATTTTGAAAGAATTTTCTTTTTAAAACCAGAAATTTTGTGCATTTTGTGCCACCATTTATTTTGAAATTCTGACAACCAAAAGCCTTCAATTTTGCCTCATGTTGCTACAGAAAATAATTTTTGAGGCTGGGAATCTTCTTTCCTTTCCAGGAATTTTCTTTTCTTGCACATGCACATTTCTTTTTTGAACAAATTTCTCGCACGATTCTCCCATCAATAATTAGAAAATCCTTAGTTTTTCAAAAAAATTTAGAAAAAATGCCCGATTACTCAAATTCGATGGCCACGCAAAAATCGGCTGTTGCTGCAGCCCACTAATGGTGCGAAATTTGAACGAAAATTCTTAGATAAGATTTTCGAAAGAAAATTCTTTCGAAATTCCACCCATGTATGGCCTGCCTTAGTCAGGTTGAAAAAAAGACACAAGTCCATCTAGTTCAACCAAAAAAATAAAAATAAAAATACAATCCTATATACACATACGTAAACACACCTCCCAACTTTTTGAGATGGGAATGAGGGACACCTATCAGCAAAAGTATGCAGGCATAGGACACACCCCCTGCCACACCCCCTTAAAGGAGAATTGTACAAAAAAACAAGATTGGTTAAACCCACAAGTGCTTTTTTTTTTACCACTATTATTCCTTTATATTGGCTTTTGGGATTTACAAATGCAGAAATTTAGAAATCAGATGAAAGGTTTAGCGCTGGGAAACTTTTTTCTCTTTTTGATAGATAAAAAGTGCATTTTATATACAACTGTATAGATCAGACCAAAATGAGGGACAAATCAGGAGGAATGAGCGAGAGAGGGACATTGCTCCAAATCAGGGACAGTCCCTCGAAATCAGGGACAGTTGGGAGCTATGCCACAATCCTTCACCCACAGTTGATCCAGAGGAAGGCGAAAAACTCCAGCAAAGCATTCTCCAATTTGCTACAGCAGGGGAAAAATTCCTTCCTGATCCCTCGAGAGGCAATCAGATTTTCCCCGGATCAACTTTACCTATAAATATCAGTACCCAGTTATATTCTGTACATTTAGGAAAGAATCTAGATTTTTTTTAAAGCAATCTACTGAGCTGGCCAGAACCACTTCTGGAGGGAGTCTATTCCATATTTTCACAGCTCTTACCGTCAATAAACCTTTATGTATTTGGAGATGAAATCTGTTTTCCTCTAGACGTAAAAAGTGCCCCCTTGTCCTCAGTGTTGAGCATATATGGACCACTTATGTATTTGAACATGTTGATCATATCCCCCCTTAATCTCCTCCTCTCAAGAGAGAATAAATTCAGTTCCTCTCATCTTTCCTCATAGCTGAGCTCCTCCATGCCTCTTATCAGTTTGGTTGCCCTTCTCTGCACTTTCTCCAGTTCCCCGATATCCTTTTTGAGAACTGGAGCCCAAAACTGAGCTTCATATTCCAGATGAGGTCTTACTAATGATTTGTACAGGGGGGCAAAATGATGTCTCTCTCTCTCTCTGGAGTCCATACCGCTCTTAAGGACTTTGCTTACTTTGGAAACCGCAGCTTGGCATTGCATGTTATTATTGAGCTTATGATCTACCAAAACCCCCAGATCCTTCTCCACCATTGATTCCCTCTAGTATGTATGGTACATGCTTTGTTATTTGTTTGTTTTTTACATTTTACTTTTACGTTACTTTGCTGTCTGATTATTTTTTAATTTTTTTTCTGTAAAATAAATAAATAAACAAAATAAGGAGGCTAATGAAGGGACATCACTTTTTATGAAAATCTGGAGGAAATGGAAACGCACTTTCCTAGCCATGATGTGTTTTATTCCTATCAGTCATTATGTATTATTCACACACCTTTGCATCAGAAGGATGGCATGCTCGTTTCTGTTAAAATGGATATGAGCCAGGGGGGGATCAAATGCTTAGACCTGGTTTACTTGGGCATCAAGGGGTGGCAAAAATAGGTGATTCAGCTTCTAACTTCAGCTTGTTCAATAAAGCTTTGACAATAAAACCTGGAAGCTGATTGGTTTCTATGCAGAGTTTCACCAGATTTTACACTCTCCAGTTTTGGTAATTCAACCCCTGTATATGAGGCATGCGGTTGCAGAATGATGCTGCAGGCTTTTAGTGGTTAACAAAAGTGGCTACAAATGGCCTCCAAGCCACCCGTCAAATACGTTTGAAAAGGGATCCAGTGTAGATCACTTTTCGGAATGGCGGAAAACACTGACATACACTATATTGTCAAAAGTATTGGGACACCTCCCTTTATACACACATGAACTTTAATGGCATTACAGTCTTAATCTGTAGGGTTCAATATTGAGTTGGCCCAGCCTTTGCAACAGCTTCAACCTTTCTGGGAAGGCTGTCCACAAGATTTAGGAGTGTGTCTTTGGGAATGTTTGACCATTCTTCCAGAAGCACATTTGTGAGGTCAGGCACTGATGTTGGACGAGAAGGCCTGACTTGCAATCTTCACTCTAATTGATCCCAAAGGTGTTCAATCGGGTTAAGGTCAGGACTCTGTGCAGGCCAGTCAAGTTCCTCCACCCTCATTCATGTTTTTATGGACCTTACTTTGTGCACTGGTCCAAATCATTTGGTGGAGGGGGGATTATGGTGTGAAGTTGTTTTTCAGGGGTTGGAGCTGTTATAGTTGCAAAGGGTGGGCCAACTCAATATTGAACCCTACAGACTAAGACTGGGACTCCATTAAAGTTCATGTGTGTGTAAAAACAGGCGTCCCCACACTTTTGACAATATAGTGTGATTCTAAATGAGCCTTTAAAGTGGAGTTCCACCCAAAAATGGAACTTCCGTTTTAAAGGAAGGTGACCCCCTGACATGCCACATTTGGCATGTCATTTGGGGGGGGGGACCCTCTTTTTAGAGGGTTTCAGCTCCCACTTTCTCCTGGCGCTCCGCGGCGCCGAAAGGAAGATCACTTCTTCCCCCCTCCCTCTCGGCAATCATCTGGGACACGTCACAAGTCCCAGATGATTGCCCGGCCAGTCACAGCGTGCAGCGCGGCTTGCAAGTGCGCAGAGCATGCCCGGGTGTAAAGCCACAGCTCGGCGCCCACGGTGACAATGTCGGCGCGGCAGAGAGGAGGGGGAGACGAGCGGGGCTTCATTCCCCCGCATCGCTGGACCCTGGGACAGGTAAGTGTCTGATTATTAAAAGTCAGCGGGTGCAGTATTTGTAGCTGCTGACTTCTATTTATTTATTTTTTTTTTTGTCGGAACGCTTTAAGGATAATCTGTAGTAAATAAGCATGGAGGGCACAGCTCCTGTCATCCTAATTCAGTGATGTACTTATGTACAGATTTTTTCTGTATACTGATACATATAAATAAAGAATGTATAAACCAAAAAAAGAAAAAACAATCATTTGAAGCAATGAGAGCACATATGTGTTCTAACTTTCTAAACTCCATGGTTTGACTGGGTCAGCAATTCCTGCCTACATTTTTTGGGGGGTGGAGTAACGTGAGGAAGGGTTAGAGCACACTTTCTCAACAATTTCAACACAGAGGAACCCTTGAAAAAAAACTTTCCAGTCTCAGGGAACCCCTATTAGGTGTTACTATATCTACAACTCATGATACATCAGTGTGATAGTCAGTGGGAGGAACGCTCCTTACATTTGTGGTCATTGGGAAGAATCACCTCCTTACAGATAGTTAAAAAGATCAATGGTGTCAGTGGGAACTTATCTGAGAGGCACAAATTGGTCATTGCTCAAGGAACCCCTAGCAACCTTTGGAGGAACCCTAGTTGAGAAACCTTGCATTAGTGTGATAGTCAGTGGGAAGAACGCTCCTTACATTTGTGGACAGTGGGAAGAATGACCCCCTTACAGATAGCTAAAAAGATCAAGTGTGTCAGTGGGAACTCAAGGACCTTTTCACACCTGCCTCTTGTGCCGAGCCTTTTGGCTGGGACCAGGGGAAATTTTTATTCCTGGCCGGAGGGCCGGCCATTGTATTTCACAATGGTCACTTTCACTCTCCCACCTTCCTATTCCCCCTCTCTTTTTATTTATTCCCCCGTTTGTGACTTTTTTGTATTTTTTTTGTTTGATGTGTGTACACGTTTGGTCACTGTGTGGTGAGTAGGGTGTGGGTCCTCGGGCCTACCCTGAAAGTCTTGGGAAGGGATGGACATAGGCCTTTTGGCGTGGTTTGCCCTCTCCCTTGGGGGCCTCCCTTCAGGGGAGCCCCACCTGTACTTGGGATGGTCTGTTTCGGCAGACCTTCCAGTAAACGGGGGTCCGCCTGGTTTCAGCCAGATAGACCCATTGTATAAGTACCTCAGTCCCTGTCTGGAGCCTAACGCCCCGGGGGATCAGGGTAAGGTCTTTCCCTAGTGGAGGACTCTGAACACCCGCTGCACGTTTTTGTGTCACTCTCTATGTGTGTGCACTTTTTTTGGCACCGGGTGGAAGTTTTTGAGGTGTGTTTCACGCCACTGGCTTTTCAAAAAAAAAAGTGGGAACTCAAGGAACCCCTAGCAACCTCTGGAGGAACCCTAGTTGAGAAACCCTGGGTTAGAGCCTCTGGCATTTTTTATTTTTTTATTTTTTTTTGCCATCTATGTTCCTTTTGGGAAGATTTGCACTCAATTCCTAGTAAGTAGAAGGTGATGGGAAATCTGGCCAATGGCAACACAGACAAAATACAGAACAAAACAACACATTTTTTGGTAGCGTGGGGATAGGTTAAAGCTTCTGAAAGCTTCTTGGTCTCTGTGCCTTCCTGTACCAGTGATGATTGCACACCATCTCTTGTATGGGTGTCACAGGAACGGGAAGTGAAGGAAAATTTCCCCAATTTACTGTCTTTACTACGTGAATAGCTCTTTTTCAATGCCTCCCATTGTCTCTATCTGCATGGGTTTTAAGATCAGTGACTCAGAAAAGGTCAATTGATTTAACAGACAATTTAACAATTGAACAGCCATTTATGTGGTTAGACAATTTATGTGGTTATTGAACCATAAAATAATCTTGGCTGGGTTTACATTTATTCTATGGGGTGGAGGAAGCAATTATTTTTATGTTTAATTTACTGGTATTTTTTTATATAGTGGGCAATCCTCTTTCCAATAAAAGTGATCCTGGCGGCGGATTCGCCATGGGATCACTTTTAGAGGTGGCAGGAGAGGTAATCCCCCCCCCCCACCACCACCACCACCACCGCTTCCCGGTCATCTCTGGGCTAGAGCTGCACGATTAATTGTTAAGAATCGAAATCGCAATCTTTTTCTCTTCCCGATCTTCAAAACAGCATGTCACGATTATTTTAACAAGTGCAGAAAATTCTTAAAGCTGGGGAAAACAAAAAAAAATAAAAAATCCAGGCAGCCTGCCAAGTTTATTCACAACATGCTAATAAGTAGAAACAAAGTATCTTTTCCCTCTTTTATCAAAGGAAAGAACTCCTGAGTGTAAATGAAGGAAGTTTAACCATTTAAAGACCAAACCTTTTCTGACATTTATTGATTACAAGTAAAAATCATTTTTTTCTGCTAGAAAATTACTTGGAACACCCAAACATGATATATATATTTTTTTTTAGCAGAGACCCTAGAGAATAAAATGGTGGTTGTTGCAATATTTAATGTCACACCGTATTTGCGCAGCGGTATTTCAAATGCAATTAAAACAAAAAAAAACCACTTTAATGAATTTAAAAAAAAACAGTAAAGTTAGCCCAATTTTTTTGTATTATGTGAAAGATGTTGCACCATGAGAATCGTGATCTTTATTCTAGGCAAAAAAAATTGTGGTTCTCATTTTAGCCAAAATCATGCAGCTCTACTCTGGGCTTACTGGACCTGTCAGTTAGCCTGGAGCCGATCCGATCCTTTCTGTGGCTGGGCATAGAGCTGAGTGAGGGCAAGATAGCCCCCCTTAGAGGGATAGAGCGACGTCCGATCATGTCACTTCCACCTTCCGGCCTTAAAGGGATGATTTTTTTTTCATCTCTTAAAAGAAAATTAACTTTATTTATTTATTTATTTATTTATTTATTTATTTATTTTAACTGTAAATGTGAGATCTGAGGTCTTTTTGATCCCAGATCTCGCAATAAAGAGGACCTGTCATGGTTATTTCTATTACAAGAGATGGTTACATTCCTTTTAATAGGAATAAAAGTGATCTTTTTTTTTTTTAAAGGAATTTAAAAAAAAAAGTAAAATAAATAAGAAAAAAAAAAGTAAAGCACCTCGTGCCTCCGAACACATATTTAAGTCACGCCGGTATGTGTAAACGGTATTCAAACCACACACGTGAGGTATCGCCATGATCCTTAGAGCGAGAGCAATAATTCTAGCCCTAGACCTTTCCGGTAACTCTAAACAGGTGACCTGCAAAAATTTTGAAAGCATCCCCTATGGAGATTTTTAAGTACCGTAGTTTGTCACCATTCCACGAGTGTGCGCAATTTTAAAGCATGACATGTTAGGTATCTATTTACTCTGCGTAACATAATCTTATGTATTCTACAAACAATTGGGCTAACTTTACTGTTTTTACAATCACGACAAACCCACACCATGATTTGAGGTGTCATTGAAATGAATGGCATCCCAAATGCGAGTCCTGCGATTTGTCATTCACACATTCGTGGCAAATCTGCCCGCGATTCAAAACACTGTAGTGTGAATACAGCCTTAGATTGTAAGCTCTAACAAGCAGGGCCCTCCTGTATTGTATTGTAATGTAACTGTACTGTCCGCCCTCATGTTGTAAAGCACGGCGCAAACTGTTGGCGCTATATAAATCCTGTATAATAATAATAATGATATGCTCATGTACATATTTTTCTGTATATTGTTTTTGTTTTCCCTGTCGCATTTTATGTAAAAATGTTTGTATAAATAAAGAATATATAAACAAAAAAAAAAAAAAAACATTTGACACACTGAGAGAACTGTTAGCACTTTGCCAACTTTGTAAACTGCACGGTTGGTTTGGGTCAGAAATTCCAACCTAATTTTTTTTTTTGGGGGGGGGGGGGGTGTAGTGAGGAAGGATTAGACCTTCTGCCATTTTTTTAATTTTTTTGCCATCTATGTTCCTTTTGAGAAGATTTCCCCTCCCTTCCTGGTGAGTAGGAGGGGATGGGAAATCTGGCCAATGGCAACACAGACATAAAAAAAACACACATTTGTTTTGGTAGAGTGGGGATGGGTTAGAGCTTCTGAAAATGTCATTGCCCTCTGTGTCTTCCTGTCCCAGTGATGATTGCACACCATCTCTTGTATGGGTGTCACAGGAACAGGAAGTGAAGGAAAATCTCCCCAATTCACTGTCTTTACTACATGAATAGCTCTTATTACATGACTCCCATTATATCTATGTGTATGGGTTTTAGGGCCAGTGACTCAGAAAAAGAGTCCTGTGTCAGTTGATTTAACAGACATTTTAACAGCCATAATGATCTTCCTTGGGCTTACATTTAGACTCCTTTCACACTGAAGCTCCGCTAAACAGCGCTAAAGTGCCGGTTGTATTTGCAGTCCTTTATCAGCGTTTTAGCAGTGCTTTTCGAGCGCTGGCGGGCAGTTTTTTTTTTAAGGTTACGTGACCTTAAAAAAAAAAAGGAAGAGAGACCCGTCTTGTGGCACTTTTAAGGCCCCATGTACACGGGAAGCAGCTAAACACACGTTCAGAGGCAGTTGGATGCTTTTTTCATCTGCCCCTGAACTCATTCAATGTTATCCCGTGCGACCATGTACACAGTCTCGTTTATAGACGTTTTTTTTTGCAGTTGCGTTTAACAGTGTTTCTTTGGAAGCCAAAAAATGGGTTCAGACGCAGAAGATTTCCACGTTTCAGATGCCAAACGCGGCTAAACACGGTGCGTTTTTAAAGGTGCCCTATTTTTTTTACATTAACCTCCCTGGCGGTATGATTATTTCAGATTTTTGCGTCTCAAAGCGGTACCATTATTTTGCATAGAAATTTGGCGTTTTATATTGTAGGTATGTAATTCTTAGCAATAACACACTTAGATCTGCCCACCAAGAGTCTAGTAGATATCCCGGGTATGATGAAGTTTGAAACACAAAATCATAAATTATAAAATAATAAACATAAATAATTAAAAAAAAATATATAATATAATAATAATAAAATACATTTCCCCATGATTCACTATCGCTCAATTCTGCAAGTGTTCTAATTTACTATCGCTGTTTTCTAGCTGGTCTAAAGCCACTTTTGACATAAAGGAACACTTTTTGGTTGCTATGGACAATCTCCAGTTTCCAGGCACAAAGAACAGTATATATCATATAAAACTGCATGCAGGGCATTGGACAAAGCATTGGGGACAAAAGGGAAGTGAAATGATTTCATACAGTACTGTAATCTGTAAGATTACAGTGTACTGTATGTGTTATGATTTTTACATTTTTTTAATTTGCCGCCAGGCTCCGCCCCCGTGCGTCGCGACACTCGCAGGGAACGGAGTCTGGCACAGAGAGGCATCGGGCAGAGGACAGAGCCCACAGACAGCGTGGGGGGACATGATGCAATCCCGAGTGTGGCTCGGGGGTACCGCTAATGGTGCTGAAATTTAACCCCGAGCCACACTCGGGAAAACCGCCAGGGAGGCTACAAATCTCAAAAATGATGGAAAATGATGAAAAACCATTAAAAAAATATTTTAAAAAATTGTAATTTCTTGCAATGATTCATAGACCATTTATATACCCTAATGAGCCCTTGATCCAATCCAATACACCACTAGCATTGCTGTTATCAGAAGAATAATTGTAATTTGACCCATATGTTGTAAGATTAGAACAAGCAACTTGTGGCAGGTGACGTGGCAAGTGGACAATCCACAACTTGTGGCAGGTGACGTGGCAAGTGGACAATCCAAAACTTGTGGCAAGTGGACAATCCACAACTTGTGGCAGGTGACGTGGCAAGTGGACAATCCACAACTTGTGGCAGGTGACGTGGCAAGTGGACAATCCACAACTTGTGGCAAGTGGACAATCCACAACTTGTGGCAGGTGACGTGGCAAGTGGACAATCCACAACTTGTGGCAGGTGACGTGGCAAGTGGACAATCCACAACTTGTGGCAGGTGACGTGGCAAGTGGACAATCCACAACTTGTGGCAGGTGACGTGGCAAGTGGACAATCCACAACTTGTGGCAGGTGACGTGGCAAGTGGACAATCCACAACTTGTGGCAGCTGACGTGGCAATGGACATGCGTGTGAAATTTAAAAATTTGTCAGAGTAGGTACGCAGCTGTACGTACATGTTTACAAAATATCCTGCCGACATTCGCTGTGTAATCAAAGGATGGGTCCAATAGCGACGAACTCTAACTCTGGACTTCTCACGCAATTTTCTACGTTGTTCTAGCCTCATCAAGAGCAACATCAGGAGCATTTCCCCACATATGCTCATTATTGGATCCATTGCAAAAAAAAAAAGCACAGAAATAGAGGCAAACGCAAGTATACAGCTGCTCTCTGCTGCTGCTACTCACTCTGGTCAAAATGGCTGAAATAGTTAACTAACAATGTTTTTTGAGCTTGGGGAGGGTCTTAAATGAGGTAATCTTAATAAACACTTCTAGACGCAAACGCGGTTAAATGCAGCTAAACGTGGCATGCAAACGCAGCGAAACAGGCGTTTTAAACGCCGGTTTCAAGGTGTCAAAAAAATTAGTTCAGAGGACTTTGCCTCAGCGTCCTGTGTACACGGGGCCTAAGGCGCTCCAAACCCGCCCCAAAGATGCTGTTTGCAGGACTTTTTGTTACCGTCCCGCAAGCGCACCGCCTTAGTGTGAAAACACACATTGAAGTGAATGGGAGGCGGTTTTCAGGCTCTTTACAGGCGCTATTTCTAGTGTGAAAGGGGTCTTATTCTGTGAGGTGGGGGAAGCACAGAGTGGAGAAATGAAGTCTTTCCATTGACTGGCTTATGGTCTCCATGGTGGAAATGTTGCTTTTATTGACTGAATACTATTACTTCTCATCTTTCACAGCCTTGTATGTATCCACTTTATACACTGGATGACACCAAGGCCCCTTTCACACGATCGGCCCGCTCGGATCCGCCTGTCAAATTTTTAGGAGGATCCGAGCGGGCCACCCATTGATTTCTTTGGGCAGGCGGATGTCAGCGCAGATGTGTCTGCTGACACCCGCCAGCCACCGATCCGACAAGATCCGCTCAAAACAGCGGATCGGATCAGATCGGATGGGAATCGGATGAAAACGGACAGGCTGTCATCTGCCTGCTCAGCGGGGATCAACGGATCGATTTCCCCCCCGCTG